>CM055074.1:32804581-32822081 GCA_029204045.2 Tillandsia leiboldiana | reverse complement strand
GAGCGATTACTTTTACTCTAAGTTCAAGGAGCGATTCACCCCTGACGACACCACCCCTACTACGTGTGGGGACTGGAGTGACATCTTCGGTGACGAGGGCTTCCTCAGCGCGGAGCAGCTCACGGAACCGTTCTCCTTGCAAGAGATCAAAAGGGCCACCTTCCAGTTAAATGGGGACAAGGCCCCAGGGCCCGACGGCTTCACAATGAGATTCTATCAGCAATTCTGGGACGTGATCTCACAGGACCTCATGAAAATTTTTGACGACCTGTCCGCGGGCACCCTTAACACTGGCCCAATTGACTACTCTTACATCTGCCTTATCCCCAAAATCGCTGGTGCTAAAACGGCAAATGACTTCCGTCCGATCTGCCTTCTCAACGGTGTCCAAAAGATTATATCTAAAGTGTTGGCGAATAGACTGGAGGGAGTGATGCCCAATACCATTTCACCATCTCAGTCGGCCTTCCTTAAAGGCAGGGTAATTCTGGATTCTTTTGTCACCGCCAGTGAGCTGATCAGCTGGGGCGCTAAAGTGCGACAAGATTGCGTCGGCATTAAGGCGGACTTTGAGAAAGCTTTTGATAAGGTGGACTGGAGCTACCTTAGAAGCCTACTGCTCTGGCTAGGGGCATCCGTCAAATGGTGCGACTGGATTGACCAGTGCATCACCAAAGGAAAGATTGCGATCCTGGTCAATAGGGCCCCATCTAAGCAGATCAAACTCAAGCGTGGGCTAAAACAGGGGGATCCACTCTCCCCTTTCCTCTTCCTGATAGTAGCGGAAGGACTCGCCAGATTGATGAAGAGAGCTATCAGAAACAACCTGCTGAGAGGGGTTGGGCCAACCGAAGATGCTCAAATCGCCATCATACAATACGCGGATGACACCATTTTCTTCTGTGGGGCCAAGAAGCGCCAACTGCGTAATTTGCGGTTCATCTGGCAGATCTTTGAATGGGCTTCTGGCCTAAAGATTAACAGAAGCAAGTCCGAGATGTTCTATCTGGGCGGCAACGCGAACAAAGGGAAGAGGCTAGCCGAGTTCATGGATTGCAAGTTGGGCACTCTTCCGATCAAGTACCTTGGCCTTCCTCTGTCAAGGGGGCGAATCAGGAAGGAGGACTGGGGTGGAATCATCACCAAGATTGAAAACAGGATTGAAGGCTGGCAAGCCAAGCTGCTCTCCCAGGGAGGGCGCCTCATCTTGGTTAACTCCGTGCTGTCTAACCTACCCCTCTACTTCTTCTCCGTTTTCAAAGCACCAAAATGGGTAACCCACCGCATTGGCTCCCTGAGGAGGGCATTCTTCTGGAGCGGATCCTGCAACATTACTGGGGGGCGCTGCCTAGTCAACTGGAGGACGGTCTGCAAGGCGAAGAAAGATGGCGGGTTAGGGGTTCTTGATTTGGTCAACCTGAATAACGCGCTACTGGTAAAGTGGTGGTGGCGCTTTTTCTCATTACAATCAACCGCGTGGGCCCTACTGCTCCAAAGGTTGTACTACACCCGACGTAGACCACTGTGCGAGGGGGCCTCCTTCAGACCGTTCTCACAGTGGTGGAGAAGCGTTTTAGGTACGAAAGCCCTGTTTACCTGCAGCACCTCTAGATCGGTAGGCGACGGTCGCTGGACGAATTTCTGGTCAGACATCTGGACTGGTAACGCCTCCTTCCGGTGTCTCTACCCTCGCATCTACGAGGCCGTCCACCACAAAGATTGTCGCGTCTTGGACTGCTTTGGCCGCAATGGCTGGAGGAGGAGGTGGACCCTGGGGGGCTTTGTACCCAGCAACACTTACGACAGAGCCATGATCCTGGAACTATCCGACTCAATGTCTGAGGTGCGTCTAATGAATAGAAGGGACGCCTTCAAATGGCGCTGGTCGAACTCGGAAACCTTCTCGGTGAAATCCGCGTACTGCTTCCTACAGAACCCCGGCATGCGCGATAGCGGCTTTTTGAAGCTTTGGGTCACCAAATCTCCATTGAAAGTCAAAATTTTCATTTGGCTGGTTCTTAAGCGTCGGGTGGTCACTTTGGACAGACTGCTCAGCTGGGGGTGGACTGGGGATTCCAACTGCATCTTCTGCTCCGGCAATGTGGAGACCGCTGACCACCTCTTCGCCTCCTGCGAGGGGGTCCGTATGCTGTTGGCCTGCATTCTTCCTAGGCTGACATCCGCTAGCCCGTCGGCCTCTGTCACAACCCTGTGGGAGGAATGTGCTGGCGGAACTACCAGAGAGCAAGGGGACTCCACCGTCCTTGCGGCTGTTTGGTGGTCCATTTGGTTAGAACGGAATCGCATGAGGTTTTCATCGATCTACCGCCCCCTATTTCTACTGTGTTCCGACGCTCGTGTCCTTTCCTTGGACTGGGCATCTGCCTGCCCCTAAAAAACCCCTTTCTTTTCCTTTTTTTTTTTTTTTTTTTTTTTTTTTTTTTTTTTTTTTTCTGAGACCTTGCTGTCTCGACCCGTGTAGCCTAATTCATCCCCCCAATGAATGAAGCGGCAGTATGCTGCCTTTGCCTCAAAAAAAAAAAATACTAGTTATAGTAGAGTTTATATACTTTCAAAAGTACAAGCTCATCTATGTTTGTAAGTTTTTTATCATTGTATTGGAATATCTACTATTGTATTTTTTTTTTATCTTTTTTTATTTGACTTTACAATATCACAAATCTCAATACAAATTCAATAATAAAAAATTTACAAGTATAGTTAAATTTGTGTTTTTGAAAGTATATAAGCTCAACTATTTATATATAGTCCGGCTACTATACTATTAATAGTACCAAGTTATTGGTGCTACTAAGTTTTCTACCCTTAGATCAATCACTCTGATTATTTTCACCCGTTAGATTTTACTATTTCTCCAACCACCTATTAAACCCAAGGGGCACTCTATCATCTCAACCACACATTTTTTAATCCAAGTATTAAAAACTTAATAGCACCAATAACTTGATACTATTAATAATATTCCAACCTAGCTCATATATATATATATATATATATATATATATATATATATATATATATATATATATATATATATATATATATATATATATATCCCTGCAAACAAGGGATATTGCATATTTGTACCTCTAAATTAACTTTTAAATATCTTATATATTGTCACAGGCTTTAAAAATTTACTGCATATATATTTTCTTGAACAAGTCAAAACTTTTCATATTTTGGTTTTAATGACTATTTTGGCCCTATTGTGGTTGGTAGAGATCAAACTTTATCATATTTTGTTCGAAGAACTTGGAACGTGACAAGTACGATCAATTTAATTAAGTGCCCATAAAATCGTCCTATATTAAACATATAATTCATGATTTGATCAAAATAATATAAATCATAAGTGAATTAAGTAAAGCATAATAAATCAAACTTGCCCGGTCTAATTAATATATAGATGTGATCGATGGAAGCAATTAGGTCAAAAAAATTAATGGAAAGAAATTAATGGAATTAATTAAGTACTTCATATATAATAAAAAAATATAAATGATAAATAAAAATGTAGTGTTAGGTGAAAATTTAACTACAACTTGAACCCCTTTGATGAGCTACAACATTGTGGTGTGGGAATCTTCTTGGTTGGATACTGTTGGATTTTCGAATCTGATTCCAATCAATTCCATCATTTCAAATTAACTATAATAAAATTAGGTTATAGTAACATTTTTAAGTATTTCTAAAATCTAAAAAAAGTGTCGCTGACAGAAATACCGACACTTATTTATAAGTGTTGCTATATGTGCCGTCGCTAGGGTGTATAGCGATACATTTTTATAATGTGTCACAAAAATATGTCCCTATAATCTAATTTTGAATATAGATGGAATATAAATAGGACACTTATACAAAAGTGTCACAAACATGTGTCCCTATAATCTAATTTTATTGTAAATTAATAATTCAATGCCAGTTATCTTAGCTTAATATTTAATCCATCCAGATTCGATAACTCTAACTCTAAACTCTTTTTTTGATCGTCGTCATTATTTGATCGTATTTTATCTAATTCAATCTTCTTTATGTCCCCCTAAGTTGGTTTTGGGGTTTGTGAAAGAAGGTACAAAAATAATGTGCCTAGTTATGTGTGTGGACTTGTTTAATTAGGTGCACCTTTTGAGAAAATTTGCTTATAGATAATGTAATTAGTTTTATGATTTAAGTCCAATTCAAAACATGAAGTAGATCAAGTTGATAAATAAGGTAGCCTTTTCCCATTGTATATATTAAGGTTTTGTTGATCTCTTCAGTAGGTTCTTAATTTTGATTCTATATTAATGGGAGGAAAATTCATGGATATGGTTAGAATTTAGTTAGTTTTGTAATTAAATCTTAGTTGAATTAGAATTAATATTTAAATTTGTTGAAGATAAATTAATTTAAATTTAAATATTAGTTTGAATGAAATTTTTAAATATATTAGAATTGGGCACGTTCTAGTTGATGCATTACATAAAATGCATTAATTAAGGTTTAAAGTTTTGGGTGGAGTATGATACAAGTTTTGATGTGATCCTACTATACAAAATGAGAAGAATGCGTATGCACCGTGTGCACGGGTACATGTAAGAGAGAAAACAGAAAACGAGAGAATGATTAATGAATTTTATTTTATCTGCATAGTTTTCTATTTTAATTTTTTTTTTTTTTTGATTGTGTTGATTCCAATTTTATTGAGGTGAGAGATTTATAATAAAAATTCGATTTGGGTCATTTGACCCTTTCATTGCAGAATTTCAATACTATGCGGTACCGGCGTGGATTGCGGTACTGGAACACGCTGCAGATTTACAAAATTTTGTATCGGAGCGAATACTAGATTGTCAGCATATACTTATATTATTGTAACGAAGGGTCATGGAATCACATTTAATTAAGTTAATACGTAATTTGACTACTAAACTTAAATTGAGAGTATATAATAATGGATGCGCCTCTAGTTTAGAAAAGTAAAAAGATGTGCAAGAAAATATCTACAAAATGATTTAGAAAAGTATATAATAATGGATGCGCCTCTAGTTTTGATGAAATTTTGGTTCACCATTTTTGCATTCATATTCCATTTGCATCTTTAAATCGAGAGTGTTGGATATAAATATAATATATATATATATATATATATATATATATATATATATATATATATATATATATATATATAGAGAGAGAGAGAGAGAGTTGGGCTATTATACTATTAATAATACTAAATTATTGGTGCTATCAAGTTTTCTATCCTTAGATCAACCCCTTTGATCGTTTTCATCCGTTAGATTTTATTATTTTTCAACCACCTATTAAATCCAAGGGGCCCACTATCATCTCAACTACGCATTTTTTAATTCAATGGTTAAAAATTTAATAGTATCAATAACTTAGTACTATTAATAATATTCCAGCCAAGCTCTCTCTCTCTCTCTCTCTCTCTCTCTATATATATATATATATATATATATTCTCTCTCTCTCTCTCTCTCTCTCTCTCTCTCTCTATATATATATATATATATATATATATATATATATATATATATATATATATATATATATATATATATATATATATATATATATATATATATATATTGGAATTCTATCGATTGTATCAAGTTATTGATACTACCAATCTTTTACCAATCTTTTAGCCCTTCGATTAAGAGATGTGCGGTTATGATTGTTGGTTATTTATTTATGGGTTAAAAATAGGTCCAAATCCTGACCGTGGCAATAGACCCAGGAGACTAATAAGTTGAGTTGGGTGAGCTCAATAAGTTGAGTGGGGCTGCGGTCCACAATAGACCTAATGGCAAGAGGCCCAACAATAAACCCAACGTCCCGGTGGGTTGAGTCCGGTAGAGACCCGTGGGCGCTGTGTCTGTACGCTTTAAGTGAATTGGTTGTATATTTCTAGCAGCTCGAGCTTTTGGGATTAATGGTTAGCGCCAACGATCCGACAATGATGATAGTGGTGGTTGGTTGAATAGTAGAAATTTTAGGAAACCACTATAATTCCAACCGCACATTCTTTCATTCAAGAACTGAAAACTTAGTAGCACCAATTATTTGGTGCTATCGATAGTATTCCAGTCGGACTATATATATATAGTCTGGCTACTATGCTATTGATAGCATCAAGCACTTTGTGCTACTAAATTTTTAGTCGTTAGATCTATCTTTTAATCATTTTTATCCGTTAGATTATATTATTTTTTCAACTACCTACTAAACTCTAAGGGTTCACTATCATCGTAGCCGCATATTTTTTAATCCAATAGCTAAAAACTTAATAGCACCAACACCTCGGTGTTATCTATAGCATTTGTTTTACTAAATTGTAGATATATCTACGCACACTCTTTTTCTAGTGAAATTTTCGTTCCCTCTTCGCCTGTGAACATAAACTTGGAAGAGGCACACTATAAATTCCTTATATTAATTCCTCATTTCTTCTTTTCTCTACTTGATTCTCTTTGCTTTTGCCACATATCAAGGGCCACTCCATGGGCAACTAAAAATTTATGCATTTCTAGAGGGTTAAATTACAGAAAACTTTTCTATAATATATCGTTTTTTCACTTTACTCCCTGTCTTTAAAAAGCCTACATTTTGCCCTCTCGTAATTATGGAATTATGCATTTCCACCCCTGTCGTCAGCATTCCGTTAGTGAGCCGTCCAATTTCTTATGTAATATACCGAAAATACCCTTCAACAATCTCTTCTTCTCCCGATCGCTCCGAGGCCGAGCTCCGTCGCTCCGTGAGGGATCCCGCCGCCGTCGTTGTCGGGAGCCCTCGGCGATCGTCGGCGCAGTCGCCACCCGGGCCCTCCCCGGCGACGGCGTTCCAGGTTAGGCGCGGCCCGACGCTGGTGGGGTGCCACGTGGCGGCGCCCCACTCGCCGCACCACTGCGCGCAGCACGCGCGCGCAGGGAAGCTCGCATGTGCTGGCGGAGGTCAGCACGCGGGGACCCGCGCCTCCTCTGGCGCGGGTTAGCGCGGGGTGAGGGGGGCCGCCACGTGGCGGGCCCCCATAGGCCGCTGTGCGTTGACCTGCTTCCTAGGGGCGCCGCTCTTCACGCGTCCGCGCGGGGACGCAGCTCCCTGAGCACCCCAGACCTCTCGGACGGCGGGGGAGACGACGACGACGACGACGGGGTGGGAAGGAGGAGGAGAGCTTCTCGGCGGGGACGGGGGCGGGGGCGGCGGTGGAGTCGGAGGGGAGAAACGCGAGGGCTCTGCGGCGCCGCCATTGTAAAGCACAGGGATAAGGAGGGCATTATCATCATTTTGCCTATTCTGTTAACCCCGTTGCCCCCTAAAAATAATTACGTAATTACGAGGGAGCAAAATGTAGGCTTTTTAAAGACGGAGGGCAAAGTGAAAAAGCAGTATATTATAGGAGAGTTTTCTGTAATTTAGCCTTTCTAGAGATATATAAATGATTATTCCATATTGAAAAAAAAAAAAACAAATTTAATATGGTTTATCATATAGCTATTTGATCTTCTATACAACACAAGGACAAACTCCCTCTCCAAAAAGAGTTCAAAAAGAAAAAAGAGAAAAGGAAAAATCAAAATCAAACAAATGTCAAGTGAAGTGAATGCACCAAATTCTACAACAAAAACACTCTTTATTGGAGAAGCTCCAGGGCTTTCAAAAGAGTAGGTGCAAACCTCTTTGTATCAAGCCTTATATTTTGTTTCCCCAAGTAAAATTCCCCTACTTTCTCCCACCCACTATTGTGAATTGCTATTGGGTCCTTTATAAGTGGATGATCCTTCCCAAACATATCCATCAATGTACTCTCTTCTGCACTAATGCTATACTCCAAGTACTTCAACTTCATGTCGATTGCCGGGTCGCCGAAATCCGTCTTAGCGATGTGCTCGATCTTTCCGTAAGGCACGACTTGGATCATTATCGCGTTCGTTGGTAAAAAAATGCAGTTCGTTAGCCCCGCCCCATGCACGCCCATCAGCACGTCGCATGAGTTCATGATCCTCGCGAATTCTTCAAGTTGCACGTCGAACTTCGCGTCCGCCAACACCACCTCAAACCCTAGTTGCTCCGTGGATCGAACGATCTCCGGAACGTTGGTGAACCGCCGACTTTGACCACTCCTCGCGATGATCAAAAGCCGCGGTTTTTTGCCACTAGGGTTTTGCCTTAGCTTGATAGGGTTGTCTCTCTCTAGTGAGTAAGTGAGCCTCATGAACTTTGTGAAGTCCACTATGGAGTAGCCATTCGGAGTTTTCGCGGGATCGATACTAAACTCTTTGTGGTTCAATATACCGACGACGACATGCGGGTAGCACCGAATAAGATTATCCTTGTCCATGTCGATGAACTCGTAGTGCGACAATTTCTTGAAAATCGCAGTATACTTGACTATCCACCAAGGTTGGATGTTGGTTACGAGGAATCGAACTTCTCCGCCGAACCGTCGAGAAGTCACAAAGAGGGGGATTATAATGTCGGTGAAATCGTGCCAATAGTTCCCTGTGAGCCCACCGAGCGCAAATACTACCGCGGGAATGCGCTCTTTAACCGAACACGGGGGAGCTTCATGGGGACCATTTACGGATTTTACGGTCACCTCCTTTATATCTTGAATATATTTTCGCGAATATGGTCGAATTTTCCACTCCTGACGATTTGGATAGCTCATTTGGCTAGGTACATATAACACCGCAGAGGCACTTCCGATGACTCGTACATCGCCGTTCATCTCACAAATGTCGAATTTCGGGTCCGATAAGTCGCAAATTGGCTTTGTTTGAGGGCCAAATTGGTTGGCATTTTGATTTCCTCCACCTATATAGAAATGAACAGTACTTAAACTTAGACTTTTTTCTCTATGTTCAAAATATTTAGATTTCAAACAAAATTTCGGGTCGAATTTGGAGGGAAAATGAATTAAGATATATACCGAATGGTCTGAAATCGATCGCGTCTTTTTTCTGCACATCTTCTGTCATGAAAGGATTAATTTGTTGGGGGTTTTTCTCTTCTCCTTTGTTGTCACGCCGCCACTCAGCTTTTCTTTCGTTGCCTAAAATAAGAAAAAATGCGACTATAATTGAAGAAAAACAAGTCAATAATTAAACAATAAATAGTTCGGAAAGAAAAAAATAAAAATAGATGTACCGAATTGATTCGAATCGATCGGATCCTTTCTCGGTGGATCATCATTCTTAAAAGGGTTCAAGTCCTCTGGTTTTCTTTCATTTACTGAGATAAAAACAGCAATTCACACAATTCATTGATTATAAACAATTAAGCAACAAATAGTTCAGAAGATGAACAAAAAAAAAAAGAGACATACCGAAATGATTTGATTCGATCGGATTCGTTCTCGGTGCATCATCATTTTTAAAAAAGTCCGGATCATTTTCGAATTTCTCCGCTCGATCTTCTTCCTGTTTGTCCTGTGGTTTTCTTTCATTCTCTGACATAAAAAGATGAGATTTTAATTGAAGTTGGCCACTGCAGCATTTTAATAGATTTGCTAAATTTACAAAGAAAAATTACTGGTATCATGATCAGTTGAAGAAACCGATGTTTTTCTCCGCTCTTCGGCGTCGTCTTCCTCCTCGAAAGGCTCCCATTTGGGGTCGAAGTTGTCGTTGCTCGGCTTTCGATCTTCTTTCAATCCTGCATCTTCTCAGTACCAAATAATTAACACAATTCATTGAAGCAAAGACCCCCCCAAAAAAGAAAAAAAAAAAAGAAGAAAAACTTGAATTTGAAAAATCTCAAAGAGAAATACAATTCAAAAGATCATATGATAAGATTTGGCTGAATTACTAGTCTTATTTTGCACCAAGGGGCTCATGTTAGCTCCATAACTCGGCGATAATCGCGAAAAAGCTGCAAAAATTTAGCACAAATTAACATCAAAGAAAAGTAGAAAACTCAGATTTAAAAGAGACATAGTTTGTTTTCTTCATTGAAGTTCATAGACTTACCATTCGGAGCTCGAATCGCGAATTGCTCCGAGACCATGCAGTATGTGAGCAAGATCAAGAAGAACCCGACGATCAATCCGAACCTGAGATAACTTTGCGTTACCGCGCGGTTCAAGTTCTTGAGAACCTTCATCTCAAAACCCATGATCTTGATCTTGATGTACCTCAATCTCCACACTTTTATAAAGGCCACTCAAAACCTCATGATAGGAGAGGCTTAAGAGATGATGATATTATGATCTCTATAGCAGGGTTATTAATTGTTTCCTAGTTATATATGGTAGTGTTTTTCTAGGGGAATATATATTCAACTCTTTGTTGTTGTTGTTGTTGTATTGCTTATGTTAACTCTACTTTGGTCATGTGACAATTACAAGTACTCTAATGAGGTATGAAATTTGTGAGTTGACTTGCTATGTACTCTTCAATCCATTGGTTTTGTGATGAAGACCATTTCCTCCTCACAACAATGCTTTTGTGAGGAGGAAATTTTGGTATACCTATCTATCTACCTACCAACTGTTTTTCTCTCTATTAGAGCAAATATGATGCTCCCTCCATTGATAGATACATGCACATAAAATTTTTTGGAACGGTTAGAATTTGATTAGGTTTGTAATTAAATCTTATTTGGATTAGTATTAATATTTAAATATATTAGAGATAAATTAATTTAGATTTAAATATTAATTAGAATATATTTCTAAATATACTAGAATTTGGTACGTCCTAGTTGATGCAGTATATATAATGCATTAATGCGAAGTCTTGGGTGGAGTACGGTTCAAACTTTTAGTTTGAACCGATTGTACTACACAAAAAGAGAAAAAGGCGCATGCACTGTGAGCACGAGTGCATCTAAATTTATAAATTACGAGAGAAGGATGAAAGAGATTTTGGGTTGAAGCTACTATATTGTAGAAAATGAGTCAGTGTAATTCTTCTCTTCGTTAAAGGTAAGAGAGATTCTGGGTTGAAGCTACTTTATTATAGAAGAGGAGTCAACGTAATTCTTCTCTTGGTTAATTAATCTTATTTCACACGTATATTTTTCTGTTTTGATTTTTTTTTTTCTCTTTGTGGTTGTGTTGGTTTTAGCTCTGTTGAGGAGATGAATTTATAATAAAAACTCGATTTGATCTTTTCACTGCAGAATCTTAACACTAGACGGTATCGGAGTGAATTGCGGTATCGGAACGGATTGCTAATTCACAGAATCTGATACCGAGACGAGTACCGAATTTCCAACACGGACTAATTAAAAATATGCAATTAGACTTCATTTTTGAAGTTTTTTTTCTTCTTTTTTTTTTGAAAAAAAGAGAAAGATAGAATGTTATTATTTTATTCATTAGTAAAATAAATTAGAATCTTAAAAAAAAAAAATTAGAATTTGGTACGTTCTAGTTGTTCTAGTTGATGCAGTATATTTAATGCATTAAGGCTATGGGTGGAGTACGGTTCAAACTTTTAGTATGAACCAACCGTATTATACAAAAAGAGAAAAAAGACGCATGCACTGTGAGCACGAGTGCATCTAAGAAAAAAAATAGAAAAATCTTCTAAATTTATAAAATACGAGAGAAGGGTGAGATAGATTTTGGGTTCAAGCTACTATATTGTAGAAGAGGAGTCGGTGTAATTCTTTTCTTGGTTGAAGGTGAGAGAGATTCTGGGTTGAAGCTACTCTATTATAGAATAGCAGTCGACGTAATTCTTCTCTTGGTTAATTAATTTTATTTTATCCGTATATTTTTCTGTTTTAATTTTTTTTTCTCTTTATGGTTGTGTTGGTTCCAGCTCTGTTGAGGAGATGAATTTATAATAAAAACTCGATTTGACTTTTTCACTACAGAATCTTAACACTAGACGGTACCGGAGTGAATTGCGGTATCAGAGTACCGAAGTGGATTGCGGTATCGGAACGGATTACGGATTCACAGAATCTAATACCGAGACGAGTACCGAATTTCCAACATGGACTAATTAAAAATGAGCAATGCTACATGTACACCCCGAAGGGGTGTACATCATACATCTCCACCATTTTAATGGTGGCGATATTTTTTACGGGTCACATCAAGTGATCCATCATCACACCCCCACCCTTAGATGGGTGGGGGTGTGAGATGTACACCCCTTACGGGTGTACACATAGCATTTTTCATTAAAAATATGCAATTAGACTTTATTTTGAAGTTTTTTTTTTTTTTTGAAAAAAAAAGAAAGATAAAATGTTATCTTTTTATTCATTAGCAAAATAAATTAGTTTAGACGGGTACGACAATCGAATCTAAAAAAATAAATAAATAAATAAATAAAAATAAAATAAAAAATAAAATAAAATAGAAAGTTAACAAATTCCAAAAAAAATTTCATGATCAGATATAGATAACTATTTGTCCTGTGGTGGCAACAGGATCAACCAGATGATGGCGATTGTCGTTATCCTCCTTCTTCTTGTAATTTAATTCTTAGTTCGACTCGCTTTTCAAAACTTGCCCGTAGAGTTGCAGTATTGCAGGGACAACTCTTTTATTTTTTCTGGCCAGGACTATTTTTATTTAATTTCTTATTTACTTTTTTAGAAAAAATATTATATTATTTATTTTATTTTTTAAAATAATAAATTTAGTTAAAAATATAAAAATAAGAGCAATGCTACATGTACACCCCGAAGGGGTGTATATCATACACCTCCACCATTTTAATGGTGGCGATATTTTTTGCGGGTCACATCAAATGACCCATCATCACACCCCCACCCTTAGATGGGTGGGGTGTATGATGTACACCCCGAAAGGGGTGTACACATAGCATTTTCCTAAAAATAATGTCATTGCCCACGCCTTCCAATCACATGCTGCCACATGGTCATCTTAGACAAGTCTTAGAAGGAAGAACATGTATGATTGCATCTTAATCCTCCAATTTTTCTCATATCAATTTTTGGTTGGTTAGATAATGATTCCATCACATTTCGCTATATCGATTGCTCAGTTGATTTGACATCGATTTTATTTTAATTTTGAATCCTTGTAACTTATAAGGAAAAGAGACATTTCAATTTGAAATCTTATTATTGGATGATTAGAGAGAAAGAAAGATAAAGTGGAAATAATATAAAGCCCAAGACAAGTGAAGTTGAAAAGATATAATAAAGGCTCAATTGGAACCTCATGGGAGAGTAATCTACTTCATTTTTTCTTTTTCTTTTTTTTTTTCATTTGCTATTGATGCTTCTGTCACTACAAAAAATAATAATAATAAATATTTAAGGACTTTTTTTTTATATATTTATTAATGCTTAAAAGTATTTTAATATATTTTAGTGTTATATTTGAAAGTGTCAGACGTCTACAAATAAATTAAAGTATCAAAAATTTAAAATAATAATAAAGTTTATTATTTAATAAATTAGTTGTATACAATATTTTTTGAAATGTCAGTATTCTTTATATTATAGAGATATTTGGAGACATTTCTTCCCAACATTGTCTAAAAATGTTTTTATTTAAAGAAAAAAAACTTATAGTTGTTAGGATTTAGTTAGTTTTGTAATTAAATTTTATTTGAATTAGAATTAATATTTAAATCTGTTAAAGATAAATTAATGTAGATTTAAATATTAATTAAAATAGAATTTTTAAATATACTAGAATTGGGTATATTCTAGTTGATGCATTATATAATGCATTAAGGTTTAAAGTCTTAGGTGGAGTATGGCTCAAGCTTTGAGAGGCGCATGCATCGTATGTGCACGGGTGCATGTGAGAGAGAAAAGAGAAAAGTCTTCTAGATAAAAGAGAAAAGTTTTCTAGATTTATAGAAGACGAAAGAAGGATGAGCGAGATTTAGAAGGAGAGCTCGGATTGAAGCTATTCTATTTTAGAAAAACAGTCGGTGTAATTCTTTTTTTTATTAATGAATTTTATTTTATCCATATTTTTTTTTGTTTTGATTTTTTTTTTCTTTGTGGTTGTGTGGTTCGAGTTATATTGAGGAGACGTGTTTATAGTAAAAATTCGATTTAACGCTTCCGTTGCAGGATTGCGGTACCGGAGTAGACAGTGGATTCACAAAATCTGATACCGAGATAAATACCAGATTAATTTCCAACAATAGTGATATATATATATATATATATATATATATATATATATATATATATATATATATATATATATATATATATATATATATATATGGGAAATGATACTTGTACACCCCATTTGGGGTGTATATCATACACCCCACCCATCCAATGGGTGGGGTGTGATGATGGATCAATTGATGTGACCCGTAAAAGATATCGCCACCATTAAAATGATGGAGGTGTATGATATACACCCCTTCGGGGTGTACATGTAGCATTGCTCTATATATATATATAAATTAAGCATCAGCATCCTAATTTGAGATGGTGCTCTAAACATGTCTAAACAAATAGAGGCGCTCTAAACATGTCTAAACAAATAGATAATACGTGCTAGCTTTATTAAAATTTGATTAGATTTTTAGCAAAATTTTAATTAAATTATAATAAATATTTAAATTTATTAAAAATAAATTAATTATAATTTAAATATTAATTAAAGTGAAAATTTAATTAGACTAGAATTTGGATAGTTGAAAAAATAGAATAATCAAACGGGTCGAAATGATTAAAGCGATAAATCTAACGGCTAACGGCTAAAAACTTGGTAGCACTAAGTGCTTGGTTCTATCGATAGCAATGTAGCCGAATGTACTTAGTGTGACACCCCCGGAATTTGGATTAGTCCTATATATAAATGATATAATATGACTAAAATCTCTAACCCGGCTATAGCATTTTGGATGGTAGCAAGATCCAAGAGTAACATGAGAGTTAAGCGTGCTAGAGCTAGAGTAGTTCTAGAATGGGTGACCCCCTGGGAAGTGGGGCGTCACAGTTGGTATCAGAGACATTCACCCGCCGGAAATATGAGATGAGTCTCGGCTGAGCCAGGGTTATATAGCGGGTAGAGTGTGGCTCCCCGGCTAATGACCGTTGTAGGTGGAGTGCAGCTCCCTACAAGGTCGGCTAAGGCTAGCGAGACGAGTCTCACATCGCCTGGTGCTTGTGAGTGTGCTTGAGCCTGACGTGGACGTCAGGGCTTAAAGGGGGAAGAATGTGACACCCCCGAAATTTGGATTAGTCCTATATATAAATGATATAATAGGACTACAATTTCTAATTCGGTTATAGCATTTTGGATGGTAGCAAGATCCAAGAGAAACATGAGAGTTAAGCGTGCTAGAGCTAGAGTAGTTCTAGGATGGGTGATCCCTGAGAAGTGGGGCGTCACAGTTAGATAAATAAATAAATAAGAAGAGAACATTAGAAGAGAGTTTTTATAAGATTGAATTAAAAAAAAAAATATTCTGTTTTTTACTTTCAAACATTTATATTTTACTTTTCAAAAAAAATTCAAGTTAATACATTTAACAACTCTCTATATAGTGACATAGAGTATTTTAATTAGTGGATAGTTGTTATTCATAAGTGCATAGATTTAATTTATAAAAATGTCCCATTAGCGTATGTAAAAAATTATAAAATTTATACGTAGGCAATGCATTTTCTTCTTTAATTTTGTGAAGCCCAAACGATCCCAAGCGACAGATAAGTTAGTTCGCTGTAAATTTATTTAGAAACTTTTATATTTGGTTACATATTTAAAATAAAAATTAATTTTATACAGATGCATATAAACATATCGAATAATAAATATATTTCTACAAAGTTTAATTTTTTATATTTATTCCTTCAAAAATCCTAACTTGTTCATATATATTTATGTAGTTTAATACCGTTAGTTTACTAATTTTTTTTTAACAGAATATATGTAAAATATCAATTTTACCCTTTCAAATATATTTCTTCAAAATTTCAACTGTTAAAATAATGCAAAAATGTCTGTAAGGATAAAAAAATAAATTTACATCACTATCTAATCAAGATTAAGTATTTAATTTATAGTTAACTATATTTTTTTAACAGATATTAACGGAAGGAGCATATATGAACAACTTATAACTTTTGAAGTGATAAATATGAAAAATTGAATTTTATAGAAATATATCTATTATTCGATATATTTTTAAATATCTGTATGCAATTAACCCTTAAAATAAAATATTATATTTTATCTTCAAATTAATTTTAAATATAAAATAAATTATTTTAAAAAATATATTATTTTACTAAATAATTAATAGCAAGATATTTAAATAAACAAAAAATAAACTCCTTAATTATAACTATACTAAAAAAAATTTCATACCAATAAATTATTTAATTTATTTCGATATTCAAATAAGACGTAAAAGTTTTAAAAAAATATACATAGGCGAGCTAACGCATAGAATAACTAATTTACACGCGGTATTTGGTAACGTTTTAGTGTCGAGTAGGGGTGTCAACGAGCCAGACACGAGCGAGCTGGAGTCGGCTCATGTTCGGCTCGTTTAATAAACGAGCCGAACAGGAACTGGCTCGTTTAAATATCGAGCTGAAAAATTCGGCTCGTGTTCGGCTCGTTTATTAACGAGCCGAACACGAGCTGGCTCGCGAACAACAAGTTTGATTTTCATTCCTATTATTAGGTGTAAAGTTAAAAAAAATAAAAAATTAAAATTTTAATCTAATAATTAAAATTTACAAAAAATTAATAGTCTAAAATCTAAATAGTAATACAACAAGTTTGATTTTCATTCCTACTATTAGGTGTAAAGTTGAAAAAAAATAAAAAATTAAAATTTTAATTTAATAATTAAAATTCACAAAAAATTAATAGCCTAAAATCTAAATAGTAATCTATACCTCTCTATTATTTCTCTTATTTCTTACACGTGGCAATATTTCCTTCCCACAATAATGAGAATCTTTTTGTCTCCACATCTCCCGTAACCCTTGAAACTCTTATTCTACTCGAAGTGACGTTAATAATGAGAATCTCTTTGTCTCCGCAACTCCCGTAACTTCCGAAACTCTTGCTCTTCGCATCTCCCGTAACCTCCGAAATTCTTGCTCTATTCAAAGCGGCGTTACGATCTCTTATTCCTCCTACCCTCTTTTTTTTTTCTTCTTTAATAATGGGAATTTTTTCGTCTCCGCTTGAAGTGGCATCATGGTACGATCTCCTGCTCCTCCTTCTCCTCCTCCTCCGATCCCTAAATCTCTTTTTGCGTCGTAATCATTGATCTAGATTTTTTTTCATAATTTCTCGCTTAAAATCGTTGCTTCTTTAAATTTATCAAATAAAACATTCATTTTTTGTTTAATTTGTGGCAATTTTGGTATTTTAGGGTTTAATAGATTACCGTGCATTTGAATTTGACAAGCTCCGAAGAGATGTGGGAAGGCATCCGTCGCAGTAAATAAGAAGACAATATTGGTCTACATTATCATCTTATTTTAAAAATTTATTAGTATTTTTTTCTTTTCTTGCCTTAGATGATGATACATTTTGTGGT
>CM055074.1:32594581-32802081 GCA_029204045.2 Tillandsia leiboldiana | reverse complement strand
CCAAATGGGGGTGTACATTTTACATCCATCCCATCCTAGAGTGGGTATTCCTCCACTCGTCCCATCGATGGGACGAGTGGAATTCACCCCACCCCAGAATGGGGTGGGTGTAAGATGTACACCTCAATTGGGGTGTATATCTAGCATTTTCCAATTATTATTCATATGTAATAATTAAAAATTAAAAATGTATGCGATTGATATGTTAATATAAAAAATTATTGATTTACCAGCAATCACTGTAATAAAATTATGTTATAGCTACATTTTTAAATATTTTTAAAATCTGATTAAAATATTATTGATAAAAATATCGATACTTATTATTAGTGTCTCTATATATATGCGGTCGCTAGTGTGTATAGCGACACATTATTATAATGTATCCCAAAAATATATTCCTATAATTTAATTTTGGATAAGATGAAATATAGATAGAATACTTGTATAAAAATATTATAAAAATATATTTTTATAACCTAATTTTATTGTAATGAATACCTACTCACTACAACAAAATTAGATTATAGGCACACATCTTTATGACATTTTTGTACAAGTGTCCTATCTATATTTCATTTTTATTCAAAATCAGATTAGAAGGATATATTTTTGGGACACATTACAATAATGTGTCGCTATATATCCTAGCAACTGCACATATAGCGACACTAATTATAAGTGTCGCTATTTTTGCTAGCGGTATTTTTTTCAGATTTTAAAAATATTTCAAAGTATCGTTATAACATAATTTTATTGTAATTGTTATAATTTGGTTTAGATTTGTATTTATCTAAATTGAAGTTAAATCCTAATCTAATTAGGATAATATGAGATTTAGATTGTTGTGTAAAACTAGAATTTAATTAGGAGTTTAATTAGACTACAAATCTTAATTAGATTCTGGTTTGGAGGCATATATTATATATAGCATATCCGGCCACTTTAATGAAGCCGCAACTTTTAATTAGCCGAAGCGCTAATTAATTTAGGCCAACCAAGGAAGATACATGTTGTTGATATTGGTACATACGGCTAAATTAATGAAGCCGGAATTTTAATTAGAGGTCATATTCTAATTAATTTAGCAACCCAAAAATAGAGAGACCGTATTGGAGGAGTCATATGTTGTTAATAAAGCCGGCAATTAATTAAGAAATTGAAGCTCTAAGGTGAGGGCGTCCATACGATTGGATTCTTAGAAATTGTTAGGGTGGACGTAAATTTTGATATTTCGATTTTATTTGAAGCTTCGGTTTTCTTGAGAGATATAATCTTTGTATTCTACTTTTGACTTTAATAAAAAATTTTGCTCCATCTTCGCCCGTGGATGTAGTCCGATGGCCGAACCATGTAAAATTTGGTGTGCACTTTTTTTTTCTTTTCTTATATTATTTTTATTTTTGGATCTATTTTTCGCCGTTTGAATTTAACAGTAATAACTCGTAAGAATCTTTGGTGGTATTTGAATTATTATTTACTAGTAATCTTAATTACTTATCTAATCGCAATCAGAGTGATGGGTAATTTAAAATTGGAGAAAACGAAAGCTAGTTTGCGTGTTATTGATCTTGCAAGGTTATGTATTGATTGGCACAAAGTGACAACCATAGATGAACGTATATGTTGGTGTGATTGCACGATTTGGGCATCTTAGATATTATTGGGATGCTGAAAAAATTTATTTGGCATTTATAATTCATTTGATTTTATTTAAATAAGTTAAAAATTTTCTTATATATTTAAATAATTTAATAAAATTTAGTAGTTTTAATTATATTTTAGCAAACAAAATATAAAAAAATTATTGCTAAGTAATAGAAAATATAATTAGTAATTAACATAATTTTCTACTTAACTAATTAGATAAGTTAAATCAGAAAAATTAAAAATTAAGTGTCACGCCTCTGGTCCGTTTTGTAAGTCTTTTTAATATATATATATATATATATATATATATATATATATATATATATATATATATATATATATATATATATATATATATATATATATATATATATATATATTATTATTATTATTATTATTATTATCTTATCCACGAGACTGATAGATCCGTCACAAATACGAAAATTTCTTTATAGAGTTTCTTCCTATATTTGTAGGGCGTACCATCCAATACAAGTAGCAACCATCTAATTTCACTTACAGAACAACAATAATAATAAAGCGGAAGCACAAACAGCTAAGCAATATATCCTAAGAGATACGTTACTTGATATGCTCTACAACGTCCTTACCGAAGATGATGTAAGTGTACAATTCATTAAGCATTACTAGTTTTTGAAAGTGTTTCCCATCCGAAAATTTTATTTTAAAAATTTAAGAATGCAATGAAAACCAAAAATTCTTTTGAAAATAATTTTTCACACGAAAATATATTATTTTGAAAATCAGCTACCACAAAGGGTATAAAATATTTTTACCATAAAACTAGAACTAGCATCAAATCTTTATTAAACCAAAATCTTTATTAATAATCAAGCAATCCAAACGTAAACTAAACTACCATAATATCTAAATTATTTAACAATTAATTAAAAGTCAAGAAAGATAGTAAACCGCAACACGGATGGAGAATAATCCACGTGACCACTAAGCTCTCTAGCTACGTCGTCACCTCATGTACCGTTCTATCCGTCACTTCCCGCGACACCTGGAACTGGCGAAAAATGAGAAACCAACTAGAGTCACCCAGTGGTTATTGCAAGTCGACGAAGGCGAGCTGTACTCAGTGGCAATCATAAAATAAACAAAGGTATGTGATACAATAATAACTACAGTAGAAAATCATATATAAAAGAAAAAGGAGTAACATATGACAACTACTCTGTTATAAACTGAATGTATGCATCAAACGGATTGATAGTCCAAATATATAAATCTAATCAACCGCCAGAGATCCCTCTAGTGTCCCCAGGCACCGGCGGAGGCGGCGGGAAGCAGTGGCGGCGTTTGGGCTTGGGGATGAGCCAAAACCCGAGCAGATTGAGTCCAGGGAGGAAGTTCCGACTTGATGGGGCTTGAGAACCCCCTGGCGCGCCGGAGAAGGGTTGCCAAAGTCAAGGGAGGGTAGACGTGAGCTCCTATGGCGGCGCGACAAAGAAAGGTGGGTCCTTGGTTCACCTTGCTAAAAGAGAAGGAGAGAGAGAGAGAGAGAGAGAGAGAGAGAGAGAGAGAGAGAGAGAGAGATGTCGGTGGTTTTGGTAGGTTCCGACAACCGGGAAGCTCTCCTGCGGTCAGGGGTCGACGGTGGCAACACGGGGGAGAGTGCAAATGCGGCTGGGCCGAGGAAGGGGGAAAGAGGGAATCACACGAATGATTTTCCAAAAATTTTGCGTATAGCCTTCAAAAATTAGAATTTTTAATCCAGTTCTCTGTCGTGCGCATAAAATGGGCAAAAGTCCCTCCACATGCGATTTCACCCAAAATGATACATAAAATATCACGTTTTTTTCAAAATAACTAAAATCTGATTTTGGCTGATTTTTTCGTATTTCGTATTTTTTCATAGTTTCGACGTACCGAATTCAAAAATGGAGCTTACCACGATTACCGGCACTGCCGAATCAATAAAATAGTATTTTTGTTTCATCACAAACGATTCTCGATTTACAAAACTAGCTCTCTCTCTCTCGGTCTCGATATTTGAATAAAAATTTTGAATTTAAATTTTAAAATTACAATTATTACATTAAGTGCTTATAGAAGTTAAAAAAAAAAAAAAAAAAAAAAAAAGGGTAAAACTTCGTCATGGCTATTTTATATTAAAAAGCTTGATGAAAACAACTTAGATTTGATGGATCTCCACATATTCTTAAGATAAAATTTTATTTGATCCTCCTTGTTAGGCACAAATCTTAATTAAAGCTCATTTGGAATGTATAAATATATTTTTTGGTATAACTTTTTAATTTACTAAAAAAATTTCTAATTGTTGGGAGATAAGGAACAATCAAAATAGTAAGTTGAAATACATCTTTCTCATTTTTTTTTTTTCCGTAAAAAGATAAGTTATTTCTTAGATAAAAAATTGCTATTCTACCACATCATACACTACAATAAAATTAGGTTATGGAGACACATATTTATGACATTTTTGTATAAGTGTCCTATCTATATTCCATCTATATTCAAAATTAGGTTATAGGGACACATTTTTAGGACACATTACAAAAATATGTCGCTATACACGCTAGTGACGGCACATATAGCAACACTTACAATAAGTGTCGGTATTTTTGTCAGTGACACTTTTTTTAGATTTTAAAAATACTTAAAAATATCGCTATAATCTAATTTTGTTATAGCATCTCAATGCAAATCCAAAGATACAAAATTCACAAGCATTATTTTATTTGTGCTTTTGAAAGTATATATATATATATATATATATATATATATATATATATATATATATATATATATATATATATATATATATATATATATATATATATATATATATATTACCCCGTTTCTAATTAAATAATATAATAAAAAATCTATTTATTTATAGTTGGTATATAGATCATTTTAAAAAATAAAAAAAACTTTCTTAACTTTTAATCACAAATAAAAAATTTTATACTGAATAATTATTACTAAATTACTTATTTTGGCATCCAAACATAAGGTGAAGTAATCGATTGCTTTGAGATTCGTGTCCAAAGGTTCAAATTATTGGCTGGGCTGGAACTAATTGGGGCTGTCTTGGCCCATTGGCATTCTTATCTATGCAACTGAGAAAGAAAAATAATAAATTATTAAAAACACTAGTTTCACTTTGTATTCAATTTAATGTTGATCACACAATTAAAACAGTGCATGTTGCAGGTCATGCATAAATTAAGAATATATTTTTCCATCAATGCTACTTACAGGAGGAGTATGGTAAAGAATTTTCATTTTAAAAGAAATGAAGATGATAGATAAACAACCACTATGATCTCCTTTAACACAAGCATTTATTTTTACTACACAATTACTACTATGTTGTGATATTGGAGCAAACTAAATTATAATTTAAATTATTATTGTTATAAATTATTCTGCACCTATGGATAGAATAATAATCATTCTTAAATTTTTCTGCACCTATGGATTTTAAGAATGAATAAAGTATAGTCATAAATACAAATATAGTTATCAGTTTAATTTACAGTATAGCCGATCTCCAGCGGGTGTGATTTTCAGTAAATTTTTTTTTTTTTGAAAAATAGGTAGCACGCTACCCGCTTCATTCATAAAGAAGGTGAATTAGACAAACAACAACGAATGAGACAGCCAGGATATTAGTAATAAAGAGAGAGAATTTGAGAGGAAAAGTAACAAAGGGAGTGAAGTATATTGGTACTAAATATTTTGACTAGGCCAATCAGAGACTGTCAAGTGTAAGTGTACAAGGCGTGCCAGTTGAAGAAGAGGCGGACCGCTTGTGTAAAAAACAATTCAAATTTTATCAGCCAAGATATCGAATTGAAATAGGAAAATGCTAGATGTACACCCCAAATGGGGTGTACATCTTACACCCACCCCATCCTAGGGGTGGGTGAATTCCACTCGTCACATGATGTGACGAGTGGATGAATACCCACCCCAAGATGGGGTGGGTGTAGGATGTACACCCCATTTGGGGTGTACACCTAGCACTTCTCATTGAAATATGCTTTTGGCCGATGAGGGGCTATTGTTGACACTAAATGTGTAACATCATATTGAGTAAGTGATAGATTGAATTGAAATATGCTTTTGGCCGATGAGGGACTATTGTTGATGCTAAATGTGTATCATCATATTGAGTAAGTGATAGATAGTATGGGCTGTCGATGTTTTGCACATCATATTTGTAATATTTATGAAATTTGAAATTTGGAATAAAATTAAATTTATGGAGCTTTTATAATTCAAAATTTAAATTTTTGGAAGTATTCTTTAAAAAACGACTAATCTAATCTAACGAGATCTAAACTTGACGAAACAAAATCGTTACTTGAACGGGCTCGTCGAGATGAACAACATTGTGAAGTCCGATTTCGAATTCGGCAAACCGAAACAACAAAAAAAATAAAAAAAATACTATTTTTACAGTGTATTTTTGCAAAATAGTCCATAGTTTATACGCCGAATCATGTGAGATCTCACGTGGAGGGTCCTCTATGCATTTTTCACCTACAGCGGAGGACTCATGTAAAAATGTAAAGTAAGAGTGGACCAAACTGCGACTTATTCCCCTCAAAATAAGGGACCTCTAGTGTTTCTCTTTGGAAACCCTAGCCGCACGGATCCACACCTTTCCACAGCCACCAGCACCCTCATATCTCTCCTCTGCCTCGTCCTCGAGCTATCCCATTGTCACGCCCCGGAACCCGGGCTCGCCAACAGATCCGCCGTGTACACGGGATTTCCCGAGTACACGAAGCGCTGGTAACCTGCTCCGATATAATATGAACAATAAAGGAGCATAATACAGAGCTGAAATAGAAGAATCACATAGTATCTCATACTGGAACTAAAAATAAACTGTAATATGTACAATAATCTCCCAGCTCACCAAAATAATACAACCAGCCGGCGAAAGCCAGACTCAAAATAAAAGGAGAATATCATAGTCTGAGTGAAGGGTACAACGTCTATCTACAGCTCTCAGTCTCCCAGGAGATCTTCTACTCAGCGATCCCCTTACCTTTATCAGCCGCTGATAGCCTAGCAGCTCCCGCAGACGACTCTGCAAAATAAAGAAGAAGAAAGAAACAGAAAAGAATAATGGGGGTGAGAACTACCAGATAAACCAGTAGCCTCCCCTAGTGGGCAAAACCTCAACTCTGATGCACCCACTAGGATTACTAGAGGCCAGAAAGGAAAAAGTGGTAAAGCTGTAAGCAGAACTGCTGAATAAAGGGGAAACCACCACTAGCATGCCTCTAAATGCAGTGCCAAAAGGAATGACTGTATGTATGCATCAGTATCTAACATGCCTGCCTGAATAAACCCAATCTTATGCCACCAGTAAAACTGGTACTGCCTGCTGCGCCTTGCCTGCCCAAATCGGGTATGCTGGCCAATGCATAACACCGATAGGGAATGAGAGTCTCAAGGACTCAAGCCTGCCTGTAACACACTCCGGAGTGGCACTCGAGGGGAGCGACCCACACGAGTAAAAGTACCTCAGTAATAAGTATCATAAGTGTCGTAAACAGCAGGACTGGATCATGACTATGATCAAAGTGGGAAAAGCCATCCACTAAGAAACCCTGATCTGATGCTATAGTACTCAATAAGTGGGAAAAACCATCCACTAGAGAAAAGCCCGATCCCCTGCTGATGCCAAAAATAGACCAGACTCAACCCCATTCTGATGCAAGGATAAATACCCGGCCGACCGCCTACAGTCCGCGGTCACCGCAACACCCCACAAGTTTATAATCTAACATAACCTTGGCTATACTATCCCAAACCTCTGCTCATACTCGAGCGACAAGCAACTGAAAGCAAAAGAGAGTAATAAAACATGTCAAGTCTTAATATGATAGTGTAGCAATAAATAGTGGCCCTACCTGATGTCCGGGCATGCATGCAACTGTCTTTATTTTAAAAGTTGTAAAATAGTGTCAAAGATTTAAAAAGATTGATTTACTGAATACAAGTCATTTGCATGCGAGATTATAGCCTTTGTCTCAATCACAGTGTCCCAATATAAGTCATCATATCATCTGTGGAATTATATTAAATTTTAGGAGAGTTTGTCCCAGCGGTTCTCATCAATTGTCCTGTTAGTAGTCCTGTTAGTAGTCCTGTTAGTAGTCCTGTTAGTAGTCCCAATAGTTCTCATCAATTTAGTTTGTCCCAATTGTTCTCATCAATTGTCATATTAAATTTTTAGGGGAGTTCCAGTAATCCCAGTGAGCTTGTCAAAAATGAGGTAAGCAACAACCGCCCACCTCGAACAGCTCAAATTACACCTCAGGTAGTCTCCTGGTTGTCCACAGTCCCCTAGAACTGCTGTATGCCGAAAACGGTGCCCTACAGCAACACACATTGCACAGGGTGTAACTATAGTATTCATAAAAATACAGCTTTTGCTGTTTTTCAAATGGCACGAAAAGAGAGGAGTTTTTCACCTCTGTATAGTGCTCAGAAAAATCCAGAAAAATTACGGTTGCGTTCCTCGCGAAGAGTAGATCAAAATCGACTCTTTAAACGTCTCGATCTGATGCTCCTACGCCAAGATAAAAATCGGAGAAGTTGATGCTGTCCAGAAATTTCCACAGCAAAAAGGGGGGTCAAAGAGACCTCGGGAAACGTGCCAAAAGTACGAAATGGAGCAAAATGATCAACACAGAAATCGAAGCCTTACCTCTTAGGAACGCGCTGTCGCGAAAATCGTCCAAAAATTCCTCCTGGTTAGCCCACAGGGAATTTTCGACGGAACTGCGACGGGAAATGGGCCGAAAAAGAAAACCGTCGCAGTGCGCCGCGTCGCAGATAACTCACTAACTGTAACTCCAAAAATTCTAAAATTCTGAGGAGAGAGAGAGGAGAGAGAGAGGAAGAATTTTCGTAGAGGGCACTTTCTCTGGTTCTCTCTCTAAAGGCTCGAAAACCGAGGTGCAAAGAGAGGGGGGGTGGGGGACCTCTTATATAGTGGGCCAAAGGGAATATTCCCACACGGGATCCGGATCCGAACAGAAAACACCGAAATGGGCCAACCAGAAAGCGCCACGTGTCCACAAAACAGCAAACAGCCTGTGCAGGCCCAATGAAAAATCGCCACGTGGCCACGTGGTGCACGTGGCCGGTCCGCGCTCCGGGTCTTCCGGAAGATGTCGGCCAATAGGGGAGCGCCACGTGTCACCTTCCCACGTGCTTCTAGAAGTCGGCCGGCCAATGGGAAGCTGCCACGTGGCAGAAGGAGTCTTCGGTGCACCCGGTGCACGCCAGGCCCATGGACCGCGCACCCGAGCCCCCCGCCTGCGCCTGCGCCGCCGCCCTCTGCCGCTGTGCCGCCGCTGCGCCGCCGCCCGCCGCCGCTTGCCGGTCGCCGGAACAGTAATTCCGGCGGCCGGAGTTACTGTTCCGGCGTGAACAGTAATTTTGTGCCGAAAAAATAAAGTAAATATACCGTTTCGATCGTTTTCGCGCGCCGAGTCCAAATACGACGTCCATTTCGCCAAATTCTCATCCGAAATTTTGCCGAAAGCTCCCGGAAAATTCCATTTGCTCCGATTTTCGCGCAGAGTCTAAATTAAATGTCCAATTTTGATTCTACAAGCTCTGCTTCACCGAATAAGCTCCCTACAGTCACTGTTTAATGTTGCACAGTTCCTGCGGGAGTCCGGATCATCACATCCTCCCCCACTAAAAAGAGTTTCGTCCTCGAAACGAGACTAAACAATAATCCTCAGTCCGATGTCTCGAATAAGTAGGGGTGAGCATCCCTCATCTCCGACTCGAGCTCCCATGTAGCCTCGCGCTCGTCATGATTGCTCCATTGGATCTTCACATAGGGAATGGCCCGACTGCGTAATTCTTTCACCTCTCGATCCAGAACTCGCAGTGGGCGTTCTTCATACCTCAAATCCTCGCTGATCTCAAGCGATGTGAAGTCGATGACGTGCGATGGGTCGAAGATATACTTCCTCAAAGTAGAAACATGAAATACATCATGGACACCAGCAAGCCTTGGAGGAAGTGCGAGTCGGTAGGCAACTGGCCCGATACGCCCCAATACCTCAAAGGGTCCAATATATCGGGGGCTAAGTTTCCCACGAATGCCGAACCTCCTGATTCCTTTGGACGGCGAGACTTTCAGGAATACATGATCTCCAACCTAAAATTCTAAGTCTCGTCGCCGAACATCGGCATAGCTCCTCTGTCGGCTTTGGGCGGTCTGAAGATGCTTTCGAATCACCCGGACCTTCTCTTCTGCCTCTATCAAGACATCTGGTCCCAAGGTCCGCCTCTCGCCTACGTCACTCCAATAAAGTGGTGATCGACACTTGCGTCCATACAATGCTTCAAACGGAGCCATCTGAATGCTCGCTTGAAAGCTATTGTTGTACGCGAATTCAGCCAAAGATAAATGCCGAATCCACCCTCCGCCGAAATCCAGGACGCAAGCCCTCAACATGTCCTCCAGGATTTGTATCGTCCGCTCCGATTGCCCATCAGTCTGCGGATGAAAAGCTGTACTGAACCTGAGTTCAGTCCCCAAGGCTGTTTGCAAACTCTTCCAGAAATGCGAAACAAACCTCGGGTCTCTATCTGATACTATGGAGGCTGGTACTCCATGTAATCTTACTATCTCATCTAGATATAACTGGGCTAGTCGCTCGAGTGGCCACGTAGTCTGCATGGGCAGAAAGTGCGCCGACTTGGTAAGTCGATCTACAACTACCCAGATAGCATCAGCTCCTCCCTGTGCCCTAGGTAGTCCGACCACGAAATCCATCGTAATGTGGTCCCATTTCCACTCGGGAATTGGGAGACTTTGTAACTTGCCAGCTGGCACTCGATGCTCAGCTTTCACTTGCTGACAAGTTAAACACTGAGCCACAAATCTCCCAATATCCCTCTTCATGCCTTTCCACCAGAAGTGTGCCTTGAGGTCTTTATACATCTTAGTCCCACCAGGATGTAGGGTATAAGGTGTATAATGGGCCTCTCGCAATATCTGTTCTCTAATCTCCACATCTATTGGCACACATGCTCGGTTTCTGTACCTTAGTACTCCCGAGGCATCTACCGAAAAGTCCCCAGACTGATCACTCGGAATATGATCTCTAATCCTGGCCAAGTGGGGGTCCTCACTCTGTTTCTCTTTGATCCTGTCCAGCAGAGTGGGCTGCACGACTAAAGATGTCAGTCTAGCAGAGACCCCAGGGGACACAACCTCTATGTCGAGCCGTCTCATCTCCTCTAATAGCGGCGCCTGGTCTGTGATCAACATAGACAAACTTTGCACCGCTCTCCTACTCAAGGCGTCAGCGACCACATTAGCCTTACCTGGGTGGTAGAGAATATCTACATCATAATCCTTTAATAGCTCTAACCACCTACGTTGCCTCAAATTCAGCTCCTTTTGCGTGAACAGGTACTTTAGGCTCTTGTGGTCGGTGTAGATTTCACAATGCTCCCCATATAGGTAATGGCGCCAAAGCTTCAGTGCAAATACCACAGCCGCAAGTTCCAAGTCATGGGTAGGGTAATTCTTCTCATAATCCTTGAGTTGCCTTGATGCATAAGCAATTACCCTCCCTTCCTGCATCAACACACAACCAAGTCCGCTGTGTGATGCATCACTGTAGATCACATATCCTTTTCCCATAACAGGGAGGGAAAGGATAGGGGCGGTCATTAGTCTATTCTTCAGCTCCTCAAAGCTCTTTTGACAGTCCTCACTCCAGATAAACTTCACTCCTTTACGCGTCAAGCGAGTGAGGGGTGTGGAGAGCTTCGCAAAGCCTTCCACAAACCGACGGTAATACCCAGCTAAACCCATAAAGCTACGTACCTCAGAAACCGTCGTCGGTCGGGGCCAATCACGGACTGCCTCAATCTTCGCTGGGTCCACTGCCACACCTGCGGCGGAAATCACATGGCCTAAGAAGACTACCTCTCGAAGCCAAAACTCGCATTTTGCTAGCTTGGCAAACAACTTCTTCTCTCGCAGAAGTTGCAGCACAATCCTTAAGTGCTCCTCATGCTCAGCATCACTTCGGGAGTAGACCAAGATATCATCAATGAACACCACCACGAACCGGTCCAAATAAGGTCGGAAGATCCGGTTCATCAAATCCATGAATGCGGCAGGGGCATTAGTTAGCCCAAAAGGCATAACTGTGAATTCATAATGCCCGTACCGTGATCTGAATGCCGTCTTCGGAATATCCTCGGCCTTCACCTTTAACTGGTGGTAATCGGACTGCAAATCTATCTTAGAGAAGACACAAGACCCTTGCAGCTGATCAAAAAGATCATCGATGCGCGGCAAAGGGTACTTGTTTTTGATGGTCACTTTATTTAATTCCCTATAGTCTACACATAATCGAAGTGACCCATCCTTCTTTTTCACGAATAGCACCGGCGCTCCCCAAGGCGACACACTCGGCCTAATAAAGCCCTTGTCCATCAAATCCTGGAGTTGCGCCTTAAGCTCTCGCAGCTCAGCCGGTGCCATCCGGTAAGGAGCCTTTGAGATTGGCGCAGTTCCCGGAACTACGTCAATCACAAACTCAATCTCCCTATCTAGTGGCATGCTTGTCAGCTCAGATGGAAAAACATCCGGGAACTCGCGGGCAATAGGGATATCCCCGAGTCCCGGCGCCGCCGTAGGCCCTTCAACAACACTAGCCAAAAAGGCTACACATCCTCGATGGATCATCTGCCTCGCTCGGGAAGTCGAAACCATAGAGGCAAAGAAAGCACTCTGACATCCCCGGTATACCAACATTTCCTGGTCTGGCTCTCTAAAAGTGACGGTCCTTGCGGCACAATCAATGGTCGCAAAATACCGAGCCAGCCAGTCCATCCCGAGGACCACATCGAAGTCCTTCAATTGTCTCAGGACCAACAGGTCTGCTGGCATAATCCAGGACTCGATTTGCATCGGGCAGGACCAACAACACTCCTCCACGTGCAAAGTGTGATCGGGAATCTGAACCTCTCGTGCACGTGGTAGAAGTCCTACCTTTAACCCATGTAATGATGCAAATGATCTACTGATAAAAGAATGCGATGCTCCAGTATCAAATAATGTACGAGTCCTAATGCCAGAAAGTAGGGTGATACCTGCCACCATGTGATCTGCGGCTGAAGAGTCCTCTACCTGCGCCGCATACACCCGCCCACTTTGAGCTGGAGGGCGGTACTCCGTGGGATGGGAAGAAGATGGCCTGCTTGCTGGAGCATATGGCCGCTGAGCCGTCGACCGCTGTTGAGATGAAGATGGAGCAGATGCTGAAGAAGGAGCCGTCGATGGCGCAAAAGGGCAAGTAGCTCGGACGTGGCCAGACTGTCCACATCTATAGCAGCGACCCCACCGCTGGTCGCAGGTGTTGGAAAAGTGCTGACCTCCACAGAAAATACAATTGCTGGGGGCCCGTGGTTGTCGTGACTGCTGTTGTTGCTGAGGCTGTCGCTGCGACCCACGCTGCGACGGCTGGGATCTCTGCTGCTGCTGCTGCCGCTGCTGGGGCCTCTGGGGTCCACCAGGCCCTCGCCGCTCCGACCGTCCTTGGCCGGAAAACTGAGGCGGTGGCGGTCGGGGCGGCCTCCAGGAACTGGCCTGTCTCCCGTCGTCCTGCGCTGGTCGCTTTCTGTCTGCGCCTTGAGCGACCAGGCCCCCACGTCTGGCGACGACGTGGTCTCCTCTCTCAACCCACTGGGCATGCTCTGCTGCCTCCTCCAAGGTTTGTAGTCTCTGGGCATGCACCAGAGTATAGATCTCTGGGCGCAGGCCCGACTCAAAGAGCTCCACCTGGTGCGGTCCGTCCCTGGCGACGTAAGGTACGCAGTTGAGTAACCGCGTGAACTCCTGAAAGTAGTCCAATGCTGTCCGTTCGCCTTGCTGAAGATTCTTCAGATCATCTTCCAGCTTTTTCTTCATACTCGTGGAAAAGTACGTATCCAGAATCATCCTCTTGAACTCTGACCAGGGTAGCTGTCGAGTGATCTGGAACTCCAGAGGCTCCACCCGACGCCACCATGCATCAGCGTCCCCGTCTAAGCAGTGTACAGCCATATGTACCCTGTACTTCTGGTCAATGAAGAAGTCCCGAAATAACTTCTCCATTGACGAAAGCCAAGTCCCGATCTCCCACGGCTGGGTATTCCGCCCTGAAAACCTGGGCGGTCCCCGTTTACAGAATTGAGTAAGTTTGTCAGCAATCTCCTGCTCTTCCGCAGGAGTCAAAGGCCGGATTGCTCCCTGAGCAACAGGGGATGCCGCGGTCACCGGTCCAACTGGGGAAGCCACAGCAGGGGAGGGTGGTACGGGAGAACTCTCAGGGGGTGCAACAACAGGCTGCGCCCTCTGTTCTAACATCTGCGTCAGCCGACCCATGGCCTCCTCCTGACGCTGCACGGCCTCTGCCATCTGGGCCATCTGAGCCTGAAGCTCCTGCACCTCACTCTGCTGGCCCTGCTCGGACTCCTCCGGCTCGGGCTCAGGGGATTCAGGCTGAGAACGCGTCAACATTCTACGTCGCGGAGGCATCCTATCACAAGAAACCACACTCAGTATAATATCCCCACACGACCCAATCTAGCGAAAGTCAAAGACATCCCCATATTTCTGTGACTTTATGTTGTCTGCAGCCAACATAACGGTTCACCAGAAATTAGGCATGTCGATCTCTCTTCTCTCACTGGAAGAGTCAAACAATAAATCAACGACTTTCGCAAATATCACGTCTCTCGTACCCTATCATCCTAGGGTCTGCCAAAAGCCTAGGGTTTTCTAAGTCCCAACTGACCTATCCCTAAGCTCTGATACCAACTTAATCTGTCACGCCCCGGAACCCGGGCTCGCCAACAGATCCGCCGTGTACACGGGATTTCCCGAGTACACGAAGCGCTGGTAACCTGCTCCGATATAATATGAACAATAAAGGAGCATAATACAGAGCTGAAATAGAAGAATCACATAGTATCTCATACTGGAACTAAAAATAAACTGTAATATGTACAATAATCTCCCAGCTCACCAAAATAATACAACCAGCCGGCGAAAGCCAGACTCAAAATAAAAGGAGAATATCATAGTCTGAGTGAAGGGTACAACGTCTATCTACAGCTCTCAGTCTCCCAGGAGATCTATCTACTCAGCGATCCCCTTACCTTTATCAGCCGCTGATAGCCTAGCAGCTCCAGCAGACGACTCTGCAAAATAAAGAAGAATAAAGAAACAGAAAAGAATAATGGGGGTGAGAACTACCAGATAAACCAGTAGCCTCCCCTAGTGGGCAAAACCTCAACTCTGATGCACCCACTAGGATTACTAGAGGCCAGAAAGGAAAAAGTGGTAAAGCTGTAAGCAGAACTGCTGAATAAAGGGGAAACCACCACTAGCATGCCTCTAAATGCAGTGCCAAAAGGAATGACTGTATGTATGCATCAGTATCTAACATGCCTGCCTGAATAAACCCAATCTTATGCCACCAGTAAAACTGGTACTGCCTGCTGCGCCTTGCCTGCCCAAATCGGGTATGCTGGCCAATGCATAACACCGATAGGGAATGAGAGTCTCAAGGACTCAAGCCTGCCTGTAACACACTCCGGAGTGGCACTCGAGGGGAGCGACCCACACGAGTAAAAGTACCTCAGTAATAAGTATCATAAGTGTCGTAAACAGCAGGACTGGATCATGACTATGATCAAAGTGGGAAAAGCCATCCACTAAGAAACCCTGATCTAATGCTATAGTACTCAATAAGTGGGAAAAACCATCCACTAGAGAAAAGCCCGATCCCCTGCTGATGCCAAAAATAGACCAGACTCAACCCCATTCTGATGCAAGGATAAATACCCCGGCCGACCGCCTACAGTCCGCGGTCACCGCAACACCCCACAAGTTTATAATCTAACATAACCTTGGCTATACTATCCCAAACCTCTGCTCATACTCGAGCGACAAGCAACTGAAAGCAAAAGAGAGTAATAAAACATGTCAAGTCTTAATATGATAGTGTAGCAATAAATAGTGGCCCTACCTGATGTCCGGGCATGCATGCAACTGTCTTTATTTTAAAAGTTGTAAAATAGTGTCAAAGATTTAAAAAGATTGATTTACTGAATACAAGTCATTTGCATGCGAGATTATAGCCTTTGTCTCAATCACAGTGTCCCAATATAAGTCATCATATCATCTGTGGAATTATATTAAATTTTAGGAGAGTTTGTCCCAGCGGTTCTCATCAATTGTCCTGTTAGTAGTCCTGTTAGTAGTCCTGTTAGTAGTCCTGTTAGTAGTCCCAATAGTTCTCATCAATTTAGTTTGTCCCAATTGTTCTCATCAATTGTCATATTAAATTTTTAGGGGAGTTCCAGTAATCCCAGTGAGCTTGTCAAAAATGAGGTAAGCAACAACCGCCCACCTCGAACAGCTCAAATTACACCTCAGGTAGTCTCCTGGTTGTCCACAGTCCCCTAGAACTGCTGTATGCCGAAAACGGTGCCCTACAGCAACACACATTGCACAGGGTGTAACTATAGTATTCATAAAAATACAGCTTTTGCTGTTTTTCAAATGGCACGAAAAGAGAGGAGTTTTTCACCTCTGTATAGTGCTCAGAAAAATCCATAAAAATTACGGTTGCGTTCCTCGCGAAGAGTAGATCAAAATCGACTCTTTAAACGTCTCGATCTGATGCTCCTACGCCAAGATAAAAATCGGAGAAGTTGACGCTGTCCAGAAATTTCCACAGCAAAAAGGGGGGTCAAAGAGACCTCGGGAAACGTGCCAAAAGTACGAAATGGAGCAAAATGATCAACACAGAAATCGAAGCCTTACCTCTTAGGAACGCGCTGTCGCGAAAATCGTCCAAAAATTCCTCCTGGTTAGCCCACAGGGAATTTTCGACGGAACTGCGACGGGAAATGGGCCGAAAAAGAAAACCGTCGCAGTGCGCCGCGTCGCAGATAACTCACTAACTGTAACTCCAAAAATTCTAAAATTCTGAGGAGAGAGAGAGGAGAGAGAGAGGAAGAATTTTCGTAGAGGGCACTTTCTCTGGTTCTCTCTCTAAAGGCTCGAAAACCGAGGTGCAAAGAGAGGGGGGGTGGGGGACCTCTTATATAGTGGGCCAAAGGGAATATTCCCACACGGGATCCGGATCCGAACAGGAAACACCGAAATGGGCCAACCAGAAAGCGCCACGTGTCCACAAAACAGCAAACAGCCTGTGCAGGCCCAATGAAAAATCGCCACGTGGCCACGTGGTGCACGTGGCCGGTCCGCGCTCCGGGTCTTCCGGAAGATGTCGGCCAATAGGGGAGCGCCACGTGTCACCTTCCCACGTGCTTCTAGAAGTCGGCCGGCCAATGGGAAGCTGCCACGTGGCAGAAGGAGTCTTCGGTGCACCCGGTGCACGCCAGGCCCATGGACCGCGCACCCGAGCCCCCCGCCCGCGCCTGCGCCGCCGCCCTCTGCCGCTGTGCCGCCGCTGCGCCGCCGCCCGCCGCCGTGCGCCGCCGCCCGCCGCCGCTTGCCGGTCGCCGGAACAGTAATTCCGGCGGCCGGAGTTACTGTTCCGGCGTGAACAGTAATTTTGTGCCGAAAAAATAAAGTAAATATACCGTTTCGATCGTTTTCGCGCGCTGAGTCCAAATACGACGTCCATTTCGCCAAATTCTCATCCGAAATTTTGCCGAAAGCTCCCGGAAAATTCCATTTGCTCCGATTTTCGCGCAGAGTCTAAATTAAATGTCCAATTTTGATTCTACAAGCTCTGCTTCACCGAATAAGCTCCCTACAGTCACTGTTTAATGTTGCACAGTTCCTGCGGGAGTCCGGATCATCACATCCTCCCCCACTAAAAAGAGTTTCATCCTCGAAACGAGACTAAACAATAATCCTCAGTCCGATGTCTCGAATAAGTAGGGGTGAGCATCCCTCATCTCCGACTCGAGCTCCCATGTAGCCTCGCGCTCGTCATGATTGCTCCATTGGATCTTCACATAGGGAATGGCCCGACTGCGTAATTCTTTCACCTCTCGATCCAGAACTCGCAGTGGGCGTTCTTCATACCTCAAATCCTCGCTGATCTCAAGCGATGTGAAGTCGATGACGTGCGATGGGTCGAAGATATACTTCCTCAAAGTAGAAACATGAAATACATCATGGACACCAGCAAGCCTTGGAGGAAGTGCGAGTCGGTAGGCAACTGGCCCGATACGCCCCAATACCTCAAAGGGTCCAATATATCGGGGGCTAAGTTTCCCACGAATGCCGAACCTCCTGATTCCTTTGGACGGCGAGACTTTCAGGAATACATGATCTCCAACCTGAAATTCTAAGTCTCGTCGCCGAACATCGGCATAGCTCCTCTGTCGGCTTTGGGCGGTCTGAAGATGCTTTCGAATCACCCGGACCTTCTCTTCTGCCTCTATCAAGACATCTGGTCCCAAGGTCCGCCTCTCGCCTACGTCACTCCAATAAAGTGGTGATCGACACTTGCGTCCATACAATGCTTCAAACGGAGCCATCTGAATGCTCGCTTGAAAGCTATTGTTGTACGCGAATTCAGCCAAAGATAAATGCCGAATCCACCCTCCGCCGAAATCCAGGACGCAAGCCCTCAACATGTCCTCCAGGATTTGTATCGTCCGCTCCGATTGCCCATCAGTCTGCGGATGAAAAGCTGTACTGAACCTGAGTTCAGTCCCCAAGGCTGTTTGCAAACTCTTCCAGAAATGCGAAACAAACCTCGGGTCTCTATCTGATACTATGGAGGCTGGTACTCCATGTAATCTTACTATCTCATCTAGATATAACTGGGCTAGTCGCTCGAGTGGCCACGTAGTCTGCATGGGCAGAAAGTGCGCCGACTTGGTAAGTCGATCTACAACTACCCAGATAGCATCAGCTCCTCCCTGTGCCCTAGGTAGTCCGACCACGAAATCCATCGTAATGTGGTCCCATTTCCACTCGGGAATTGGGAGACTTTGTAACTTGCCAGCTGGCACTCGATGCTCAGCTTTCACCTGCTGACAAGTTAAACACTGAGCCACAAATCTCCCAATATCCCTCTTCATGCCTTTCCACCAGAAGTGTGCCTTGAGGTCTTTATACATCTTAGTCCCACCAGGATGTAGGGTATAAGGTGTATAATGGGCCTCTCGCAATATCTGTTCTCTAATCTCCACATCTATTGGCACACATGCTCGGTTTCTGTACCTTAGTACTCCCGAGGCATCTACCGAAAAGTCCCCAGACTGATCACTCGGAATATGATCTCTAATCCTGGCCAAGTGGGGGTCCTCACTCTGTTTCTCTTTGATCCTGTCCAGCAGAGTGGGCTGCACGACTAAAGATGTCAGTCTAGCAGAGACCCCAGGGGACACAACCTCTATGTCGAGCCGTCTCATCTCCTCTAATAGCGGCGCCTGGTCTGTGATCAACATAGACAAACTTTGCACCGCTCTCCTACTCAAGGCGTCAGCGACCACATTAGCCTTACCTGGGTGGTAGAGAATATCTACATCATAATCCTTTAATAGCTCTAACCACCTACGTTGCCTCAAATTCAGCTCCTTTTGCGTGAACAGGTACTTTAGGCTCTTGTGGTCGGTGTAGATTTCACAATGCTCCCCATATAGGTAATGGCGCCAAAGCTTCAGTGCAAATACCACAGCCGCAAGTTCCAAGTCATGGGTAGGGTAATTCTTCTCATAATCCTTGAGTTGCCTTGATGCATAAGCAATTACCCTCCCTTCCTGCATCAACACACAACCAAGTCCGCTGTGTGATGCATCACTGTAGATCACATATCCTTTTCCCATAACAGGGAGGGAAAGGATAGGGGCGGTCATTAGTCTATTCTTCAGCTCCTCAAAGCTCTTTTGACAGTCCTCACTCCAGATAAACTTCACTCCTTTACGCTTGCCGGTCGCCGGAACAGTAATTCCGGCAGCCGGAGTTACTGTTCCGGCGTGAACAGTAATTTTGTGCCGAAAAGATAAAGTAAATATACCGTTTCGATCGTTTTCGCGCGCTGAGTCCAAATACGACGTCCATTTCGCCAAATTCTCATCCGAAATTTTGCCGAAAGCTCCCGGAAAATTCCATTTGCTCCGATTTTCGCGCAGAGTCTAAATTAAATGTCCAATTTTGATTCTACAAGCTCTGCTTCACCGAATAAGCTCCCTACAGTCACTGTTTAATGTTGCACAGTTCCTGCGGGAGTCCGGATCATCACACCCATTGTCGGCCGCCGCCGCACATCGCCGGAGAAGAGACCTTTCTTTTTCTTCTTCTTGGATCTCAGGTTTGGAAGAAGATGGAAGCAACAAACTCCACCACATTGCACCCAGACCACTCCTCGGCCTTTTCTATCATCAGGAAGGCATCCTCGAGAAGCATCGCCAACTGCCACCACCGACGGACGCCGAAAAACCTAGCTTTCTCTCTTCTTTTTCTTCCTCGGATATGAGGTAAACCCAAGCCCTTTTCTTAATGTTTCTTTGCCTCTAAGGATCCCCACTACCCTTCTCACCACTAGAGAACTCCTCCTGTGCAGCCTCGACACTGAAGAAGCCCCGGCTAGCTGACGGGAGCAAAAACTTGGTCGAAACCCTAGATCTGCCAGAGTTGCTCGAACGCTGTATCTGCCAGAGTTGCTCGTGTGCTGCCTCTGATGCCTCGGCTGGGACTTGAAGGCTTTGGCTACCTTCAATAGGACCTCAGGAGCCTTCCCACCAAGTTTTAGGCACGCCCGATCAGCCGCAACGATAGAAAAGAAAACCCTAGGTTTCCTGCACCTAGGTTGGCCGAGCTCCACCATTCGCCGTCGCCGTCGCCGTCGCTTCTCACTGCCGATAAGGCACTCGGCTGGCCTCCCCACATCGAGGGCAACCTCATGGTACCCTTACATGGGCCTGTGAGTGGCTAGATTCCGAGATTGCCCGAGCCCTATCTTGTGTTGGCCGCAAACTCCACTCCGGCCATCTGCCACCTCGAGTCGCCGGTGCCGGGTTTTGGTAGACTCTTGGCATCCCCCTGGACCTTCTAAGGCTGCTACTTGCTCTAGCTCCATCCCTAATCTGGAGCCTTGCAAAAGTTCCCAAGCCCAAGCCCTAGCCTTTGATCCTTGGTCGTGGTTGCTCCGGGGACTCCGTGACTGCAAGAAGGTGAGCCTCTGAATCTCTGGAACTTCCCGAGCATGATGCTCACCTCTGACTTGATTAATTATGGTTGAATGTAAGGATCTCATGAGTTGAGCCTTTTGTCAAGTTGTAGGTTGGCCCTAGGCTTTTCCTGGATAGTGGGCACACCTCGGGCAGCGAGCACAGGTCTCAGTGAGTCGAGGCCTATCTTCTTACACCCTCGGTTCGGTTAGAAAATCTCTGGATCATGGTAACAAACCTAAAAACCCTAATTATTGTATTTTTATGCTAATATATAGAATTATAAGGGCCTAGATGTAATTGTATCCACTTAGGCTGCCTTGGGCTGCGTGCGCGTGACATATGGACTGTTCGTTCAAGGTCTTGTGGCTTTCGTTAGGTTAAAATTGATTTATGAGTCGTAAATCGACAAAATCGCCGGTTTATCGTTGTTTTTGTGCGGAATCCGCATCCTAAGCAAATTATATGAGTTTAAATGATCGCCAAGTGTTCTTGGCTGGTCCCGACATTGTCCTGGTTGATCCTGTGACTTCTGGTTTACGTTGGTGACTTTTGGAGCCGAAATTTACGATTCTGGGAGATACTTCGATAACTTTAGCGCAATTAAGCTTCATATAGGCACGATGTTAATTGTTGCTGCTCGGACGCCTTTAACAAAGCGTTCCGAGGCATTAGGTGAACTGGTCATTTCAGTAGCTTATATGCACTATTCGGACCATTAATGGTCAATCGGCGGATTACCGAAAATTCCAACGGATTGCGAGACTTAAACATAAGTCCATTGCTTAATGTTTTTATACTTAGTAAGTTAGTGTGTTGGGTTTGTGAGATTCTGTGGCTGAACCATGGATTTGGTTTAGGCCCGAGTAGTGAGGAGCCTCCGCGAGAGCTGAGCAGCGGGTTTATGGATCGCTTGCACTAAGATAGGTATTTCTATTCGGGCATTAGTATAGTATCACCTCACTAGATACCGTATTCAATTGGACCCTTGTGATCTTTGCTAGCCTTTATTTCATTTATTGCCTTTATACATTATATTTGATCTCCACTCCATATGATAGTTGACATTACTAGCCCATTGTTGTTATACCTCATGTTGATACTTCTTATATTTTATTATCTCATGATTATTATGCATGACAGAGTATGATAATTGACATTACTAGCCCATTATTGTTATACTTCATGTTGATACTTCCTATATTTTATTGTCTCCTGATTATTATGCATGATAGAGTAGGAGATTACCGTTTCTTTATGGCATTATTTGGCATTGAGATTGACTTATGATCCCGTTTGGGAGTTTTTGACTACTTGTCGTATTTCGGTTTTTGACCGTGAGCATTGAGTATCCGCATTGTGATCGTCATGCACCAGCTGTCATTTTCATGTACACCAGCGGACTAGCCCACGTTATGGTGTTCTTTACCAGTAGAGTGGTTTGATCGACCTGTGAGCCCGTCATGTATCTGCACCTGCAGGATCTGGGTGATATTGAGCCCTATTGTTTGTCTATTCCTACTGGTGTGGGGTATATGTCAGTTCTGGCTAGGCACTGGCCTGAGGTCCTAGAGACCAACAGTGGCACCCGATTAGGTTGATTTGGTTATTATTACAGTTGACGCATTTATCTTCTTATTTATTCATGTTATCTAATTTACAGTATTTCGCCATTAGTTACTGCTTATCATATTGTAACGATCCAACTCACTAGCAATAATAACTCGTTGGGCCAAAACCACAGCTCAAAATGTTTAAGCCCAACTATTATTACTAGTGTCCATGTCTCTTATATACCCAATCACAACTCCATTCCCATCCGATGTAAGATTATTAGGGTGTCACAGACTCCCTCCGTTTAGGCCTGACGTCCTCGTCAACCCAAACACACACACAACCCAAAATCACCAGGCGATGAGCCCAAACACACACACAACCCAAAATCACCAGGCGATGTGAGACTTATCTCGCTAGCCCTGTCATATAGACCCAGGCTTAGTCGAAACTCGTCACACACTTCCGGCTGATGATTTGCTTTGAAACCAAATGTAACGACCCGACCCACTAGCAATAATAACTCGTTAGGCCCAAACTACAGCTCAAAATGCTTAAACTCAATTATTATTACTAGTGTTCGTATCTCTTATATACCCAATCACAACTCCATTCCCATCCAATATGGGACTATTAGAGTGTCATAACTATTACCTGCCAGTTACTGCTTTCATTCCAGTATTGTTTATCTGACTTTTACCTGCTTACTGATCATACTTTACCTCCCTTTTGATTATTGTATATCAATAGGTACAACTTGCTGGTTCCCGACTCGTTGTACCCATTAGGATACATTTAGTTGTATCTGACACCCTCCGGTAACACATTTTTTATGTTCATCGAGTGGTGAGATATTGGGACAGTGATGTGAGGCGTTGCGGTAGAGTTGTCCCCTATCTGCTAGCTAGATAGCTGGCTTGCCACCTGTTTGTACCTTCTGTTTATTATTATGATCATGACTCATTTACCTTGTTATTTAGAGACATCATTTTACTATTTTTAGTTATTATGTGGATATTTAGTGATTTTGGATGATGTTGGATTATTTAGAGTTATGATAATTTAGTTAGTAAACTTGGATTGTACTATTATAATTGCATATCCATGTATGTATAGGAAAAATTCTATCTGTTTGGATCGAATGTTTTTTTTTGCACGTGCCAGATCTGCTCATGTCCTGAGGATTAATATTTTCAACTCTAATTTATATAAAACTTTTAAATTTCGGGGCATGACAATATTAATTTAATTCGTGGTGGTAGGGTGTTGATGTTTTGTTGATGATATTAGTTTGATTCGCGATGGTAGGATTTGAAAAATGACTACAACAGAAGATCTTGAAATTTGGCCGGAAATGTCGTAAGCTCGAAGTCGGTCGCAATGGTTATAAATATCTCAAGTTAGACTAGGAGAAAACTCTTTTTTCAAAAACTATTCAAGCATTCACTGTAGACTAGTTGAAGTAGCGTGAGTAGTTCAAAAGTTTTTGACAAAGTTAGTCATTATTTTGTCATTAGTTCAATTAGAGTATCACGACAATTTAGTCTTTCATTATAATTATTTTTTTACAATAAAATTTTTTTCTCTATTTATTTTTGAGAACATGTACTTGTGAGTATCATAATACATTATACTGTCACGCTCCGGAGTCGAACTGCGACCCAGACTCGCCAACAGATCCGTCACTTATATGAAAAATTCCGCAAAGACGAAGCGTCAAATATGCAAAAGACAGCATCTACAAATACTAAGCAGATACAACAGAGCCAAAATAAAACTATCATAACCCAAGCAATATCTACTATATGTCTGATACACATCCAAACTATAAAAGCGACCTCTCAGAAAGAAGAAATAACGATACAAGTACAACCATCAAACAATACAGGATTACAACCCAAAATAATCCTCTGAAGGGTCGGCTCAAGTCCAAAACTCTCGGGTAGGAATCTAGCTCGCGACTTTCTCACCTCGATCAAAAACGGCTGCCGGCAAAAGAATGGGTGTAGAAGCATCTGCAAAAAGGTCGCCAACAACAGATGTGAGAACTACAAAAATAAAGTAATCCTCAATGGATACCGTCACCAAGATCAACGATCTACCCACCAAATCTACTAGATGCATAAATAACTCAACTGTAAGATAATAGGAAAAGAAGAAACTGAAATGAAAACTACAACTATCATGCTTCTAATAAGAATGCTCAAGAAAAGCAACAAGAATAACCATATGCATCAACTAACTCTCATGATACCTAATGTCTACCCAATCTCACTGACAGCCATATCGGGTTCAGTCAAACCTGCGTCCACCTACTACCATTACATCCACGGAGGAGTGGAATTATGTAGGGCACCCAACCGGGCTGCATCGACGTCACGCAGAAAAATAGCCCAGCTCCGGAGCGACACTCGAGAGGCGCGACCCCACCAAGGAAAGCTGTGCATCTCAATCGTGCTCAATACGGCTCATGCAGGCTATAGTCTAAATTACAGGATCAATCAGATCCGCAACTTTCACATCACTAGTTCACAACACACCTGGGATCCCCAAAATCAGTTCAATCAGCCGAATACACCCCACCAGGCTTGGCTCCTCACATAGCTACACAATCAACCGAAATCCCAAGAGCTCCTCGGCACGAGCACAACAGATCGATTAGCTGACACTCACCCAGCTTGGCTCGGCTCCCTACACAAGTACAACCCAGTTCTACTTCACCCTAAATATAGGCATCTACCAGATATGAAAATGGGTGGAAACAATATCGCCGATGGTACAAATTGAAAACATACAAGTTTGGATTCCCTAACACATACTAGAATCTCAAGTGTGACACCCCAATAGCCCCACATCGGATGAGAATGAGATTGTGATTGGGTATACAAAAGACAATGGACACTAGTAATAATAACTGGGCTAAAGCATTTTGGGCCGATGGTCTAGGGGCAACAAGTTATTATTGCTAGTAGGTCGGATCATTATATCTAAAATCAGAGCCAATCACAAGCCGAAAATGTGTGACGAGTCTCGACTAAGCCTGGGTCTAGATGACAGGACTAGCGAGACAAGTCTCACATTGCCTGGTGATCTTGGGCCGTGTGTGTGATTGGGTTGACGAGAATGTCAGGCCTAAACGGAGGGAGTCTGTGACACCCCAATAGTCCCACATCGGATGGGAATGAAATTGTGATTGTGTATATAATAGATAATGGACACTAGTAATAATAACTAGGTTTAAGCATTTTGTGCCGGTGGTTTAGGCCCAATGAGTTATTATTACTAGTGAGCCGGCTCGTTACATTAGGGGAGTAACCTCAAAACCCATAACAAACCAACAACATGATATCACAAGGAACCCATCAATACAAGCATTCTCTAAAACTAGATGTAGAAGGGAGCCCGTCGGCTTCGGTCAACATTAACCCACATGGTACGCTAATCCAACCACGGCAAAAAGTCGGTGCAGAGAAGTCGAGCAAGCTCAGCTCATAGCTCAGGCCCTCACTCGGCTCCACCGACAGCGCCTCCAAGCCACTCTAGAATGTCTCGTCCTGCTCCACTCGGTTCAGCCACAACACAGGTCAACCTCCAAACTCCAAGTTCTTCCCAAACTAGAGAAGGGGAAGAAAAATCCGTTGCACCACCAGCAGACTCCACCACAAGGAAAAAGATGTGGAGGACGAAGGAGTTCCAAGGTTTCTTACGTGTAGGGAGAAAAAGCTATCCCTCGGATGATGGGGTGCAATAAATAGGAACAACTAGAAGGCAAAAGTCGGCCTTTGCCGACCTGCTGGCTGCCACGTTGACACTGTCAGTCTCCAAACAGTTTTCCAAAACCTACTCATTCTCTGGCACCAGTCTGCCACGACACTGTTCCCAACAACTCTGCTAATCCCATCGACTGATGCAACCACAGTGACCACATAGTTGATCACTCTCTCGGCTCAACTCTTCTCGGTTGATAGCCTGATGCTACCACGCCTTCGACTGTCCGTACTACAGTAATCACTCCACTCGGCTGAGACATCTCTGCTGTATCACTCGACTCGTCACCAAGTCAGCTGATTCCGAGACCCGAAACGAGACCACTCTCGAAAGCCGAAACCGTGACGCTCAACTGTCCATCACGACATCAGACTCAAGGATCCAAACCCACTCCAGCCGGCTCTCGACTGGGTTCTACAGCAAACATCGGCTGATCCCACTCAGCTGGTCAATAGAGCCCCGGTTCCCTAGATATACTTACTTTATCAATGAGATTGCATAATGATTAAGATATGGCTAAATTACAGAAAACCCTCCTCTAATATCCCGCTTTTCCACTTTACCCCCTGTCTTTTAAAAGTCGATAATTTGCCCCCTCGTAATTTTCGAAATGTCTGTAGAGGGCAACGACGTTAACGGGATGGGTGAAATGACCATTATGCCCTTACTGCTATTGGAGAGAGAGAGAGAGAGAGACAGAGAGAGAGAGAGTGGGAGAACTGAAGAGAGAAAGAAGAACGAAAAATTCCTACAAGCCCTAATTCGAACTTTCTCTGTCGCACAAAACACCATCGCCTGATTCGAAGAGAGAGAGAGAACGAGAGAGAGAGAGAGCGAAGATCTAACTGCGCTGTGCCCTAATTCGAAGCCGGATTCGGCTGAAGAGGGCGGAAACGTAACTCCATTTAGGATCATCGAAGCTTGAGTCGAAGACTCTGACGTAGCCGAGCCTCATTCGAATCAGCAGACTCAGGCGACCGCCATTGAGCCAAGAAGGACGGTGCGAGAGTCGAACGAGGTGATTCCAACAAATATTGCCATCTGTGGTTCATATATTTTTTGATTTTTAATTATTTTACAGTATGTCTGGACAATTGGGGATTTGATTACTTGGGTTTTTATAGGGTTTATCTGTTTCATTTACTTGGGGTGTTAGATAAGATTGGGTTGTAGATAAGATGTTATATAAATTTTTGGAAGTACTTGTGGTCCCTCTACTTTAGGTTATAGTTGCTTAGCAAATATTTAATTAGTTGCTTAGCAAATATTTAATTAGTTGCTTAGCAAATATTTAATACTTGTGGTCCCTCTACTGGATGGTTTTAGTTGCTTAGCAAATATTTAATTAGTTGCTTAGCAAATATTTAATACCTGTGGTCCCTGTGTGTTAAACTTTGTACTTTATAGATGAATAACATTTGAGTTGCAGTAGGATAATTTTACCATATAAGTGAATTAAATTTGAGTTGTAGTAGGGTACTTTTATGTCATTGAAATTATCATCCTCGCAATTCTATTTTGACCTCTGCTGATCAATTCCAACTTTATTTCTGTACCAGATGGAATTGAGAACGCTAGAAATTCACTATGGGGGATTTTTTAAAGGTGATCCTATAACAGAATATAGTGGAGACAAAATATCCTATGCCGATAATGTGGACCCAGATTTGATGTCCATTATTGAATTATGGGATATGCTTGAGAACCTTGGATTCACAAAAGAGTCCATGATATACTACACTAACCCAATTGGAGATTTTACTAATGGTTTGAAGCTAGTGGATGGTGACAAATCAGTGCTAGAGATGCTCATGTGCCATGATGATTTGGGTATCATTACACTCTATATTATTTCTCCAGAAATGGTTAGTGATGAGTTGGTAAATGAGTTGCCACCAAATATGGCTGCACAAGGGGAGCAAGGGGAGCAAGTGAAGAATTTAGATGCACAAGGGGATCAAGGGGAGCAAGGGAAGCAAAGGGTTCAAGAAGACATTGTTGATATTGAGGATGAATCTGAAAGTGATAGTGATAGTTTGTATGAATGGAGCAACTTTGGTGATAGTGATGAGGATAGCATTAATGATAGTGATTTATGCATTAATACCAACAAGGAAGATGATTTGGATGACAATAATGGGACAAGTGAGGGAGGTGGCACTAGTTCTAAACCAACACATGCTTTGGAATATGGTCAAGATACTGCGCAGGGTTCAGACTATGACCCTAGTGAAGATCTCGGTAGCTTATCCTCATCAGATGAACATGGTACTTCATGGCCAAAGTATCCTGTCTTTAACAAAAAAGATCTGGAGAGTCCACAACTTAAAATAGGAATCAAATTTGCATCAGCTGGAGAGTTTAGAACATTGCTGAGGCAGCATGCAATAACAAATGGATACGACTTCAAATTTGTGAAGAATGAGAGTAATAGAGTTACTGCGATCTGCAAAAAAGATGGTGAGAAGGGGAAAAAATGTGGATGGAGGGTGCATGCATCTTGGAATGCATATGAGGAATGCTTCCAAATCAAGTCTTTGCAACCTGAGCATAACTGTGGTAGGATATTCACAAACTCCCAAGCTAATTCAACATGGATTGCAAATAAATACTTGGAGCAATTGAGAGATGATCCTAAATGGTCAACATCAGCAATGAAAAAGACTGTGAGGAGGGAGTTATGCATCGATGTGTCTAAGAGCCAAATATATAGAGCTAAGAGAAAGGCAAAGGAGGTTATAATGGGATCACATCATGAGCAATTCATGAAATTGTGGGATTATTGCAACATCATCAGGATAAAAAATCCAGGCAGCCTTGCATTTTTAGTTGTGGAAAGGCCACAACTTGAGTTAGCCCCAGTGTTTCAACGGATTTTTGTATCCTATGATGCTCAAATCAAAGGATTAAAGGAAGGGTGTAGACCTATAATTGGCATTGATGGCTGTTTTCTAAAGGGACCATTTGGTGGACAGCTTATCAGTGCTATTGGTAGAGATGGAAACAATCAGATGTTTCCAGTGGCCATTGCTGTTGTAGAGGCTGAACTGAAGGATTCATGGAATTGGTTTCTTACCAATTTGCTACAAGCAATTGGCCCATTAGAGGTCCATGGATGGACCTTCATATCTGACAGACAGAAGGTAAGTTTCTAATTGTTTTTCAGTTTTGTTTAGTATTCCACTCAATGGGCCAATTGCTAAGTTTCTAACTTGTAGTTCAGTTTTGTTTAGTTTCCAATTGTCTCTTCTCTTGAACTTTTGTTTAGTCTTTTGTAAACAACTAACTTTCATTCGCTTTTGATATTATGTCTTAGGGTCTGATAGAGGTTTTTGATGTCCTACTGCCAGGGGTGGACCATAGGTTTTGTGTGCAACATATGTACAATAACTTCAAAGAGCAATTTAAAGGCAAATTACTAAAAGATTTGCTTTGGGAGGCAGCTACATCTTATACCGTGCAAGATTGGGAAAGGGTCATACAGAAAATTAAGAATGCAAATGTAGCTGCATATGAATGGCTCATGAAAGTGCCGCCAAGATTGTGGACAAGATCACATTTCAGACCTAAAATCAAATGTGATCTTCTATGTAACAATATGTGTGAGGCATGGAATCGGGCAATAATGGATGCAAGAGAGCAACCAATTATTGATTTATTGGAGAAGATTCGAAGGCAAGTGATGACAAGATTTCAAGAGAAGAGACAATATATGGAAAGTCAACCTGGATTGCTATGTCCTAAAGTGCAAACAAAACTAGAAGAAATAAAAGATAAGGCTAGACATTGTGAGGCTTTATGGGCTGGAGATACTATATTTGAGGTTCATTCCACAGGAAGGCAATTCACTGTTAACTTAGCAGCATCAACTTGTGAATGTAGACAATGGGATGTTACTGGTATTCCCTGCAAACATGCTGTCTCGGCTATATTCAAGCATAAACTGGATCCCGAGGACTTTGTTCACAAATATTTTCTAAAGGAGACTTATATTAGAACCTATAGCCACATGATCATGCCTATACCTGATTCTTCAATGTGGCCTAAGGTTGGGATTGAGCCTATAATGCCACCTCCATATAGGAAACAACCAGGTAGACCTAAAAAATCAAGAAAGAGGGCAGCTGATGAGCCCAAGAAAGGTGTAATTAGGAAAGGAGGTAAGAAGTATAAATGTAAGAAGTGTAAAGAGTTTGGACACAATACTCGATATTGCACTAACATTGCATCAAGAGAGGAAATATCTGGTGAGGGAACAAGTCAATTCAGGGAAGTGAGACAACCAATGAAGCGAGGAGGGAGGCCACCATTGAATCAAAGAGGGAAACTGCTAGTGAGTCGAGGAAGACATTCTGCTACCAGGGGGTCCATGCATGCTGCTTCCAGGGGAGGGGAAATGCATGCTGGGAGAGGCAGGGGTCCAATGCATGCTGGGAGAGGCAGTGGGCCAGTGGATGCTGGGAGAGGCAGTGGGCCAGTGGATGCTGGGAGAGGCAGGGGTTCCATGCATGCTGGGAGAGGCAGGGGTTCCATGCATGCTGGGAGAGGCAGGAGGCCAATGCAGTCTGCATCTTCCAGTCAAGTTGGGAGAGGCAGGGGCTCCATACAAAATCCATCCAGTGGAGCTAGTGGAGCTAGTGGCGCAATGGGTGGAGCATCTAACAGCAATGAACAATCGGTTATAATAAGATTGGGACAGGGCATAGCATCAAGAAGACCTTATGGGACTGTATGTTTCTAACTTATATCTTAATATATATAGATTCTTACTTATTATTTGTTACTTACTTATATCACAATATATATTTGATTTGATTTTTATAGGGAGTGATCAATAGAAGGATAGGGGAGCCAACTCAAGAATCTACTAGTAAGCCTGTTTAGGACAGGGCAGGTGATTTTTTTGTCTGCTGAGACTTTTTGTGTTTTGGTTTCAGTAGCTGCAGCAAGTTGTAAATATTTCTTAGAACACAAGTTAGATAACTGTGTAGTTGGGTGGTAGAAGACTGAACTATATCATTTTGGATGGCTGGGGTGTTACAAGGCTGTGAATCTGTGAAGCATTGAATTTGTGTAGTTCAATGTGTGAATGTTATACTAAAAAACTGTGTGTAGTTGGCTGTTTAGTTCACTAGCTGCATGTTCTTCACTAAAAATCAGGGTTTACTTCACTGTTATTGTGTGTAGTTCTGTTTACTTCGTCAATTTGGTTAAATCTGTGAATTTATATATCTGTGAATCTGAGCTTAGTTAAATCTGTGTTTAGTTAAATCCGTGTTTAGTTCAATGTGTGAATGTTATACTAAAAAACTGTGTAGTTGGCTGTTTAGTTCACTAGCTGCATGTTCTTCACTAAAAATCTGGGTTTACTTCACTGTTATTGCGTGTAGTTCTGTTTACTTCGTCAATTTGGTTAAATCTGTGAAGCATATATATCTGTGAATCTGAGCTTCAGGTTGCTAGTGAATCAGCTAGTGAATCTATTCTTGATTCTGGGAAGCTTCAGGTTGCAGTGAAGCTGTCAACCTGAAGCTGTTAAGCTTCAGGTTGCAGTGAATTTGTATGCAGTTCACTTTGCATGTTGCAGTGAATGTAGTGAATTTATATGCAGTTCACTTTGCATGTTGCAGTGAATGTTGCAGTGAATGTAGTGAATTTATATGCAGTTCAAGCTTCAAGCTTCATTTTGGGAAGCTTCAAGCTGCAGATAGTGAAACTGCTAATGAGTCTATTCTTGATTCTGGGCAGCTTCAGGTTGCAGTGAAGCTGTCAACCTGAAGCTGTGAAGCTTCAGGTTGCAGTGAATGTTGCATTCAGAGCTTGTTCATTTTGCATGTTGCAGTGAATGTAGTGAATCTATACTACAAATCTGTGAACTAATCTGTGATTAGAATCAGAGCTTGTTCATTTTGGGAAGCTTCAAGCTTCAGGTTGCAGTGAATCTTCAAGCTTCAAGCTTCATTTTGGGAAGCTTCAAGCTGCAGATAGTGAAACTGCTAGTGAATCTATTCTTGATTCTGGGAAGCTTCAGGTTGCAGTGAATGTAGTGCAACCTGAATGTAGCAGTGAATGTTGCATTCAGAGCTTGTTCATTTTGCATGTTGCATTGAATGTAGTGAATCTATACTACAACATTCATAAGTATTTGTGAATCTTCTCATTGTCATTCAGAGAATTCAGAGCTTGTTCATTTTGCATGTACATTCAGCATTCATAAGTATTTGTGAATCTTCTCATTGTCATTCATAAGTACATTCATCATTCACTACATGTGTACATTCAACATTCACTACATGTGTACATTCAACATTCAGAATTAAATACATTCAGCATCAAGAAGACCTTATGGGACTGTATGTTTCTAACTTATATCTTAATATATATAGATTCTTACTTATTATTTGTTTCTTACTTATATCACAATATATATTTGATTTGATTTTTATAGGGAGTGATCAATAGAAGGATAGGGGAGCCAACTCAAGAATCTACTAGTAAGCCCGTTTAGGACAGGGCAGGTGATTTTTTTGTCTGCTGAGACTTTTTGTGTTTTGGTTTCAGTAGCTGCAGCAAGTTGTAAATATTTCTTAGAACACAAGTTAGATAACTGTGTAGTTGGCTGGTAGAAGACTGAACTAGATCATTTTGGATGGCTGGGGTGTTAGAAGGCTGTGAATCTGTGAAGCATTGAATCTGTGTAGTTGGCTGGTAGAAGACTGAACAATCAATGTGTGAATTTTATACTAAAAAACAGATATTGTGTGTAGTTCTGTTTACTTCTTTAATTTGGTTAAATCTGTGAAGCATATATATCTGTGAATCTGAGCTTAGTTAAATCTGTGCTTAGTTAAATCAGTGTTTAGTTCAATGTGTGAATTTTATACTAAAAAACTGTGTGTAGTTGGCTGTTTAGTTCACTAGCTGCATGTTCTTCACTAAAAATCTGGGTTTACTTCACTGTTATTGTGTGTAGTTCTGTTTACTTCTTCAATTTGGTTAAATCTGTGAATCTGAGCATATATATCTTCAAATCTGTGAAGCATACATATCTGTGAATCTAAGCTTAGTTAAATCTGTGTTTAGTTAAATCTATACTACATGTAGTGAACTATACTGTGTGCAGATAGTGAATCAGTGAATCTATACTACAAATCTGTGAAGTAATCTGTGATTAGAATCAGAGCTTGTTCATTTTGGGAAGCTTCAAGCTTCAGGTTGCAGTGAATCTTCAAGCTTCAACTTTAGGTTGACAGCTTCAAGCTTCAAGCTTCATTTTGGGAAGCTTCAAGCTGCAGATAGTGAATCAGTGAATCTATTCTTGATTCTGGGAAGCTTCAGGTTGCAGTGAAGCTGTCAACCTGAAGCTGTCAAGCTTCAGGTTGCAGTGAATTTATACTAATGTTGCTGGGACCACCTACATGCAGTTCACTTTGCATGTTGCAGTGAATGTAGTGAATGTAGGTAGCAGGTTTAGTTCACTGCTATTATTTCACTGCTTTCAATCTGGGTTTTTCAGTACTGAATCTGTGTCTAGTGAATATAGGTTGCAATGAAGTCATGTCCAGTTAGGTTGGAAGCTGTCAACCTGAAGTTGTCAAGCTTCAGGTTGCAGTGAAGTCATGTCCAGTCAACCTGAAGCTGCCAAGCTTCAGCTGTAGTGAAATTTACTGCATCTGTAGTGAAATTTACTGTATGAATCTGGGAATCTGTATGTTCTTCACTGCATCTGTAGTGAAATTTACTGTATGTTCTTCACTACATGCAATTCACTGTATGTTCTTCACTGCATCTGTGTTTAGTTCAATTTGTAGTGAAATTTATACTACATGTAGTGAACTAACTACATGCAGTGAACTACATGTAGTGAATCTATACTACATGTAGTGAACTAACTGCATGTGTTTAGTTTTAGTTCTTCAATCTGGGTTTACTTCAGTGCTTACTTATTCACTGCATCTGGGTTTACTTCTGTGTACATTCAACATTCAGAATTGAATACCATGTTGCATTCAAAATATCTTGCATAGCTTAAATCTCTTGCATAGCTTACATATCAATATATTACATAATATGCCACTCAGTGGAAAACAAAATAAGGTGGCATAAATAACAACACACATAGCACTATGCTATGTAGTACGAGTCTATTCATATTAGTACATACCACAATAAAACAATTAGCAAACTAAAAATAAGAAACATATAGTGTTTGCGATTCTTCTTATTGTCTTTCTCCTTTAGCTTCATCTCGTACAATATCATTTTGTCTATTAGACTATCCATTTCCTCTCGAAGCGCTTTTCTCGAATTTTCAACATCTGTCAACTTAATACTAAGAGCATTCTTATCTTCAGCAGTAGCCAAGACTTCATTTTCCAATGCTATTAATTTTTTTTTCAACTGGGTTATTTGTTCATGGAGCTCGATGATGTATTCCTTTCCTCGCTTGCATATCTCTGGATCATGCCAACGAAAAAAATCACAACCATTTCTCTTGTAGTTTACGCAACCATAAAATCGTCTTCCGGGATTATCGATTGTTAGTGATGTTCTCAGAGGCGCCTTTAATCCACAGAAGCAAATAGGATTATCCACATTTAATTTCCCAGCTGTGCAACTACTACATGATGAGGTGGACATTGTGCTGCAGCCACCAATGAAGAAATTTTTTTTAAAAAAAATAGGTATGCAATTTAATATAATAAAACACAGAGATTGATCTTTAGATAGAGAGAAACTCAAATACCCAAAAAATTACCTTGTGGATGAAAATTGCAGATCACAGGAGAAGACAAAAAATCAAACATATCAAATCAGTTGGGTTTGAAAAAAAATTCAATCTGGGTTTGAAAAAAAATCAAACATATAAATTGGGTTTGAAAAAAAATCAGTTGGGTTTGAAAAAAAATTCAATCTGGGTTTGAAAAAAAATCAAACATATAAATTGGGTTTGAAAAAAAATCAGTTGGGTTTGAAAAAAAATTCAAACAATAAAAATTCAAACATAAAAAAATTCAAACTTACCTTGTGGATGAAATTGTAAATCACAAGAGAAGAAAAAAAAATCAAACATATAAAATCGGTGGGGTTTGAAAAAATTCAAACATAAAAATTTCAAAATTACCTTCTCAGGAAGCTTCTCTGTTAGAGAAAAATGGGCTGAGGCGATTTTTTTTTTTTTTTGGGCGTAATCAGAACAATGGAGGAGCAGGGAGGGAAAGAGAAGAGCTTTTATATTGTTTCCCGCCATTACTTGAGGGTATTTTGGGTATATTAAAAATTTTCTCTCAAAAAGTTGACGGTTTCTCACGGTTTCTTGACGGCAGGGGGGTAACTGCACATTTCTGAAATTACGAGGGGGCATATTGTCGACTTTTAAATGACAGTGAGTAAAGTGGAAAAGCGGGATATTAGAGGAGGGTTTTCTGTAATTTAGCCTTAAGATATTTATTATATAGGGAGGATCAATAGCATAGTGTTTGTTTTCTACCTCTTAGCCATTATATTAATACTATTCTGCATCAAAAAAAAAAAAATGATAATAAACAATATTTTCATATTATTAATTGCATTATAGCTCTACTCCAACCAATACATTATTTAGAACCGGTTTAGGATGATATTTAATAATTTATCTGAACTAACAAATTTGGTATAATGATCAAGAGTTATTAAACAAACGTTTACACCAAAATAGTATAAGAGAGAAGTGTACATCAGTTCTGTGCAAAAATTTATCATCTATGCAGCCTCATAAGGAAAAATGTTAATTTAGAACTTTTTTTGGCTTAGATTTTGAAAAAATAATTTTCGCAAAATTAATCTTGGCTTGAAATTTAAATTTGGTAAAAAACCGTAGAGTATTTGATTGAATTAAAATAGAAAATAATTTTTCTGAAATGATATAATATTGTAAAACAGTTTAGCAAATTTTTTTTTTTCGTTGGCAAATAATAAATTTTTTACTCAATTTTATTTTACAATATTTTAAAATTTAAATTTGAATTTAAATTTACCATTTAAAATTTAAATTTTTATAATAAATTAAAATTTAATATTTTAATTTAAAAAAATAAATTTAAAATTTAAAATTTTCAAATTATAAATTTAAATTTAAATTTTAAAACATAAAATTTAAAAGTTTAAAATTTAAAATTTAAAACTTAAAATTTAAAAAAATTAAATTTTTTATTTTAAAATTTTGAAATGGTTAATTTGAAAATTAAAACTTTTTTAAAATTTAAAATTTAAAATTTATATTAAAATTGAAATTTAAAATTTGAGATTTGAAATTTAATAAGTAAATTTAAAATTTGAAAATTGGAAATTTAAAATTTAAAAGTTAAAATTTGAAATTAAAAAATTCAAATTCAAATTTAAGATTTTAATTTTAACTTTAAAATTAAATATTAAATCAAAATAAAATTTTAAAATTTAAGTCGAAAATTAAAATCAAATTTCAAGAAGTAAGCTTATCTGCTTTTATTATTGATCCGGAAAATCTAAAAATTGATTTAAAAAATCAGAATCAGATTTTTTAAATCAGAATTGATTCTGATTCTGATTTAAAAAAATTTAATTCTGATTCCGAATTAGAATCAGATTTAAAAAAATTTCGATCACGAATTGCGACAAGATTGCTTTACTTATGGTGCAAACATACATAGTATCACATTATGTATATCACAATGAGTCGGTTATGATATATTTTTTACAATCGTACCGAAGAAAGCAAAAGTATAATCTTATGGCGTGTTTGGTTCGCATTATATAGCATTATAGGTGATGTCAATATAATCAGATATTTAAGATTACTGAATCGGATTACTACTGATCTTGTATTACTGCGTATCTTATATTACTGTGTTTGGTTTAATATAGTAATATAATATTGAATTATATTGTATATAAAATTATTATGTTTAGTTCATATTATAAATTTCAGTAATTCTGACAATAATGAATAGTTGATTTCAAAATTACTTTTCTGGTCAAATTTAATATTATTTTTTATTAAATTATAACTTTAATGTGTAATTGAATTTAAAATTTAATTTAAAATTAAAATTTGAAATATTAAATTTAAAATCTGAATAAAAATAAAAAAATTAATATTTTAATTTTAAATTTTAAATTTTAAAATTTGAAATTTGAAATTCAAATTTTAAATTTTTAAATTTAAATTTTAAATTTAAAATTTAAAAATTTTAAAGCTTAAATTTGTAAATTTAAAGTTTAATTTAAATTTTAAATTTGAAATATAAAATTAAAAATTTGATAGTTCAAAATTTCAAATTAAAATTTTAAAAATATCATATTGAATCGGTTCATGGGTTGGAGGGTAAAATTGTAATTTAAATGATATGTAATATTATCCGCCTTTAGTAATGTGAGATACCTGCACCCCGGTAATATTTTTAGTGTAATCTTGCATAATTTGTAATGCTATATTATCAAACGGATTACCGACTGAATAAACTAAACATAGTAATCGTCCTGACAGGATTGCTTATAATTTTGGCAAGATAATCCGAATCAAACGCCCCCTTATAAAATTCGGCTAATATACTGGTAAAAGCACCAAGCAATTAATGTTTATAAGTTTTCTACCATTAAATTAATCTTTTTGATTAATTTTGCCTTTAATCAAAACTAGTGATAATCATATTTTATTTATTTTTCTGTAATTTTATTTCGGATGAACGGATGCATAAAATAATTTTTTTTTCGATTTTGTAATTATAAAACGGAGTCTCCGTCGTCTTCTCCAACGGCGCCGTGAGGGTTTGTTGAGTAGGGGGCGGAGAGTACGCGACTCTGCAGCGATCGCGATCTCGATCTCGATTGATCGCGGGGCGATTCTCCTGTCGGGATCTCCTTTTCGCCTCCTCCAAGGTAAGCATCGATCGATCCCTCCCTCTTCATTTCTTCTTGCTCGAGATCCTTTTTTCAATTAGGGTTTCGCAATCTGGCGATCGAGATGGGACAAATCCCTAGAACCACTTCGTGGTCGATCTCCCGCTTCACGTGCTTTTCCGTGCTCGATCGACCCATTCAGAACTGTTTGTAGGGCAACAACTATTTTCGATGATAGATCGACTGCTTGTACTTGAGGGTTTGTGTGGGATCTAGGGTTTTTTACTGCTATTTTGCAGAAAAAACTGTGGGTACAGCTAATTTGCAGAAAAAGGTGCGGCAAATTGCTGATTTGTTGCAGAAAAGAGAGATTTTGATCTGTCCGTGGAGATGGGAGAAGAAGATAGAACTACTTTAATCATTAGCGAAAGTCCTCACAAAATATGACAATATGAGATTGAATATTTCCAGGATCGTCAATAAATGTGATTAAACTAATCAGTGGAAACCCACGAATATTTGCTAAACTGGTTCAAATGTGGCTTCGTTTCAGTATAACAGTTGGATAGTTTGGTGTTGCATCTCCTTTTCTTTCTTGCAGATTTTTAAGAAATTGGTTGACTTTTAGTGATATAGCAGGTGGGTGAGAAGAGTCGTGTGCAGAATTTGATTTTAGGTGTATAAGTAGCTCATTAGGTTTCGAGTCCACAATTAATTTATGCGGGGTTGGGAATGAAAAGAGTTTATAATTAATTCATTAAAAGTTGGGAATGAGAAGAGTCGGAAAATTTTCAATTGAAGGAACTAAATTTTTTAAAAACAAACATTAAATAATAAAATTAAATTGTTTAAATATTAAATAATTGATTTAAAATAATTTATAGTTCAATATAATTTGAGAAGATAATTTTTTTTTTTTTGAGAGAAAGATAGCATGCTATTCGTTTCGTTTATTTTTAAAATAAATTTAGCTAAAAATATAAAGCTATTAGACTTCGAACTCTCCATCTCATGTCACCAATTTTATCATCAGTGTATTGAATATTTTTTCAATGCTACAAAATTTTGATGCCCGAAATGAGAGTTGGTGAATGTACAGGGAGATGTCAGTGTGGTGCATAAATGTGCAGATATACCACATGCAAGCAATCGAGAAGGTTGTGTAGCAAAATGCAAAAGTTTGAAGTTCATATGTCCATTTGCAGGTGTTCTACAAAATAAATGATACTCCTATGTCTATTCAAGCTTTGTAATTTTAGCCAAATAATGGCTCTAGACATGCTGCTATATTGAGAGGGATTGAACTGCAATCTCTTTGTGAGTGCGATATTAGACTGAAGCAAAAATTCTTCAAAATAGAAGACATTGAGTGGTCGTTGAAGATATAACACTTAGCTACTTAGGAAGTTATTACATTGTCTTCAATTATCAGAAAAAGAAGTGGGCTAAATATTTGAATATGATTTAGTAAATGAGGAAGGTAATGCGGCTAACTTCTTAGTTCATGAAATATGATTTAGAAAATGAGGTGAGGCAATATGGCTAACATTAAATTAGATGAGGCAGATTGGAAGTCCATCTGATGGATCTTCCATTGCTTTTGACTCCCAGTGCAATTGTAAGCTGTAAAACCCTCAATCTGGCGAAAGGAGTGAACAGTTTACGATAGTCGATGTTGGGCTTTTGCTTGTAATCCTTCACAACAGGTCTAGCGTTGTGATGATCAATCGACCTGCTTTACATGTATCTGATTTTGTAGACCTACTTTTATGTAATTTGCCTTTTGGTCTTTTGGAAGTGTAATAGGTTTTGTTAAAATAAATGTGGTCCTTAAATAATGAAGAGGTGTATTCAGGCTGGACAATGTTTAATATGGTAGATATAACTGCATTTAATAAACCTGCTCTAAATACAATAAGTGCAATTAAGTTAATAATCTCTTCTCATTCGTCATGGCAAAATGCTAAGAAAATGAAAATGCTTGTGGGCTTAAAAAACTAATGCTGTAGTAATTATTTTTTGATTTGCTGTAGCAATAACTTGTTCCAAAGATTTTTAGTAAAAATATAGTATAGCTTTTTGAAGAATTCTACTTTTGCAACATTCCGAATCTCTAATAGGGGGGCCTAGCATATGGTGAACAAACAAATAGATCATAATGTGCGAATATGTGTCATTCCTTTATAATCCTAGCTGTTTTACTTATCATCTCTCTTATATTGAAAGTTAAATACTTAAAAATTATTTGGATTCTTGAATTTAAAGTTTGAGCAAACTTGACCCATAAAGAGAATATTTTTCTTTAAGGGAACCCCATAAAGTAAGACACTTATAAAGCCCACAACCTCAACCCATAAAGAGAATACTTTTCTGTAAGCGGATCGCTTGAAGAAAATCACCAAGAAACTCCTTACTAAATCGAACATTGTAAGGAGGTAAGATTCAATTCTGGGTTCGAATTGTTGGACTAAATCGAGAATAATATTTGTTGGTTTTAGTTAGGGATGTTTGATTGTATGTAAAACTATTAAAAATAATTTTTAATATATGTTGTAACAATATGGTATTGGCTTTTTTTTACGAGGGGTTGTAAATTTGGGACGGCTTTAGTAGATAATAAGTTCTAATTTTGATCTAAACCATAGATATCGAGTTAATCTTATCTGTTTGGCTTAGGTTATAATTATTCATTGTTCAAAAATGCCTCATTACATGTCTTCTGTGAATCGATTGTGATGTCGTAGAATATTCGAACCAGCATTCAGTTATTTAACTTTTGCCTTTATTTTCTTTGTATGCTTGCTTGTATAGTAAATTTACGAGGACTTGAAATTTTCGTTCAAGGTAACATGCTGCAGAGCGAAGCATCAATTGGTCTATCATGGGCTCCCAAGGTGCCTATCTTCTCTAAAGAGGCAAAAAATAGTGCAGGAACGTTGCAAATAAAAGAACCCACTTGGAAGCATGAGAATGAGCTTATAGATGGATTGTTTGTTCCTCCGAGGGACCCAAGAAAGTTGAATAAGTTGATGAAGAAAAATTTGAAAGATACCGCTGGCACGAGTTGGTAAGCAGATGTCAAATAAATTCTAGTTTCGCTTCTAACTTGTCTGTGTGCCTCTATGATAATTAATTGTCTTATAGGTTTGACATACCTGCCCCATCTATCACCCCTGAATTAAAGAAGGATCTAGAGATTCTCAAGGTGCGCTATTTGCCCTATTGTTGTTATCAGTTTCCATAGTACTTAGAGTTCAAAGTGTAAACAAAATGTGGTCTTTTTTTATGTGGATGGAAAGAAGCTTCATTATGTAACTCGTAATGTTTGTCCTTTATGGTATGGCAAAATAATTTTTGGAGTGCTTGTAAATATGTAGGAGCTTATAGACTAGCGCAGTAGGGCAAATTTGAATTCTCGATTTCTAAAAATTAAGATGTAGAGTATATAAAGTTCTGCATCCTTTTTTTTTTTTTTCCCCCAAAAAGTCTACATCTCGTCTTGGAGGTTATTGTATTAAGTTATATCACTTATGACCAGTTTCATTAGTAAGGTCTCTCGAGCTATATTGGTATTTTCATATGCTACTTAATTTTAGGAATCTTTTCATGCTGACACTTCCGGACATTTAGAATATGTTCTCTGTTATGTTTATTGTAATTACAGGTGACATGCTAAAGATACATACATAACGATGAATGAACTTATTTCTACTTCAAACTGCCACTGCCTTCACATTGTCTTGTTGAAAATGCATGATGTTAGATAAAATCCTGTTTGCACTAAATATAATGTAGAAAAGAGAGATACATGACTAATTATACTGTTGAAAAAGAATTATCGTGATGAGACTATTCATTTATGCTGCAGTTGAGAAGTGTGATTGACCCCAAAAGGCACTTCAAGAAAGGTGACAAGTCCAAGACCCTTCCCAAGTATTTTCAGGTGGGCCTTTTTCATTACTGTGATAGTGAATAACATCATTGAAGTTCTATGTAGTTTGTTAGCAATGACTAATTTGTTTGCATGTCACATGTTTAGGTGGGCACAGTTATTGAACCTGCATCTGAGTTCTTCTCAGGCAGGCTGACAAAGAAAGAGAGGAAGGCAACATTGGCTGATGAATTGCTATTTGACCATAATCTCAAGGCTTATAGGTAATACTGTCTATCCGAATGAGATCTCTTTATGGCTCTTTTGGAGTTACTACTTACTTATGCCGGTCTTCTTGGTTATTGGCTACCAATATGATCTTTTGGATGGCATGGTATGGCAATAGAGCCATTCCTAAGCCCCTTCGGTTCTATAATTATGTGGGTTTAAATCCATTTTCCTCCTTTTAATTGGTATTAGAAGCTTCTCTAAAGCTCTGTCACTCAGTTGAAATACCAACAGTTGTTTTTAATCTCCATTCTAAAATATTAAGTTCTACTATTCTGGTATATTCATTCCATCAAATTGGTTGATTCATAGGGTACTTCTGAACTATTTCATTGCTGTGAATATATATACTGTAGATAAGCATTCTTGTATACTTTTGTTAATTGGCTTTTTTCCGATGCAATGTAGGAAGCGCAAGGTGCAAGAAATTGAGTTGTCCCGTCAACCCGGTGGTGTTGAGAAGTGGAAGATCAAGTGCCGCAATTCACGGAAAAGGGCCAAAGATAGAAAGGGGATGAGATCATCGTGCCAAATGATTCAATGGAGATGCAGGGTGAAGTGGTGATGAGGGTGCGAGTTGATCATTGCTTGAATTGTGGCAATACTTTACGAAGCTTTAGATTCATATTGTATTGAGGGTGTTTCAGTTTATATGAGTTCCCTATTTTTTGCAATATCATACTTCATTTGTAACAGAACATTCACTACTAGTTTAACAAATTGCCGTACCGCAGGGAAGTTTTGCCTTTATCTATTTATTTATTTATTTTTTGAGGGAAAAAAAAAGATAGCAAGTTAGAAATATGGAGTAACTAGATTTCAAACTTTTAGAATTTTAGGTATCAATCATTAAGTTATAGTCAAATATGTAGTGGCCATCACCACAGTAAATATAGTAGTGTTTTGATGTGCTATTTTTATCAAGGTTCCTTGTTTACTGATTTTATGTTGGACAAAGATTCAGGGAGTGGGTGTGCGGGGATTTTCAGTGTGTTTCAACTCGTTCTCTAAATCCAGGAAATTAGAGACAGCGCCGTAAGTTCCAACGCGTAGATTTTGACGCGACAAAACTCGTGCTCACGAGTTTGGGCTAGCACGAGGTCCGAGGGCAAAGTTGGTCCATAAACTTCTAAGTCTAAATTAGCCATTAGGCTACAACATGGGTAATACTTGATCAAACTGGAAATAAAGGTGAGCGTCATGATCTGGACATGTTACTGAGTCGAGGGCTCACCTTGGGCTTGTCGGAGAGTGGCCGGAAAGTTGGCCGAGTAACACCACTTCAAGGCAAGAGCTCGGTTTGGACAAACTTGGATCAAACCTGGAGCAGAGTGCCAACAAAGGTGAGCACATCACTAGAAACCCTCACAGAGAGCGTTTGGACATGGTCTGGCCCACCGCCGGCGGCCGGAGTCGGCGACGGCCAGAAAATAACCCAAATAAATCGTTAAAGAAAACAAGTTGGAGCAACTTGTTTCCCAAGGGTTCTCTGTCCAAAATAAGTTGATGGAAAGTGTGCTTATGGGGTTTAGAGCCTACCTGGGTGGTTGGCCGGCGTCCGCGTGCGTCGGCGGTGGCCGGCGGCGAGGCTCGGACTACCACGATGGTGCAACTACAGAGGATGCAAAGCCTACGTTAGAACCCTCATGCAACCTCATGCAAAGCCTCAAAATGATCAAAATACCTTACCTGGGTCACTGGCCGGCAAGTGGAGACGACGGCGATCGCCGGCGACGCGACCCAACTCAAGCTCGGCCAAGAACGAGGTCCTCTAATGGTGGATTCCGGCCGGCGAAGCCTGAGCCGGTGCAACTTGGACCAAGGTGCTCCCCTCGGCTCCACGGAGATTGCTGAGGTGGTGGCCGGCGGCGCGGGCGAACGGCGGCGCCGGACGGCGAGGCTCGGCCAAAGGGAAGAAAAGCCCGGTTCTAGGGCTTCTTCGCGCGGCCCGGATTCTCACCCGATCAACACCAAACCTCGGAGGTAGGTTGCAGTCAACGAGAGGAACAATCCCAACGTCTCTGATCTTGAGTTCAACGGCCGGATGAAGACGGCGCCCAAGATCGGCCAAAACGAGAATTCCGGCGACAGGAGGCTCCCGCCGGCGACAGGGACGACGGCGACGGCTCAAACTTCAAAGGTAAGATCCTCTCGATGTCAGGAACAACATAAACACACTCTTGAGCCTTTTAAAAACAAATCCTTTCCATAAGCTTACCTCGTCGAAAAACTCGAGGAAGAAGATGACCTCCACGGCGGCTCACGACGGCGGCTAGCGTCGGCTTCACCTTGGCTCGGTTAGAGCTTCACAGAGAAGCGCATAGACGCACTTGGAGCATTCCAAATCTTCAACAGATGCTTCCCACACCACAACCGAAGACGAAGAACCAATTAGAGGCTTATCCTGGTCCTCTCCGGCGACGAGACGGCGGCGGCTGCGCGGCGCGACGGTTGGGAAGGTGGAGGCGCGTCGGTTGCAAGAGGAGAGGGAGGCAGAGGGGTGCTTGTTGGTTTAGGGTTTCCCAAACGTCACACCTCAATGCAAGTATATAGTGCATTTTGCAACAAAATGCTAATACAACCCTCTACAATGCTTAATATGCTCCAAGTCCCTCACAGAAATCCTCATCTTACCATCTAGTCCCAGTCCAACAATTTGCACGCTTTACGGAGCAAAAACTTGTGGGTTATTTCGTAAAATATCATATTTTTCGCCGTATTTCATGCTTTTCGAGGCGTTTTGGTCGTCGAAACGAAAAACAGATTTCGCCACGACGTCCGGCACGTCGAAAACTACCAGATAGCGATTTTCGTTTCTCGACGCGATGCCCGGATAAATTCTCGGTCCATAATTATTGTCCTATTATACAGTTTTTCACGCTTTTCGAGACTCTAGGGTCGTCAAACTGAAATTCCGTCAGCGCCATTGAACTCGGATCGATGAAACCGATCAAAACGTCTACCTAGATCGCTATGATCAGAGTCCAGATAGTGAATTGGCTAACGTTGGCACCAAGGGGATTTAGAAATAGGGGTTACTATTCATCCACTGTTCACATCTACTATTTACATAAGTCGCTGGTCCCGCCCGCTTCTTCGCTGATTTCTGGAAGATCCGATCGTTGGATCAAAATTTGATCAATACTATTTTCGATCAGTTCGACGAGACGGTCGCGCTGGTGATCTCGGATTTTCGAGGTCAGATTCAGATTGGAAAGGCGGAAATAGTGTCTCGGAAACTGTGCAATTCGCGCACCGGTACGCAAATCACTAAGGTTTAGATTTGTTTCCTCACCCACAAACACACTTGAATTTCTCGAGTGTTACAGTACGAAACTCCTGGAGATGGAAACCACAAAAGGAAGAGAATTTGGAAGGTGAAGTTGAAGCCAGCTTTGTTTCTTGAAGGCAGACCCACCTTTCCAAGAGGGGAGCATGTTACCTTGGAAACGGGCCACCCACCTGAAGAGCTGAACTGTCCAAGTCCCACAGCTGAAAATACCAGGAAATCACTATCTCCCAATCCAACAGGTCCAGCAATACCCGCAAACTCTCCTGGGTACAACACAAAGTTCACAGTTACACTTAAATTCCCAAAATTAACCACGCACAAACACACTAAAAATCAGTCCCAAAGATACGCTTATTTCACCTGCTGAAAGTGCCCAGAAAAATCCAATAAAAATATCACAGCGATCCTCGCGTCGAGACCTTCGAAACGGGTACCTGCACGCCCAATTCCGAGCCCCGTAGGCCAAGTTACAAATTCCACAGTACAGGCGCGCAAAAATATACAACCACAAACTGTAAAATCTTGCACAGATAAAAGGGGAAAAGTATACCTCCGGGAAGGTCTCGGAAAAATCCAAAACAAATATGGTGATGATCCTCGCGTCAAGTAGATTAAAAAAGTGTACAGGCTCGCCTTGATCCGACGCTCGTGCGCGGAGATCTCCTCGAATCAACCTGCTGTCCTCACAAATCCTCACAGAAAACCAATGTCCCAGTGAGCATGGAAAAGCTCCTCGAAAAGCGTGAAACGAAGAAAAGTGGAAAACCAAAATCGTAGCCTTACCTGTCGCGGATCCAACGGCGAAGAAATCGCTCGAAAAGATGGTTGGAGTGGGCCGGGGGAGCTCGTGCACCGAAATGCGACGGAAGAAACACTGCCGAAAGAACGTCGCGACGCGCCAAGAAAATAGGAATCTCTTAAACCGTGCCACGTAAAATCTCCAAACTCCGTAGATGGGTGCAGCACAACTCGGGGATGAACTCCTCTGAAGAAACCACAGTGAGAAATGGCTCGAAAATGCCAAAAAACCCAAGGTGAAGAGAGCTCGGGCTATTTATAGGCCCCAGAAAACATTTCAAAAAATACAGAACGGGTCCCAACTTTCGGGCGCATGAGAAGTTTCGGGCTGCTACAGTGTTGGGCCTGGCCCAACACTGTGTGCGCCCGAAACCGCCCTGTGCTGCCACGCGGCCCAGCAAACAGGCAATAGCCGTGTGGGCCACTCCGCTGCGGCCACGTGGCCCCCACCCGGTCAAAGGGGTGGTTGGCGCCCGCCAATGAGCGGGCGCCACGCGTCCCTGCGACAGTGCCCACGTGCGGCACTGTCGCGCCGCCTGGCGCCCTGACGCGCACGCGCCCCGAGGCGGGGTCCCACGCCTCCGCTGCGCCGCGTCCGATGAGCCAGCCAATGACGCTTCGACACGTGTCCCGTGCACCCGGTCCACGCACCCTAATTAGGGTTCCGTGGACCGCGCCGCGTGCACCGACCAACCGGGGGCTGCCACGCGTCCCCCGACCTGGTCTATGCACCGCCGCGCCAATTGGGTAGACTGCGCATCAAGAGCCCGCCAATCAGGCGGCGCCACGTGTCCCTGCGCCGGGTCCGTGCACCCAGCCGCGACGCTCTGTGGACCGAGCGTCTTGAACCGGCCAATGACAGGCCGCCACGTGGCATGCCGGCGGTCCACGGCCCCTCCCATGCACCGAAATCTAATAAAAACTTCCAGGAGTCCGTTTTTGGGCATCCGGACTCAGAATCAAACAAGCAAATAGCCATTTTCAAGCGTTTTTCTGTGCTGAATCCATTTCCAACCCCTGTTTGGCCTAAAACCTTTTCAAAATTTCGGCAAATGCAGCCGAAAGCCAACACAGCTAAAGATAACTCACAGGGTCCATCTGTGGCATCCCTTTGATGCACCATGGGCCAAATACACCAACACTTGGTGTTCTAAACAGTGGATTCACTGGAAAAAGGGTGCATGGAAACCAGGGCCACCACACGTAGTGTGCACCGGAATCCGTGCCAAAGATTTGGCACGCTTTTCGAGGAATCTTGGAATTATCTCGTGGGAATAGATATTTATTGTTAAATAATAAATATCCGAATATGGGGTCTTTCCTTTTTACGTACATACGAAAAGGAAAAATAAAAGAAAATAAATTGATAATAAAAAGATAATTATACCCCGTTTACCGAAAGGAAAACCCTAGTTTTAAAAGATCGCCTCCTCAAACCCTTCCCTCTTGTGCGTACCGAAGACCAAAAACAAAACCCTAGTTCGGAGATAGAAAAGAAAGAAAAGAGAGAAAAGAGAAAAGAAAATGAAACCCTAACCGGAGGAAAAAGAAATAGAGAAGGAGGAAGCGAAGGAACCCGTTCTTCGATCAACGTACCGGGAGCCGGGAACGAGACGTCACCGCCATCGGAGGGCGGATCCGGATTCTCACCACCGCAAAGAAAGGAGATCGGGATCGCGTTGCCTCCTCCATCGGAGCAAGGTTAGTGATCGTTATCTCTCCTTCGTCGGTTTAATCGTGGGTTTTTCCGTGCTCTTTTGAGATAGGTATAATCGGTAAATTGATCACGGGTTTTTGATTGGTTTTGGTCGATGATTTGTTCGTGTTCTTGATTGGGTTCGATCGTTGGTTTTTAATCGGTCTTTTGATCGGGTTTCCGATCGATGTTTCGATTAATGGTTTTATCGTTAGGTTGCCGCGAATTTGTTTGGGGTTAATTGGGTGTTCCGTCGGAGCATGCGGGAGTTAACGGGAGGCCGCCGCCGCCGTTGTTAAACCGGAGGCCACCGCCGCCGTTGTTAAACGGGAGGCCACCGCCGCCATTATCATGTTCGCGGGGTCGTCGCCGGAGCCGCGCGGGGGCGAAAACGGAGAAGAAAATGCGAAACAGGGTGTTACTGTTCACCCCGTACGGTCTCCCCAGCCACGCGGTCCATGGGCGGGTGTGCACCCGGCGCACGGCTCCGCAGCCTGGGGGCGCAGACCCGGCGCACGGGTGCGTGCGCCAGCCCAGCCCGCAGGCGCGGTCCACACTCGGGGGCGTGCACCCGATGCACGGCTCCGCAGCCTAGGGGCGCAGACCCGGTGCACGGCTCCACAGCCTGGGGGCGCAGACCCGGCGCACGGGCGTGTGCGCCAGCCCAGCCCGCAGGCGCGGTCCACGCCTGTGCGTGCACCCGGTGCTGCCGCCACGACCGGGAACGGGTGAACCGGGCGCGCGCCTCACCGTGCGCGGCCCAGCCCAGCTCCGCTCGGCGCACGCGGAGGATGCGCCCGGTCTGCACACGCTGCCGCCCGGGAGCGTGAACCCGGTCCACGCCTGGTCCGTGCACCTCCGTCAGCCCGAAAGCCCAGTAGCTCCGTTTTGGTTCGTTTTTCACCGTTTTGAGCGCCGTTTTCACCGTTGGGATCACCGTTTCCGCCGTTTTCTTGGCATGGCTAATCGGAATCATCTAAGCCACTGTTTTGCCATGTCATGAGCTAGTTTTGCCATCGCTCCGTGCCTGGACAAAATCGTCGGGGTCGCGCCGGCCGGCCTTTTTCCCATCAGTTTCGCCGTCGGGGTTTCCTCGGCTTGACCGTCGTCGTCCCGAGTTGGCTACTAGATGAGAAATTGGGTTTTGTTGGTTTCCTGTTAGCGGATTTGGGTCCGATGGAGTTCGCAATGATATAGTCGCGGTCCGGTTGTTGTTAACCATCGGTTTTACCGTCGGAGATCCGGTTTGATCCGAGTTTTACGGTTTTGCTTGATAGTTTTGACTCGATGATTTTTGATTGACGACGCGGTCCGCTTAGCACAGTGATTTTAGTTTTTCATCGGTTTATTATTATGGGATGGAAGGGATTCATGTTACAGTGGTCGGGACCACTGATTTTACCTGTTTAGGGTAAGGTGTTAAATTGTGCTTTTGGTTATTTTATTAGGCCGCGTGAAGTTCTGATTGCTTAGGAGTGTCACGGGCGCGGTCGTTATCTTCGTTTCAGTTGGGTACTTTTGTTGTGTTTTGAAGTATGGTTTCATCTCGTAATATGTGAGAGTAGAGTAGAGGTGCAAATTGTTATTGTCTAACCCCTATCCGCATTAATATCCCTCTTTGTTACTATCTGTTGCGACTGAGCGTCGCAGTGATCTATGTTACACAATGGCTGCGGTCATTCTACTCAAGGTTTGCTTACACGTACACAGGTGGTTTGGCCACCGCATGGGTGTACTTTTTCGGAGAAGTGGTCCGATTGATCCGTGTACCTCTCATCTCTTCTCCCACGCCGGGTTCCCCGCACTCCTCCACATGGGTGCGCACTGTTCTGCACTTCCTCTTCTTCTTTCTCTTGCCCCTTTTGTGATTGGTGGATTTGAGGGTGCCCGCGACCCCCGTTCGTGCGGGTTCCTGTGCTCGGATGGTATGATGACGGCGTCCTCTCCCTCTTGCTCCCCCCTACGGTTTGGGCGACCTATTGTTGAGGGGAGCCAGCATCGGCCCTTAGGTGCCTACCACGCCGTACGCCGAACCACGTGGGTTCGCGTACCCGCCGTTGTGCGCAGCCTCCCTCAGCTGCGGGTCGGGCATCCTTGCCTCCGCCAGACCCGGCGGTGTTGTGCGCCAGCCTCGTGGGCCATACGCCGGGCCTCCTCGCTATGGCCCTTACCCCTGGCTCCCTCCCGCAAGCCCTACGGTTCGGGTGCCCTCTTATTCAGTGCATTGTTCCTTGCCCCTCGTGAGTCATCGCCGCCGTACGCCGAGCCTTCTATTTGGTACCTCCTCCCTCCCCCCCCCTATGGTTCGGCCCTCATGTTCTTCAGCGGAGCAGCCCTTGGGTGTCCAGATGCCTATCTGGTGCCGACCCTGGTCTGTGGTGCAGATTGAGTACGCCCTCTCTCAAGGTTTGCCTATAAATAACATGTAATGGCTGCAGATTGAGTACGCCCCTACCCTCTCTCTTTGCTCAATTTGTTTACTTCTTTACTGGTTTCTTACATAATAGCTCTATTTGGTTTCCCATTGCTGTCTTTCCGTACCACTGAAATTAATTCCTACATATATTTCTAGGTGGGAAATGTTTTAAAAAGAAAAAAAAAACAGGATATGAACTTTTTAACTTTTTTTGAAGAAAACAAGAAAATATTGGCTTACCTGTGAAAAGCAGCCATTGGACTTATTAGTATGTATGATTATATATAGCACATAGAGCAGGTATTTAATTTAACGAACGGGAATGACAGTTTTTTTTTCCCACCTTCTAAACATAAGAGGTTCTCAGAGGGAGAGGTTTTTTTTTTTTTTTATAGTCGCGTAAAAACTTTTTAGAGAGGAAAGAGGAAATCATGAAACGAATGTGTAATAGAAGAGAAGCACAAAATTAAGACTTCTCTTTCACACATATAGCACAGAGAGCAGATATTTAATTTAACAAACTGGAATGACAGTTTTTCTTTCCCACCTTCTAAACATAAGAGGTTCTCAGAGGGAGAGGGTTTTTTTTTTTTATATCCGCATAAAAATTTTTTAGAGAGAGAAGAGGAAATCATGAAACGAATGGCGCCGCCTGCATTACCAGTATCAATAAAGATAACCCACATTTCTGAAATGCACAACACGTGGCGCAAGAGAGAAAACAAATTTCTCGAGCGCACGACAACCCACCTCAACATATAATGAACCGAATGTTTTTTCACACGAAGCCCAAAATGTTTTTTTAAAAGACAGGAAGGTAACATGCTCCCCTCTTACCTACAGCACGTGCCGAAAAACAATCGGGGATGTACGGAACGGGTCACAAGCCACGAGGAAGTACTAATAAGTCCAATGGCTGCTTTTCACAGGTAAGCCAATATTTTCTTATTTTCTTCAAAAAAAGTTAAAAAGTTCATATCCTGTTTTTTTTTTCTTTTTAAAATATTTCCCACCTAGAAATATATGTAGGAATTAATTTCAGTGGTACGGAAAGACAGCAATGGGAAACCAAATAGAGCTATTATGTAAGAAACCAGTAAAGAAGTAAACAAATTGAGCAAAGAGAGAGGGGAGGGGCGTACTCAATCTGCAGCCATTACATGCTATTTATAGGCAAACCTTGAGAGAGGGCGTACTCAATCTGCACCACAGACCAGGGTCGGCACCAGATAGGCATCTGGACACCCAAGGGCTACTCCGCTGAAGAACAGGAGGGCCGAACCATAGGGGGAGGGGGGGGGAGGAGGTACCAAATAGGAGGCTCGGCGTACGGCGGCGATGACTCACGAGGGGCAAGGAACAATGCACTGAATAAGAGGGCACCCGAACTGTAGGGCTTGCGGGAGGGAGCCAGGAGTAAGGGCCATAGCGAGGAGGCCTGGCGTACGGCCCACGAGGCTGGCGCACAACACCGCCGGGTCTGGCGGAGGCAAGGATGCCCGACCCGCAGCTGAGGGAGGCTGCGCACAACGGCGGGTACGCGAACCCACGTGGTTCGGCGTACGGCGTGGTAGGCACCTAAGGGCCGATGCTGGCTCCCCTCAACAATAGGTCGCCCAAACCGTAGGGGGGAGCAAGAGGGAGAGGCCGCCGTCATCATACCATCCGAGCACAGGAACCCGCACGAACGGGGGTCGCGGGCACCCTCAAATCCACCAATCACAAAAGGGGCAAGAGAAAGAAGAAGAGGAAGTGCAGAACAGTGCGCACCCATGTGGAGGAGTGCGGGGAACCCGGCGTGGGAGAAGAGAGGAGAAAGAGAGAGTGAGAGGGAGAGAGGAAAGCCTGGAGAAAATAGAGGAGAGAGAACGAGAGTGAGAGGGGTCTGGAGACAACCTCATGTGCAAGCACATGAATAGAAGCTCATAGAAGGTAGTAGAAGAAAGGAAAATAATAATAAAGAAGAAAAGAGCAAGTCCAAAGCACACCCACGAAGCACGGAACGCAGCCACGTCGGTTCGGGACGCCTGAGAAGCCTCCACGGAGGCTCGGAAAAACTCAGAATTTATATTCTTTATTGATTATTAGTATAGTTTATTTAGATATATTTTGTTTTTAAAAATTTTCTGAAAATTTTCTGTTATAAACTTGTTAGATCATATATAAAAATAGAGAAAGATGAATAATAAAAAAATTAGATATTTAGGGCTCGTTTGGTAACGAAATAAGACAAAACTAGCTATTCTAGAGATAAGTATAAAGTACAGTGTAAAAAAATGTTTGGTATGGTTCCAGAAATAAAAACTTTTGTGTTTGGTATGATAATGATGAATACGAAAAATAAAAAGTATTAGTGATTTTAAATGACCTTTTTACCCTCAAGCTTTATTATGTAATAATGAGCTGAGGGATGGTGTTTCGGAAGACGTGGGAGGGTATTCAAGGAAAAAGCAAGAGGTGGTTGGAAAGAGTGAGAACAGTAATTCTCACTTATTCTAATTATACTGGAACAAAATATTTCCGTATTTTCTGATGTGTTTGGAGGGATAAGGGAATATCCCCTTATCCCGGAAACAGTAAATGCCTCCTTAGGTGGTTTGATGATTAGGTATACTTATGGAGAGAATAAAAAATATTACAATTTTTTTATATTTATAGACTTTCAGTTGAAATTCTACCCATCAGTATATATCCTCATAATATTTCAAATTTGCATCCAAAATATAATGCGAGCTAATTATAAAAAAAATATCTTAATTGACACTTATAATTAAAACTTATAAAATATATTTGAAAATTTTAGTACAATCATATAAGAAATTAAAATATAAATACCTACAAATTAATATTTTTAAAAATTAGTAGCTTAGAGTAATTAAATTAGAAACTTTTTTATTTTATACATATAATCGAAAAATATCTGATATATAGCCTGCTAAATTCAGAAAACCTAAGTGATTCTTTATCTGTGTAATAGTAAAAAGTACGGAAATATTACAACCCAATTAATTTTTAATCTGTGCAATGGTAATATTATATCTTGCTAACTAGCTTAGCAAATAACTTCGTTATCAAAATGGTCTCTATAAATTCTCTTAACACAAATCGCACGCAACCTTTATTGTGTGTCACTACAAGAAAATTTACAAATTGTGGCGAAACTAATGGCCACAATAAATAACAAATTGGTCACAAAATACTTATTGTGGCCAAATTAGCTTCGCCACAACGTCGCCACAGTAGGAGTGCTACAAAAGGTTATTGTGGCCAAAATAATAATTCGCCACAAAAAGTATTATGAATTTGCGGCGATAGAATTCGTCACAAAACTTCTAACATCCTCTACAAAAAGTTACCATATGGCTACAGATAGTGATTAAAATAATAATTAATATTCTAACATTTTGTGGCCAAAATTATTTTTGGCCACAAAAAGTATTATGCATTTGTGGCGATAGAATTCGTCACAAAACTTCTACAGGGTTCCTCTACAAAAAGTTACCATATGGCTACAGATAGTGATTAAAATAATAATTAATATTCTAACATTTTGTGACCAAAATTACTTTTGGTCACAAAAGACATCATATAATTTGTGGCCAAATATTACATTGGCTACAATACGTGGTGTAAATATAGTGGCAAAATTAAGTAGTCGGACACAAATAATATTGAAAGTATTGTAACAAATTTATTTGATGGTCACACATAATGTCACACATTTTATGGCCAAATATAATATTGCCCACAAAATATAGTATAAATATAGTGGCGAAATTAAGTAGTCGGCCACAAATAATGTTGAAAATATTGTGACAAATTTATTTGATGGCCACACATAATGCCACACATTTTATGGCCAAATATAATATTGCCTACAAAATATAGTATAAATATAGTGGCGAAATTAAGTAGTCGGCCACAAATATTGTTCCAGTAAAGTTTTTAAATTACATATATTGTGGCTATTTATTATTTAGCCACAAAAAATTTGTAGTACTAATTTAAATAAAAAAAAATAAATTTTACACATTATTGCTGCACAATAATAGTTGAATACTACTCAATCAGGATATATTTAAACATAATATCAATCACAATAATCAAGATATGTTCAACAAAATACAGAAATCAAATATATGTTCAACTGACATAATCAAAATAAACTAACAATTAATCGTTTACATTAGAATAAAGATAATAAAAATTATAGGCTAAAAGTGAGATGAAATTCTTGAGATGATCCAACTCGAAAATCTTGAGCTTCCAAGGTTTAGTCCTGTAGAATAAAAAAGAATAATGATAAGAATTATGCATATATATTATCTATTTATTTTATCAAAAAAATAAAATATATTGCTAATTTATACTCCAACTTACCTTTCTTGTCGATGCTGGCTGAATAGGCACAGGCAATCCCATTTTTGAAAGTTGTTCCATCATATTACGCATTTGAGAATTCATCTCGTCACGCATCTGTGCTTGCATTTCAGCAATTCGTGCCTCAGCTTCTTTCTCCTTTTGGCTCATCCGCTCATCCATTTCAGCAATTCGTGCCTCGGCTTCTCTATCCCGTTGGCTCATCCGCTCCTCCACCTCAATTTGAATTCGTGTTGCCATTTATTTTTCCATCTCTGCTCGTACTTGCGCACGAATCCTTTGTCCTCTAGAACCACCACTTTCAATAGGAGTAGGATCTCGGCCCATACCACGAATATAGTTAGATCGATGACCAAGTGCTAATATATATGCTTGTTCCGTGGACAGAGTGTTGATTTTCTTATTTTGGCCCACTTTATACCCAAAGTCTTTCCACGTGTTCTCTTTCTATTAATACACGAAGCTGACATAAAACAATAAAATTCGCTATTTTACAAAATAATAAATATGAATATTAGCTATATTTTCAAAAAATAAATAATTTGTATGAAATTGAAAAGAATGTAAATAAGTTTTAGAAAGAAACTATGCTTTAAGTAATTAGTAATACCAGCACTACTCCCATTGATTGCATTGTGTGAATCTGTTGATAGATGATCTGCTCGAGGTTGTGGTATATTAGATTCCATTCGTGGGTGATGCTCCCCAGACTCTTCATTTGATGGTGTTGGATTGGCCTGTTGAGATACAGCCCGACTCCTACTATTTCCTTGTCTTGCTCTGCTCGTCATTTTATCTGTAAAAAAAATCATTAGAAAAATATCAATTGTAGATTAAGAGAACAAAAAATATAATTGAAGTTTATAAAGATAGAAATATTTATAACAAGGGCACCAAACTTTATCTCCTCTCGCTGCATGTGCAAATGCAAAGTCAAGAAAACTATTCACTCCTGTTATGTATCTCGAATCTTGCCTATTATCCATATCCATCCAAGTCTTATCCATCTTAATATTTATATATCTGCAGTATATTTAGATATTATTAGATGTGATTCGAAATTACAATTTGTTTTAATTGTACAATCAATTATAAATTATTTGTGGTAATACAATAAATTTCTAATTTGAATTACCATTTGTTTTATTTGATTTATAAGGTATTATTCTTAAGGTTTTTTCTTCCCCTTTTTTTTGAAAGTTGGCTAGTTATTTATGAACTAGTGTTTCTTGTGTTTGGTATCTCATTGTACTAGATGAAAGTAAAGGCAACCAAGAAAAAAAAACAAAAAAAAAACCATACTTAATTAGCACTGTTGTCTTGTCACTTTTCCACTATAACATACATCCATAAGTTTTCTTTGTCCAGTTCCATTCTATGTGGTTTGGTGTTAGATGCTCAAGGAATTTGAATGTGTAGTTAGTTATAGTACAAGAGAGAGAGATCTAAAGAGAGAGAGATCTAGCGAGAGAGAGAGTAGGGCTTCATAAGTTCAATCATGGAGAGAGTAGTAGCTGGCATATGCAACTATGCAAGTAGAGCACAGCTGAAAAGAGTTCTCCAGAAGACCATCAAATTCGACTGAGTCAACTTCACCAAATTTTTAACTCGATCACCCAATAAGTAGTCATCTTATCAATTATTTTTATATATACAAAAAGGAATGGACATATGGGTACATGTAACCTTCTCATCAAATATAAATAGTACAAAGGATGGTAATTAATAGCATACTTATGTTTCTTACCTGCAATTAGAAAACTCAATATCTACTAAAGGAATACTTGCTTCAACAATACCTTAATATATAGAATAAGTCTGTAGCTAGGCATGCAATGGATACTAAGTTTGAAGGATGTCTTTGGCTGCTTTATGTGGATGTATTCATACACAAATATATGTATGTGGGCTTAATTTCTCACGAATGGATGTGAATAAATATAGGATGGGAAAAGGACCAAATGAGTATAAAAATCATGCTAGTACCTGTTGGTTGTTCCGTTCCCTAATGGGCAGAGGAGGAGGCGGCGGCGGCGTCACCCACTCGTCGTCGTCGTCGCCGCAAGGAGGAGGCAGGGCAGAGGAGGAGGCGGCGGCAGTGTCTCCCACTCGTCGTCGTCGTCGCCGCAAGGAGGAGGCGGGGCAGAGGAGGTGGCGGCGGCGGCGGCGTCACCCACTCGTCGTCGTCGTCGCCGCAAAGAGGAGGCGGTGCAGAGGAGGAGGCGGCGGCGGCGGCGTCTCCCACTCGTCGTCGTCGTCGCCGCAAGGAGGAGGCGGGGCAGAGGAGGAGGCGGCGGCGGCGTGGGCAGAGGAGGAGGCGGGGTATAGGAGTTAATTAATTAAGGCTTGGGGTTTGGGCTTGGGCGATGAATTAATTAATGTATGTAGGTAGCTAGGTTAATTTTAGGGCATTTTTTTAATTCCAAGAGGCCTTAATTAATGTATGTAGAGGTTAATTTTCTTTGCTGTATGGGTCAGGTTGGAAAATTTTTTAATTCCAAGGGGTCGGTTTGGGATATTTTTTTTTTTTTTTTTCCTTACGCGCGAGCGTGAATTTTGTTACCGCGTGCGTAAAAAAAAAATTAATTAAAGAGATTATTTATTGGTAGCATTTTTAATTATTTATTGGTGGCAATTTTAATATTTATTGGTGACATTTTTATGGGGTATTCAATTGGTGGCAATTATCTTGTATTAAAGTGTCGCCAATTATCTTAAAATTACACAAATTAAAAAAATAAATAAATAAATAAATATAAAATTTTATTAAAGGCATTTATTTAAAAGTGCCACCAATACATATCATTTGCTGACATTTTTTACAAAAATCACCAAGAAAATGCCACCAAAAATAATTTATGGTGTAATCGATTAGGGTTGTCGAATGTTACCCTAATTAATACACGTATATAAAATTTTGTAACAAAATGCTAAATGCCCCATCCACACTTGATATTTTAACCCAAGTCCTTCACAGTAACTCTATTTCACACTTAGGTCCTTCTCCCTAAAGCAGCACGGATTTCGGAGCATAAAATATAGGGGCCTATGTATAAAATATAGTATTTTTCATAATTTTTATGCTTTTCGAGGCATTCGAGTCGTCAAATCGAAAAACAGACTTCGCCACGACGTCCGGCTCGACGAAATCTATTAGGTAGCGATTTTTGTTTCTTGACGCGACGCCCGGATAAAACCTCGTTCCATGATTACTGTATAAAAATACAGTTTATCACGCTTTTCGAGACTCTAGAATCGTCAAACGAAAATTCCGTCAGCGCCATTGCGTTCAGATCGATGAAACCGATCAAAACGACTACTTGGATCGCTATGTTCGGAGTCCGAACAGCAAATTAGCCAACGTTGCAACCAAGGGAGTCCCGAGTTTAGGGGTTACTGTTTATCTACAGTAACTCACTTAACGTACTGTGCACAGGGCCAGTACTGTTACATTGGTCGCGATATTCGCCCGCTTCTTCGCTGATTTCTGTAAGATCCGACCGTCAGATCAAAATTTGCTGAATATGAATCTCTCTCAGTTCGACGAGACGATCGCAAGGGTGATCTCGGATTTTCAAGATCATGTCCGGATTGAAAAATAGCCTTTTTTGCTTTATAAATTGTGCAAGTTGCACACCGGCGTTTGACCAGTCAGGTCATTTTAGACTTTTTAAACCCGAACCAAGACTGAATTTCACTTTTCTTTCTATTTATTTAAAAATAGAAAATTCTGACTATTACAGTTACTATTCACAACTTAAGTTGTGGGCCCCACTTCACTCTTCGCTGATTTCGAGACAATTCGACCGTCAGATCGAAAATTGGTTAACATCATTTTTTATCAATTCGACGAGACGGTCGCACTGGTGATTTCAGATTATCGAGATCAAACTCGGATCTGTAAGTCGGGGGACCGTGTTCCGAAAACTGCAATTTGCATACCGGTACACAAACACTTAGGTTTCTTTTGCATTTAATTTTCACGAGTCTTACATTAAGTGGCCCAACGTTATCGATGGTGACAAATGGTGAATTGAAAAGTAAATATGTGGCGATAAAATTTGCCACAATAATTACTTATTGTTATTGTGGCCAAAATTTATTGTTGGCCGCAAATAGTGCATCGAATTAGTGACGATCATTAAAACACCCCTACCGTAGGTATACGAAAATTCTGATTAAGATTAATAGTGAAGACAAGTTGAAAATAGTCATGAAAATATTAATAAATGTGTGGCCATACAAATTCGCCACAGTTAATTATTATTATTTTAGTGGCCCAACGTTATCGATGGTGACAAATGGTGAATTGAAAAGTAAATATGTGGCGATAAAATTTGCAACAATAATTACTTATTGTTATTGTGGCCAAAATTTATTGTTGGCCACAATTAGTGCATCGAATTAGTGACGATCATTAAAACACCCCTACCGTAGGTATACGAAAATTTTGATTAAAATTAATAGTGAAGACAAGTGAAAATAGCCACAAAAATCTTAATAAATGTGTGGCCATACAAATTCGCCACAGTTAATTATTATTATTTTAGTGGCCCAACGTTATCGATGGTGACAAATGGTGAATTGAAAAGTAAATATGTGGCGATAAAATTTGCAACAATAATTACTTATTGTTATTGTGGCCAAAATTTATTGTTGGCCACAATTAGTGCATCGAATTAGTGACGATCATTAAAACACCCCTACCGTAGGTATACGAAAATTCTGATTAAGATTAATAGTGAAGACAAGTTGAAAATAGCCACAAAAATCTTAATAAATATGTGGCCATACAAATTCGCCACAGTTAATTATTATTATTTTAGTGGCCCAACGTTATCGATGGTGACAAATGGTGAATTGAAAAGTAAATATGTGGCGATAATATTTGTCACAATTATTTCTTATTATTATTGTGGCGAAAATCTAGCGATGGCCGCAAATACTGCATCGAATTAGCGGCGCTCATTACTATATTCCTACGGTATGTATATGAAAATTTGAGTTAAGATTAATAGTGAGGAAACGTTGAAAATAGCCACAAAAAATGTTAATATAGTAGGGTTCATTAATTCGCCACAAAATATTGGCCACAAAAGATCTATTTTCTTGTAGTGTGTGACCACATAGGTTCAATTGAGATATGACACTAGACTCCTTAAGTGTCACCATCGGAACTCTTTTCGATGGAACAAAATATTTTTGACTCTCCCAATTGAGTGTGATTAACTATCTTAATCACTCATGTGGGTCCCACAATCTACGAATGACACCTAGCAGTATGTCGCGGTAATCCAAATAAGATGAATAATAGACTAAACCTCTAGGTGTAGTTACCGTGTAATTAAATTCTTCTATCACTTGTCCTAATTGAGCCGAGGTTATGGATAACTCGTCAAACCCCATTACTCAATTATATATCTTATATGATCATTAACTGATATATGAAAACTCTTTTTCATAAAATCACACTGCCTTAGCCAAAGACTTTTATATCTTAAAGAACATATAGTATAGGATAATTACCTCTCTACCAAGGGTGATAGATTCCATCTTAACACACACCTATCTTTATGCATGATCCATTGTAGCCAACATATGTTGACTTTAACTCATGATTAGGGTATAAAGTATTTACACAGTCAAAATACAGTAACCCATACGTAAGATAACTGTGGTGCCTCAGGTCAAAGGATCACTCACACCACTACAACATGGAACAATCCACTGACGAGTGAGTAGACATCCATGTGATTGTTCATGATTGGTCACGCTCAGTGGAAATGTTCTCCAACATTCACCTGTATATTTGCTCTAGTGTTACCACACTAATGACTTAAGACTCGTCATCCCATAAGGGAAGCACAATAAGGAAAGCGCATATATATATATATATATATATATATATATATATATATATATATATATATATATATATATATATATATATATATATATATATATATATATATATATATATATATATATATAATTAGGCTAGAATACTATCGATAGCACAAAGTCATTGGTGCTATCAAGTTTTCAGCCTTTGGATTAAAAAATGTGTGGTTAAGATGATAGTGGTCCCCTAGAATTTACTAGGTGGTTGGTTGAATAGTAAAAATCTTAGGAGACCACTATAATCCCAACCGCATATTTTTTCATCCAACGGCAGAAAACCTGATAGCACCAATTGTTTGGTGCTATCGGTAGTATTCTAGCCGGACTCTCTCTCTCTCTCTCTCTCTCTCTCTCTCTCTCTATATATATATATATATATATATATATATATATATATATATATATATATATATATATATATATATATATATGTATGTATATGTATTTACATGTGTGTGTACATATATATATATACACATGTATATACATGTACATATACAGGGACGAGGCCATATATAGGCCCACAGGGGCCATGCCCCCCCCCCCCCTCTCCAGAAATTTTAAAATTATATTATTTTGTGGGCCTAATTATCTAAAATATTGTTTTGTATTTAAAAGACTATATTATTTTGTGGGCCAAGTTAACTTGAAATACAATGAAGGCCCCGCTGGCCCGCTCCCTACTGCGCCCCTGCTGGCCCGTTCCCTGCTGCACCCCTCCTAGCACGTGGGTCAGTGCACCCGCCAACAGGCAACAGGTATGGTAGCCTAAACGTCTCTCTCTCTCTCTCTCTCTCTCTCTCTCTCTCTCTCTCTCTCTCCGCTCCTCAGCGCCGCCCTCTCGCCTAAGCAGGCAGGTATTTTTATTAATTTTATTATTATTATTATTATTTTTTGTTCCTCTTGATTTTTTTTTTTTAAAAAAAATTATTATGATATTTTGAACTTAATATCAAAACCCAAATAAATTTTTTTGATTTTTTTAATTAATATTTTTTACAGTTTTTTATCACAGTTAAATATTGATATTTGATAGTTAATAGTTGATAAAAATAGAATGAATGAATGATAGTTGTTGTCTTGTTGGATGAAAAAAATTTCACTTTAATTATGCTTTTAGTTTTTTTTTAATTATAAATATATTATTTTATCTAATGAATATTTAATTGTTGAAACTTGATTTGAATCATTTAATGCAGCAGTAAACTTGTTTGATGAGTTTGATAGTCCGTCGCTGATACTAGCAATCGCCAATCGGTAGCCTCCTAGCCGGCGAGCACAAATTCTTCGTACGACTAGCTGGCGAGCACAAATTCTTCATACGACTAGCCAAGGTCAAAAATTCTTTCAAATCCTTTTATTTTTTTTTTATATTATTTAAAAATATTTTTATTATTATTACTGTTGTAGACTTGTAGTGTAATTAGTGTTGTAGTCTTTTGAACTTATTAGTGTGCTATGATTTTTTACATAATTCTACATGATTTTCAAATTATACTAAATCTTAATACTTGATTTATTGACATAATTTTTTGTAGATCTCTAGACCATTATTATTTTAATGGGAAAGACAACTACACTCGATTCTTTTTTTAAAAGAAAAAATATTGAAAAATCGGAAGTTAATGAACAAGAAGTTATTTATAGAGATGAAGCTTCGGGTTCCCAAAGTTGTCGTTTGAAATATCCAAGAATAGAAATTAAAGAGGCTGATGACTTGCCAGTTGAGCGTGATCCTGGATTATGACCCCAAATTTTGGATTGTCCCGTTGAACAACGTGATGAAGTTCGACGAGCATATATAATTAATGGTCCATATCAACCTAGACTTTTGGAATATCCAAAAAGTGGGTCTCTTTCTCATCAACGTCGCTTCCAACCTTCATGGTCTGAGTCATTCAAATTGTTGTTGGAATATTCTCCAACCAAAGATGCCGCATTTTGTCTCCCATGCTTTGTTTTTAACAAACCATATGGGCATTCTTCACAAAATGCCTTTACTGTTGACGGTTTTCATAATTGGAAAAAAGTTAAAGATGGAAAAATTTGTGCTTTTCTAAATCATATAGGAAGAGAACCAAACTCACCTCATAAAGTTGCCGAAAGAGCTTGCGAAGAATTGATGAAACAATCTCAGCACATTCAAAATGTGCTTCATAGACATACATCACAGCAAAAGGCAAATAATCGTTTACGCCTTAAAGCATCAATAATTGCAGTTAGATATCTTACTTTCCAAGGATGTGCTATGAGAGATCGGGATGAAAGTAAAGAATCTATTGATCGGGGTAATTTTCTGGAAATGTTGGAAGTGTTCTCTTTTCTTAATGAAGATATTGCAAAAGTTATTTTAGAAAATGCTCCGCAAAATGCTTCTTATACTTCGTCGGATATACAAAAAGAAATTTTGCAAGTTCTAGCGGAGAAAGTAAGAAAAAAAATTCGAGATGAAATTGGTGACTCAAAATTTTCTATAATGGTTGATGAAGCACGCGATGAATCAAAAAAGGAGCAGTTAGCTATCGTTTTGAGATTTGTTGATGTACAAGGTTTGGTGCAAGAAAGATTTTTTTGTCTTGTTCACATTTCGGATACTAAAGCATTAACCGTGAAAAATGCAATTTATTCCATTCTTTCTCATTATAATCTTGATGTTCAAAATATTCGAGGCCAAGGATATGACGGGGCGAGTAATATGAGAGGTGAATGGAATGGATTACAAGCACTAATTTCTAATGATTGCCCCTATGCATACTACATCCATTGTTTAGCCCATCGTCTCCAATTGGCTTTGGTTGCGGCATCTAAGGATGTTCTTGAGGTTTATGAATTTTACTCAAAATTAAGTACTATTGTCAATATTGTTGGATCTTCTACCAAGCGAAATGATGAACTAAAAAAGTTCCATAGTTTTGAAATTGCCGAAATGATTGAAAATAATGAGCTTGAGACGGGAACCGGACTCAATCAAGTTGGCACTTTGCAATGGGCCGATGATACTCGTTGGAGTTCACACTTCAGATCTATTACTCGTTTGCTAAGAATGTTTAAGGCAACATGTGCAGTTTTAGAGAATATTATTGACGAAGGATCTAATGCATCTCAACGTGGTGAAGCACATTTAGCTCATAAGGCAATGACATCTTTTGAATTTGTGTTTATCTTGCATCTCATGAAAGAAATAACGGAAGTGACCTACATTCTTTGTCAACATTTGCAATGCAAATCTCAAGATATTCTTAATGCTATGCATCTTGTGGCATCAACAAAATCACTTATTCAAAAGTTTAGAGATGAAGGATGGAGTTCACTTTTGACAAAGTAAAGTTATTTTGTGCGAACTATGACATAGAAGTTCCAATTATGTCTGCTCCTTATGTGGGAAGAGGAGGTCGTGCTCGCCTTCAACGAGATCATATTACACTTGAGCATCACTATCGAGTTGATATTTTTAATGGTGCAATAGATTGTCAATTACAAGAGTTGAGTACAAGATTTGGTGACAATATGATAGAATTACTTACTCTGAGTTGTGCTTTGGATCCTAAAGATGGTTGCAAATCTTTTAATATTGATGACATTTGTAATCTTGCGAAAAGATTTTATCCTCAAGACTTGACGGAGTTAGAAAAAGAAGAGTTGAGAATAGAGCTTCGTCACTATGAATTTAAAATTTCGTGACATTTCGATTTGCAAAAATTGACAACTATTTCTGAGTTTTGTCAATGGTTGGTGGCAACAAGAAAATCAGAAATATATCCCCTTCTCTATCGATTGGTTAAACTTGTCCTAACTCTTTCAGTTTCAACTGCAACTACCGAATGAGCATTTTCCGCTATGAACATTATTAAAACCAATCTCCGGAATAAGATGGATGATGACTTTCTCACTAATTCTTTGATCGTGTATATTGAAAGAGAAATTGCCGAGAAGTTTACTATTGATTCAATCATTGATGGATTTTGTGACTTGAAGGAGCGTCGAGCACTATTCTAACTTTTGAATGGTAAGCAATTTTTTTTAAAATTTTCTTTAGCATTTTTGTATTTTGAATTTTTTATATATAGTTTGTTTTATTAATAATTTTTAAAGATTAATATATTTTATATAATATATTTTATATTATATATTTTATTTTATATAATATAATTGAAAAGGAATTCTTATTTTTTCATGCGTTATCATACTTTTGAGAGAAAAGTGTAAGGAGAAACTTATCTGGCAGAACTCAAGTCAAGATATGGAGTTCTTGGGCTAAATTACTCTCTTATCTGACAGTTCAAGATATGGAGAGGCATTATCTGCTCTCAGGAAGTGTTGATGGTGTTATCATGATCTGGGAGATATATCCTAAAAAAAGAGAGGTATGCGTCTTTTTTTTTTTTTTTTTTTTTTTTTCCGGGTGGTCACATTCTATTTTCCTATTTTGTAGCTGCCTTAGTAGTGATGACTTTATGGGCGTCCCCATTTCTTGGATAGGTCCTTCCACTACAATTTAGTCCTAACTTTTGTCAAATATGGAATAGTTCAGCAACATTATGTTGCTATGTAAGATAATTTTTTTAGGACTCATCCATACCATTATTCTCTCCATTATGTTTCCTTTAGTTATATTTCCTTCATAGTTGGTAGATCATTTGCAATTTTCTCATGCAGATTACTATTGATTCAATCATTGATGGATTTCGTGACTTGAAGGAGCGTCGAGTACTATTCTAACTTTTGAATGGTAAGCAATTTTTTTAAAATTTTCTTTAGCATTTTTGTATTTTGAATTTTTTATATATAATTTGTTTTATTAATAATTTTTAAAGATTAATATATTTTATATAATATATTTTTGGCCCTCCCCGGAATCAAATTCCTGGCTTCGTCCCTGTACATATATATATATATATATATATATATATATATATATATATATATATATATATATATATATATATATATATATATATATATATATATATATATATAGAGTCCGACTAGAATACTATCGATAGTACCAAGCAATTGGTGCTATCAAGTTTTCTGCCGTTGGATGAAAAGATATGCGGTTGGGATTATAGTGGTCCCCTAAGATTTTTACTATTCAACCAACCACCTAGTAAACCCTAGGGGACCACTATCATCTTAACCACATATTTTTTTAATCAAAAGGCTAAAAACATGATAGCACCAATGTAGTACCCGTAATTTTTTAAATAAAAAATCTAAGCTTAAATAATTTTCTGAATTATTAATTAGTAGTGCAATGGTGGCTGAAAATATCGACTTTTGATCGGAGCCTGATCTCGAAAATCTGAGATCACCATTGCGACTGTCTCGTCGAAATATGAAAAATTGATATTCACATGACTTCGATCCGACGATCGGATCTTCCGCAAAACAGCAAAGAAGAAATGGGCCCTACAACTTAAGTTGTGAATAGTAACCCCAATTTCAAAAGCCCCTTTCGATGGTCGACAGCTGTTTCACCGTCTGTACCCCTGACATAGGGGTATGAGTAGTCAATCCTAGCTATTTTCAACGTTCTGAGCACAATGGCACTGGCGGTATTCACGTTTGGCGATCCGGGTACATCGAAGTGCGTGCGTTGTACCGCAAATTACCAAATTTTTTGGCCCGAGATTTTATTCGAGCGCCTAATCAAGCAAACAAATATGCCATTTTAAAGGTCTCGACGAGCCGGACGTCGTGGCGAAGTCCGTTTCGCAATTCGACAATCGGGTTGTCTCGAAATACGCAAAAAGTGCCGAAAGAATCATTTATTTTGCAAGAACATAATGTTTCTTGGGCCTAAGCTATTGGGGCCTTGGAGCTGGGCTCCTGCTAGCATTTGGAGCCCACGAATGGGTGCTGGAAGCTGGGGGGGCAGCCATGGGGAGTTGGTCAAAAGAGAATTAAAAACCCATTTAACTCACCTAGTAGTTTGGGGACTTTTGGGGGAATTCGAGGAGTCAAGTTGGATTCCAAAGCATCCCAAACCCCTCTGCATGCTTAAGACCAGAGCTCTGGGTGCAAGGTTGCTGAGGAGACACAAACCTTAGAGAGAAAATCCGAGAGAGAGAGAGAAGAGTGAAGCTTGGAACCAAATCTCACCAACTTGGTTTTGAAGTCCCTGAGGTGTTTCCCTGCGTCTGAGGATCATCTGGGTGGTTGCCGTGGCCGCGTGAAGGAGGAGAAGAGAAACCGGCTTCTTCCTTCTTCATCAACTCCGGCAAGGTAAGTGGCACTAAACCACTGGTTGTTTGAGCCCAAGACCCTTAGCAGTAGCTTAATTAGGACCTAAGCATGCTCCCTGCCAAGCCCGAGCTCCCCATGCACGCTGGTTAGCCGGCGGGAGCAAGCCCTCGCCGGAAACCTAAGATAGCTCCGCCGTGATGTTTCTTCACAACCAGTGGACCAAAATGGAAAATAAAATGATGGGCTTTTACTGTATGAGCCAGTGATCATCTCCACAAAATTTGGTGGAGTTTGATCAAGCGTGGAAGTTGCAGATCGAAACCCTAATTCTGTGAATATTGCACTTCGACCGAGCTCTTTGCTCCGGCGCCGGCGAGCCACTCCACCGCCGGCCACTTGCCCAGAAATCTTCCTGGGAGTGAGGAGACCTCAGCCATGCACTTGCATGGCATCCATACAGCTTGAAAACCAAGGTGCCATGGATGACCCTAATTTGGACCAAGGTGCGGCCGCCGGTGCTCCGGCCATCTCCGACCGGGATGGGATGGTCCAGAAATTTCCTGGGATCAAGTAGAACCTAGCCGAGCCCTTGAATGAGTTCTTTGAAGCCTCGGTAAAAATCCGCCATTAGAGGTGGAAGCTCCAAACCGAGCTTTGCTCCTCCGCCGCCACCGCCGTGCTCTGTCGCCGGGCACGGGTTCAGGTAGGTTTATTTTGAGTTTTTGGGAATATTTGTGCAAGTGGTTGGGTCCCAGATGTCCTGGTTAAATGGTCACAAAATTCGAAGCAAAAAGGCTTCATCTTCCTCCTTGTGCCCGCGGCTAATTTGTGGAGCAAAGTTGCTCCAAGTTGCTGGAGTTGCTCCTGCAACTTAGAGGAACCTTCCTTCCAAGTTTTATGGGCCCATGTGCAGTGGTTGCTGAGAATGGGCTCGGGCATGGTTGTGAGTGCTTGTATGTGTAGGATGCACACCAAGTGTTTGATAAATTGCCACAGAGAAGAAAAAGATGGAATTGGAATTCGAATAAAATATGAATGTTGTTCCAAATTGTTCCCTGAGCTTGATGCTCACTTCAGATCAAATCTGATCTGTGAGGAAATGTGTTTGGAGCATTGTGAACCTTTAAGTGGGCAAGGTGTTGGATCTGGGTGATCCAGTAAGGTTGGGCTGCAAATAGGGCAAGCCCCAGTGTTTTTGAGTTGCTGTGAGCATAAGGCTCAAGCAGATTTTGAAATGGCACAGTAAAAGTTAAGTTATAAGGTTGTCAAGCTCTAGGGTTAGTGTTGTGGCCCAAGGTTGGTTCTGGGCTGTTTGCGAAGCAGCGACAATGAGCTCTTGACTAATTTGGGATCCCTGGACGCGATGCTCGCGTCGGATTTCGGTTTCATTGAGCCGAAGAAATAAAAATGCGTTTAAACTATGTTAGAGAGGTATTTTATGGCCCGAAGTTTTCCTCGGGTTCCATGCTGCTGCAAATGGGTGAGCACGTGTTCAGCGAGTCCATTGTCACCTACTGGAAGTGACGGGTCGTGGAAATGTTATTCCAGTTAAGAGAACGAGCGAGAACGGCTCTCTAAAGGCACAAAAAGTGCGATTTTCGGAAACCCTATGGGTCTAAATGCAAATATGGCAGTGTATACTGTTTAGAGCAGTGTGTTGGTGATTCCTAAGCTTTTCGTTAGGAATCCATCGGCTCCCGTTGAGCGGAAATCGGATATCGGTCCGAGAATCGGCAAAATCGTCGATTTAACGGCATCCGGGTGGCAATCGCGCAATTTGAGAAATTGCGGCGGTTTCACCAAGCCGACTGTTGAGTCCCAGTAGAATCTGGTTAAGCCAGCGGCAAAGAGTTAAGCCTGAGTCTCCCGGAAATCCAAAAGGAAATTCCCGGGAGGGGCATTTTGGTAATTTTACCAATATATGAATATAATGTTGTATTGGTCTAGGTGTTGTTGTCAAACACTGATGTTTAAGTAGTTCAAGGTTTTGAGTTGATTTGGGAAAGATCTGGGTTTAAGTTAAGTTGGGATTAGAGTGATTGAGTTGTTTCCTGATCAGCATTTTGATTCAGGTTGGCACAGTTTCGAGCTTTCTTGTGGTGTCGAAAGTTCGCCTGCGAAACGACAGGTGGGTTTATTTTCGGTCTGAGCTTTATCATTTCGGCCCTCTGGGGTATAGTATTGGTTGGACCCCTGTTCTTGTAGGCCAGATGCATTTTGAGCCTGCCATTTTATTGATCAGTTTTATGTTGCTATATGATCCTTATCTGCAAATTGATTATATGATGCCTTGCATGATTGATCTTAGTTGTTCCCAGTGATTATAGCATTATTCTGGACATATGCCATGCTTGTTTGGTCACCAGCTCAGTTATAGATTTTATATACTGTTCTTCATTACATGATTAGTACAAGAGATTCGGTTTCAGCATATGACATGATTTATCTCAGTAACAGTGTCCCAGTAAGGATTTTCTGGCTTTCTACCAATTACCTGGTTTTGACAGTAAGTTTCAGCATCAGCATTGTGATCACCACTGTGCCAGCTTTCAGTCACGTACACCGACGGTTTGGCCACCGTCATGGTGTTCTTTGCCGGTAGAGGGTCACAACTGTGGTGGCCCAGTTTCCCATGCAGCTTTTCTGGTGAATCTATTGTTTAGAACACCTATTGTCGGTGCGTCTGGCCCATTGTGCATCAAGGGGATGCTACAGATGGACCCTGTGAGTTATCTTCAGCTGTGTTGGCCTCCGGCTGTGTTTGCCGAAATTCTGGAAAGGTTTTTGGCCAAACTGAGCTTGGAAATGGATTCAGTGCGGAAAAACGCTTGAAAACGGCTATTTGCTTGTTAAATTCTGAGTCCGGATGCCCAAAAACGGACTCCCGGAAGTTTTCGCTGAAATTCGGTGCATGGGAGGGGCCGTGGACCGCCGGCTGCCACGTGGCAGCCCATGATTGGCCGGTCCGCAGCGCGTGGTCCACAGAGCGCCGCGGCTGGGTGCACGGACCCGGCGCATGACACGTGGTGCCGCCTGATTGGCGGGCCCGTGAGGCGCGGTCTACAGAAATTGCGCGGCGGTGCATGGACCGGGGCGGGGGGACACGTGGCATCCCGCGGTTGGTCGGTGCACGCGGCGCGGTCCACGGAACCTTAATTGGTTGCGTGGACCGGGTGCACAGGACACGTGTCGTCACCCCATTCGCGGGCTCACGAGGCGCGGTGCACGGAACGGCGGACGAGCGCCTCGGGGCGCGTGCGTGGCAGGCGGCCAGGGCGGCGCCCTGCCCGCACGTGCGACCGCGACAGTGGCAGGGCCACGTGTCGCCCTGCCACTGGCGGGCGCCACCTACCCGCTTTGACCGCGGGGAGGGACACGTGGCGGCGTTTGGCGCGCCCCGCACAGCTGTTCGCTGTGCGGGACGCGTGTCGGGCCGGGAGGCGCGCGACGTGGCCGCCGCTGAGTGGCTCCGCCCGCTGCCGCCTGTTTGCTGGGCTACGTGGCCGCACGGGAGGAATTCGGGCGAGCACAGTGTTGGGCCAGGCCCAACACTGTAGCCGCCCGAAAACCCCCCTGCGCCCGAAAGTCCGGACAAAATGGGAATTTCTCCATTTGTTCCCTGCGGCCTATAAATAGCCCGAAACTCCTTCCCTTCGTCTTTTTTGGCACTTCCAAGCCTCAAACCGAAGGGAGCTCTTCACCAAAGTTGATCCTCACACTTTCAAGCTTCCATCTGCAGAGTTTGGGGATTTTTGGGGGCACGCTTTTCGAGATTCTCATTTTCTTGGCGCGGCGCGACGCTCTTTCTTCGGTGTTTCTTCCGTCGCTCTTCGGTGTACGAGCTCCCCCGACCTACTCCGACCATCTTTTCGAGCGTTTTCTTCGCTGCTGGATTCGTAACAGGTGAGTCTACGATTTTGGGTTTCTCGTACATTTTCAGATTTTGCGTTTTTCGAGGTGTTTTCTCATGCTCATTTGGACCCTTCTTGCTGTGAGTTTTTGGTGAGGACAGCAGCCTCTTTTGAAGAGATCTTCGCGCACAAATCTCGGATCAGGACGTGCTTATAGACTTTTTTCATCTACTCGACGCAAGGATCATCGTGGTATTTTTTTTGGAATTTCCTGAGATCTTCCCGGAGGTATACATCTTCCTTTTTTTATCTGTGCCAGATTTTACAGTTATGTGGTTGTATGTCTTCGCGCGCCCGTGTTGTGGAATTTATATCTTGGCCTACGGAACTCCGATTTGGGCGTGCAGGTACTTGTTTCGAAGCTATCGACGCGAAGAACGCCAGGATATTTTTATTGGAATTTATTGAGCACTTTCAGCAGGTGATATTTTGGCTTCTGTGCAGCTGAAATTCAGCATGTGATTTTTGGACAGATTTTTGGGGGATTATGTATAATTGTAGCCTTTGTTGAATCCAGGTGGGATTTGGACTGTACTGGATTTACTGGACAGTGAGTTGCTGTGTTGTTGGTATTATCAGCTGTAGGACTTGGACTGATCAGCGCATCAGGTGGGTGACCTCTTTTCAAGATCAGCGGACTGTGGACTAATTCTAACTTTAGGGACTTGCATATTTTAATGTTTGATGTCCAGCATGCTAGAATGTGTGAATTGATGTTCCTGTTGTAGTTAGATGATCCTGTGATTATTTTTCTCCCCTAAGCTGTTGATTATTATCATCTTGCCCCCTACAAGCTGTTGTTTATTATTTATCTTGGAACTTGACCTAGCACCACTGCCATATGATGCATGTTCAGCCAGACTGTAGAAAACCTCAACTTGGGCTAGGTTCTATTGCTCTAGACACTCCCACATCACTTTTCTGTATATCACTCTGGACTTAGAGTTCTCCTCGCCCAAGTAGTGGGCCGAGAGGTCGGATTATTGTGGGATGCATTTACACTCGTGTCTGGGGACCGAGTGGAGTTGTTAGCAGTCTGTAGACCAGGTTTCTTTGGGAGAGTGACTTGGGTTGTAGATTTGAGATCTTGAGAGCTATTTTGAGTGATAGTGAGTCCCGGCTGTGCAGTTTTCCAGCCTGTGTGTGAGACAGTGTTTCCTTGGTTTCAGTCGATCTTGTTGATCGAGGATTTGGATTATAGCCTGCATGAGCCACATTTGAGCTCGACAGAGATGCGCGGATACTTTCCTCGGTGGGGTCGCTCCCCTCGAGAGCCACTCCGGAGTTGGGCCTGTTCTTCTATCGCGACTTGTCGACGCAGTGTTCCCTCTGGCTGGGCCAGTTAGTGGCAGTCACGGACACAGTCCCTCTGGCTGGGCCAGTTAGTGGCAGCCACGGACGCCCTACGTAAGTCCGGTCCCCCGGGACGTGACGGCAGTAGGTAGGCGCAGGTTTGACTGGACCCTATGCGGCAGTCAGTTGGGATTGGGTGATTTGAGTCGAGAGCTAGTTGTAGCATCATGTTCTTTCTGCCCCACTTTTGAGCATCTAGATAGATGCATAGTAGCTGTAGAGATTACTTTACCAGCTTTTCCCTTTCCGCACTGCATTGTTACTTTTTGCCTCTAGTAGACTTAGTGGGCAGACCGTCGGGCTTGTTGGCGGCACCCACTGAGAACTACTTGGGACGTAGTTCTCACACCCGTCGTGGTGTATTTTTTCCCCAGGGACTTCTTCTTCTGCTCCAGTTCCTGCCGCACCTGTTGCTGACCCGACTGATCGAGGTAAGGGAGTTGCGAGATAGATCCCTACCAGTTGTCGCTTGAGAGTAGATGTACCTCCCTACTTTTTGTGAGTTCTTGTCGAGTGACCTTGTAGTGAGGATTGAGTTGTACTCTTCTTATTTTGAGAGATATTGTATTTGGTGAGGACTCTGGTTGTATATTTTGTTAGAGTTGTATTTATTTTATCCAGCTTTTACTTTATCAGCTCTGATATCTGTTTAGTGTAGATCTCTTTTGCAGGTTAGTCGCTACGTCTATACGGGGCTTCCCGTATGGGCGGCGGATCTGTTGGCGAGCCCGGGTCGCAGTTTCGACCCGGGGCGTGACAACAACGACCCGTGAGCCTATGGTCACACAGGTGTGCATGGGTTATGATAGCATGTTTAGCCTGAGGTTCGGTGAGACCAATAGTGGCATTGCCTGAGGTTCTGTGAGACCAAAAGTGGCATTTGGCTGAGGTTCTGTGAGACCGAAAGTGGTATTTAGCCTGAGGTTCTGTGAGACCGATAGTGGCATTAGATTGGGTATTTTATTATACTATCATTGATTGATGCATATGTTGCCCGTTTAGCCTGCTTTGTCATATCTCATGATTACCTGGTTCTTATTCCTGCTATAGTTATCAACCTATGCTTACTTTCAGATTTAGTAAGTTTGCATTCAGTTACAACTCCAATAATATATCTTCTTTAACCTAACATGTGATTATTACTATCATCTAGTATTGTATGCCAGTAGGTACGACTTGCTATTTCTCGGCCCGTCGTGCCCACTGGGATACTATGTATGTTGTATCTCATACCCCCTGGGTGACCATTTTTCAGGTCGATCGGGTGCTGGGATGTCGGGACGTGTTGGTGAGATTCCGTGTTAGCAATCGACCCTGGACAGCCGTTATTTTTATTATCAGTTGTCAAGTTGTAATTAATTGCTTTAGTTGTTGTAATATCTTTTAGTTATACGTAGTTTAGACTACTCTGATGTTGTTGTAAAAGCTTAGCCGTGCATATATAGAAAAGGCTCAATCCCAAGGGGGATTGGGACTCTCCTATATATGTGGCGGTCTGTCATGCCCTGGCTTGGTTTTGAAACTCTGATTTAAAAAAAAAAAATTTAGACGCTGGTTTTTGAACTCGGGGCGTGACAACCAATGACTTGGAAACCAATTAACTTAATGAAAGAAAACTCTCACTTATTAATTGACATTAAGTTAAGAAAAAGGTTTTCATTAATTAACGACAAGTTTCTCTCTCTCTCTTTCTTCGTTTTCTCCTACCTAATGAATGAGAGGAGTTTACTCTCCTCTCATTTATGGCTCATAAGCCTATAGAAGAGAGGAGTAATCTCCCTCAATATGTGGTAATCATATGAGAAATCATATGAGTAATCATATAGATAATCATATTAGTAATCATATGAGAAATCATATGAAGTAAAAGTATGAGGTAAAAGAGAGAAACTTCTCTTAATCATTTAGAGTTATCTTTAATCATCAGAGAGAAGTCTTCCTATAATCATTGGTCTCTATATTATAGTTAATTTTCTTGAAATTGCTAGCACAATTTGAGAATTAATTATTCTCCACATTGATACAAGAAATCACGAAAGAAGTTTTGAGATTATATTGTGTGAAGCACAGATCCGGGAGCAGCCTTGTGTGGATACTTATAGAGGCCAGACAGTTGTGCGGCTCAAAGGACCAGAAGTTCAAATCCAATATCAATCGACAGAAAATTTCGGTAATCAACAAAGGTTGAAATTCTAACCCTTCTTCTAATTAGATTAGAATAATAATTTTTGTGTATTACACGAGATGATCTTGATACACACACACACACACACACACACACACACACACACACACACACACACACACACACACACACACACACACACACACATATATATACTAATATCATAAATGTTATGATGTTAAGGTATATATGATTAGATCATATTTATAAATAAAATTTATTTCCGCTGCATCAAATGCGCATGCGCGCGCATCCGCTTTCCTTACAATCCTGTGTTCGGGTGCTTTGTTTGTGGACCTCAGGATAGAATCATGTGGTTGTGGAACCGAGGTGTTGGATGAGTGGGAGTGTGTGGTGTTGGTTTTTATAGGATCCCCATGGATCTAAATAGGTACTATCAAACAACTAGAGGGGGGGTGAATAGGTGTAATACTTATAAAACCAAATCTCAGTGCAAAATAAAAACCAATGCGGAAATAAAAAACAGCACACCGAGATATACGTGGAAACTCCAATCCAGGAGAAAAACCACGGGACCAACACGCAATAACAATCCACTAAGAAAAGAAGAATAACAAGGTGATTACCGACTCCACGGACTCAAACCCCTCCTTCAGCTTCTTCGGACCTTGCGCTGACCGGTTGGATATCCACGCAATAACAATCCCTAAGAAAAGAAGAATAACAAGGTGATTACCGTCTCCACGGATTTAACCCTTCCTTCAATTTCTTGGACCTCGCGCTCCACCGTTTGCACGTCCACTGCACACGTTCGAATCCACGAACGCCACTCGAATCCACGAGCACACGTTTCGAATCCACGAAACGCCTTTAGCACACCGAATCCACGATGCCACGTCGAATCCACGACGCAAACTCAGTCGATAAGAATATTGACTTCGATGGTGATCCTTTGCTTAGATTCTCATTGAGGAACCGTAGAAGAAATCTCTAAGCAAAGATTAGATCAATTCGACAAAAGATATGTTCTTGAAAGAACCATCGAATTGACCTAAAAGAGGCTATAAAGAAGATCGATAAAAACCTAGCCTCTAGGGTTGCTCTCAAGAGTTTTATAAATTGATCGGCCGTAGCTCCCACGTTTTTGAGAAACCCTACATGTCTATTTATAGTTTAGAAACCTTTGGAAAGAGATAAGAATCAAAAACATACCTTATCTGAAAATTTTCACGACGGCGATCCGGATCGGATTTACTGCGATCCGGATAGTCGTAACGAGATTGACGATTCCAGAAAACCAAGGGTTTGGGATCCGGATCGCATTGCCCGATCCGGATCGTTCATACAAATCAGAAAACTTAACATTCGGGATCCAGATCGGAAATTGCATGGATCCGGATCGAAGTCTTGTATGAAGCAACAACCTTCGGGATCCGGATCGTTGGCTCTGATCCAGATCCTGAACATGTCCGAACACCAGTTTTTGATTATTATGACAATAAAAGTTCATCCAAGTGTTTCTACACTATAAGAAAGTATTCGGATCACCAAAATTATTTAGTTAAACATACCTGATCCTTTTGAATACTTTCTTCTTGAGATTGATGTAACTGATCCACAATTCTTCATCTTCAATCTTCAAGACTCAAGACATTGAGTGTCAACTTGAGCTCTTGTTGAATCTTCTCTAAGTCTTTGATTGCTGATTGACAATTTGATCCCTTTAAGACTCCGACTCAACACACTGACTTGACTCACGAAATATACCAACACCAAAATGCCGTAACAATCTCCCCCTTTGGCAATTTCGTGACAAAACCCAAAAATACATAAAAACGCTCAAGTCACTCATCTTAAACCAAAAAATCGAAATTCAATGTCATCACCAAAACATTGATTTTCTTTGCGTGAAAGATCCAATAAATACAAAATTACATTTGAACCAAACAGTCCTAGAACATACTATATGACTTAGGACTTGGAGTCTTAAAGTGATGTAATTCCTGCAAAACAAAACTCCAAACAAAATCAAACGTTAGTTGTTAGAAATTAAAATCCTACATTTGATCCGTCTTCCTTTTGGTTCTTTTGTTTTTCTGCTCTTTCAATTTTTTTCTTTGTCTCCCCCTATCTTGAGCATCTCTAACATGTTTTCCATGTTCTCCATGTTCTTGAGCATCTATGTTCTCCCCCTTTGTGATACGATCATCATTTTCCGTTCTCCCCCATTTTTCCATTTTCGTTTGTACTCTCTTGATGATCTCATCTCCGATCATTTCTCTTCTCCCCCTTTTTGTCACAAATTGTCAAACAGTGAACATACTAGACAAAAGGAAATCACTAACAATATTAGTTCATAGAGAAAGAGAGATAAAAGCTCAGTTCTGGTATATAACAAAAATGCAGATTGCGTACCTGTACCAGCAAGCAAAAATCAAATAATTTCTTGAAACAAATCCAGATTTTAGAATCTTTTCAAATACCGATTTGTATTCCATCAAGAAAATAATTTAAGTGCTTGAAATTAATATGAGATCACATAGATGTCATTCAATCCGATTAATTTTACAAAAATTAAAAAGATTTACTCCGAAATCATGAAAAATAAAGGTAAAACATTATAAACCGTTTTTCATGTTATATTCATCAAACACAAGTCATCAAAAATAATCTTGAGATCCAAAGTCTATCAAGATGTAACGGATGTACAAAGATGACTTACAGAGATTTCCAAATGACATCAATTTGATTTCTTACCCTTTCAAATTTGAGATAAGCACTAAAATACCTAAGGGTGGCTCTTTGAGCATCTTTCAACTATCCCACCTTATACCAACCAGGAGATTGTTAAAAAAAAATAAGACCTTTGCATATAAATCTCCAAATGCTTCAACTAAAAATTTCAAGAAATATTTTTCAAGCATCAAAACATGTGGTAGCTTCACACACAGACCGGACGACCGGGGTGGCAGCTCTTTTCAACATGTGGTGGTAGTTTTCACACTCCTTTCGGATGTAACTCTTTCCACATCTTTTTGCAAATCATTTCAATACCCTTGTAAGAAAGCAATCTCTTACGTGAAAGAATTAAATCCCAAATTTTAGTCTATCGGTTGTCTCACGTTTATCACAATGAATTCACACAACCGAGATAGATTAAGCATCTAAAGATCACACATGATTTCTAAAATTTGATGTTTATAATATCAAAAACTCCTATAATGAAGTATCTTCAAGATTATGATTATGGAGTAAAGTTGATAATCCATATAAAGTTAATTTGGAGTGAATAAACGAAAAGCCCCCCTTTTTTTTAATTCAATGCACTTGTTCATTAAAAACCCTTTTTTTTAAAAAAAAAACAAAACATAAAAACAAAGAGCATTGAAAACATGTAATGCAGAGATTCAGAAAGATATGAAAGGAAAACCAATCAAGGCATTACATACAGTCATAAGCTATTTAGAACTTAAGACAAGGAAAGATATCACCTTTCCGAATCCAAAATCGCTGGATTTTGGGTTGTCTTGATTCGTTGTGGCCGGGGGTTGTCCGCTTTGACTGTTGGTCCACCTTAGGTCTTTGCCTCGTAATGATCCACTTGTATGATTGATGATGTGGCTCGGACCTTTGGTGGGTTGAGTGAACTCCTTTGACTTGATGTGTCTTTTGATTCCGTTGAGTTCGCCCCGTAGATGAAGTTGCCGAAGAATTCTTCTTTCTCTTTTTCGGGCACGTCTTCACCAAATGTCCTTCAAGTCCACAAAGGTGACACGTTCTTCCTTTCAATTTGAATGTGGAACTTGAAGCATGCACAGTTTGATCCTTTTTAAATCCCAAACCAACCTTGCTTGTTTGACCTGATCCGGACATACAATCTAGTTTCTTGGAACCGGTTGAAAGCCTTTGTATGTCGAATTCGAGTTCATGAACTTGCTTGGTCAAAACTTGGTTGGTGACATGAATCTCCTCAAACTGTTTTTCTAGAAAACCAATCTTGTCCATATATGATTTAGCGTTTGTCTCCGATTGGTTTAGCTTTTCTTGGAGGATTTTATTGTTATTCAATAAACGTCCTTGTTCCTCCTCGAGATCATGAAGTTTTATCTTTAAAGCATGATTCTCGTCTTGATTCTCAAGTCGTTGCTTCCTCAACTTCTTGATATGCTTGGCCATCTTCTTAGATTCCGCAAGAAGTTGTTGATATGCCTCAACGAGTTCTTCTTCGTCCGACTCCCCCTCACTTGATGACTCTCCGTTGGATGTTGATGTTTTATGCAAAATCAAAGGAATAGAGTCAGTGATTAAAGATGATAAACAAACATTAGAGGAGGGAATTTGAGAGGCGTGTAAGGCAACGGCTTTTTCCTCTTTACTTGAGGTCGATTCATTAGAAGTAGAATCGTCCCAAGTTTTCGCTTGCAAAGCCTTCTTTTTATATGATTTCGGAGAAGGACAATCCGTTGAAAAATGGCCGTAGCCTTTGCATCGATAGCATTGGATTTCCCCTTCGAAATTATCTTTTTCTTTTTCTTTAGAAGGTTTTGCAACGCCTTTGAGATTAGAGGATTTAGAACCCGATGATCCTTTAGATGGTTTCGTGGATGAAGATCCATCGGTTCGATTCTTCCAAAATTTCCGACGAAATTTCTTTGTGATCCGCGCCAATTGTTCTTCAAAATCGGCAAAAGAGATTTCATCGTCGGAACTTGATTCGCTATCTTCTTCCTTTGTTGATTTGAATGCAATACCTGTAAGCTTAGAAGAAGACTTGGAAGAAACTTGATTAGTAGGAAAAGTCATCTCATATGTTTGTAAAGCACCTACTAATTCCTCTACTCTCATCTCATCCGGATGACTAACGGTTTCAATGGCGGTAACCTTTGCCCTAAACCGTTCCGGAAGAGTCCGAAGTATCTTTCTTACAATTTTCGACTCCGGGATCTTTTCTCCTAAATTAGCACATGTATTAATTACATCTTGAAGTCTAGTGTAATAATCTGTAAACAATTCATGCTCTTCCATATGAATAGAGTCAAATTGACTTGTAAGCATCTGGAGCTTTTGAATTTTTACAAGATTAGTACCCTCATGCGTAATTTTGAGAATATCCCAAATTTCCTTCGCGGTTTCACACGCGGAAATTCGTGTTAACTCAGTCGAGGAAAGAGAATTAAATAAAGCGTTCATACCTTTCCCATTGTAAGAAGATCTTTCAAATTCCTCTTTGGACCATCTAGAGCGAGGTTTTGGGGTAGTAGAATTTTCTACTTCCTCAACAGGATGCACCCAACCGTATTCCACGGATTGCCATACCCGCTCATCAATTGCGATGAGAAAAGCTCTTATCCGCACTTTCCAATAAGCATAATTAGTCCCATCAAAAAGAGGAGGTCTATAAATATTACCACTTTCACCCAACATGATAAATAAACCTAAAACCCGCTCTGATACCAATTGTTGGTTTTTATAGCATCCCCATGGATCTAAATAGGTACTATCAAACAACTAGAGGGGGGGTGAATAGGTGTAATACTTATAAAACTAAATCTCAGTGCAAAATAAAAACCAATGCGGAAATAAAAAACAGCACACCGAGATATACGTGGAAACTCCAATCCAGGAGAAAAACCACGGGACCAACACGCAATAACAATCCACTAAGAAAAGAAGAATAACAAGGTGATTACCGACTCCACGGACTCAAACCCCTCATTCAGCTTCTTCGGACCTTGCGCTGACCGGTTGGATATCCACGCAATAACAATCCCTAAGAAAAGAAGAATAACAAGGTGATTACCGTCTCCACGGATTTAACCCCTCCTTCAATTTCTTGGACCTCGCACTCCACCGTTTGCACGTCCACTGCACACGTTCGAATCCACGAACGCCACTCGAATCCACGAGCACACGTTTCGAATCCACGAAACGCCTTTAGCACACCGAATCCACGATGCCACGTCGAATCCACGACGCAAACTCAGTCGATAAGAATATTGACTTCGATGGTGATCCTTTGCTTAGATTCTCATTGAGGAACCGTAGAAGAAATCTCTAAGCAAAGATTAGATCAATTCGACAAAAGATATGTTCTTGAAAGAACCATCGAATTGACCTAAAAGAGGCTATAAAGAAGATCGATAAAAACCTAGCCTCTAGGGTTGCTCTCAAGAGTTTTATAAATTGATCGGCCGTAGCTCCCACGTTTTTGAGAAACCCTACATGTCTATTTATAGTTTAGAAACCTTTGGAAAGAGATAAGAATCAAAAACATACCTTATCTGGAAATTTTCACGACGGCGATCCGGATCGGATTTACTGCGATCCGGATCGTCGTAACGAGATTGACGATTCCAGAAAACCAAGGGTTCGGGATCCGGATCGCATTGCCCGATCCGGATCGTTCATACAAATCAGAAAACTTAACATTCGGGATCCGGATCGGAAATTGCATGGATCCGGATCGAAGTCTTGTATGAAGCAACAACCTTCGGGATCCGGATCGTTGGCTCTGATCCGGATCCTGAACATGTCCGAACACCAGTTTTTGATTATTATGACAATAAAAGTTCATCCAAGTGTTTCTACACTATAAGAAAGTATTCGGATCACCAAAATTATTTAGTTAAACATACCTGATCCTTTTGAATACTTTCTTCTTGAGATTGATGTAACTGATCCACAATTCTTCATCTTCAATCTTCAAGACTCAAGACATTGAGTGTCAACTTGAGCTCTTGTTGAATTTTCTCTAAGTCTTTGATTACTGATTGACAATTTGATCCCTTTAAGACTCCGACTCAACACACTGACTTGACTCACGAAATATGCCAACACCAAAATGCCGTAACATGTGGTAGACTCTGTCTTAGGAGTAGCCTAAGAAGAACCAGAGGCGGGTGCCCTGGCATATTTGTGAGCTGGTTAGCTGGCCTTCGGGCTGTTGTGAAGAGTGAGAGCACTTGACTGAGGAGAAGGTCGATATTTCGACTCATCTAGAAACGGGTGTACAGAGCTAACGATGGGTGTAGTGACGTGGGTGTAACCCGGCCTCCCATTCGGTGTTGTAGTGAAATGCCCACCGGAAGATGACATGGGTACATCTCGGTTCTTCAGACGTCGTGCAGTTTTTGGTGAAATACCCACTAGGGGTAACATGGGTAATGTAGGTTGGGTCCTGGCTCTCCTGGCGGTAGGATTGTTTAACTAGGTGATTGTGAGTGCGAGTTCTTTCGGCGCCTCACTTGGCACCCAGGACCAATCTAGGGAGTGTACGGACAACCGACTTTCTCCCAATGAATGTACGGGTCGCCAATGGGAGTGCAGTTCGATGATTCGATCTTCACTCGGAGTTCATACAGGTCAACAGATCGAAAATATATGACCCTTTCGGCTTAAACGCAGACGAGATACTTGATAGATCTGAGCCAAGAGCCGAGGGCGCCGATAGGTGCTATGGTTTCGATTGGGTGTTGGCGAAACATCCGGGGGTGTTTCTTTAGCCTTTATTTCTTTTCTTATCTGTACACTTTATCCCTGATTTGCTTTTATAGATACATTCGGTAGACTAAGTAAGTGTAGAATATTTCTTCTCGGTGATTGAACCTACCGAAAACTTTAACTAGTTCTCACTCCCTATGGTTCACTCCTTTTAGATGTTGGATCGGTTGGTGAGGCGCGTGACCATGGCAAGAAAGTGGTCGGGTAACATGCTAGAGGTCTAGATGGCCGCCCGGGGTAGTTTTGTCGTTCAGTTGTTGTTTTGTTGAGTTGAGGGCTCGACTGTCTGTTTCTTTCGTAACCAAACCGATAGAATGGAATAAGACTATTATTTTGATATTTTATCCCTTGTACTCTGATATCGTGTAGGATTTCGCTTCCATTTATTAAGCGCAAATGGGGTTGACTGTTCCGTTCAGGTCGAGCGTGGCATACCCATTTGGCGGAAAGTCTGTACGTGCTCCCGGAGCGATAAATCAACAGTTCCGGGGCGTGACAGAGGAAATGAATGTTTGCTCTGAAAATATCTCAATTATATTTTATATTTTTGATTTAGAATTAAATTTAATTTTTTTAAGTTTAATTTTTAACTAAATATAAGTTTAAATGTAGAATCTTTAATTTTAAATGTAGAATCAAGGGTTTTAAATAAAAAATAAAAAATATGTGACGCCCCAACTTCCTAAGGGATCACCCATCCTAGAATTACTCTAACTCTAGCGCGTTTAACCCTCTTAACCTCTTGGGTCTTACTACCAAAAGGTTACTACCACCCAAAATGCTATAGCCGGGTTAAGAGATTTAGTCATATTATATCATTTATATATATGACTAATCCAAATTCCGGGGGTGTCACATTCTTCCCCCCTTTAAGCCCTGACGTCCATGTCAAGTCAAGCACACTCACAAATACCGAGTGATGTGAGACTCATCCCGCTAGGCTTAGTCGACATTGTGGGGAGCTGCACTCCACCCACAACGGTCATTAGCCGGGGAGACTCACTCTACCCGCTATATAACTCTGGCTCAACCGAGACTCATCTCACACTTCCGGCTGATAAATGGCTCTGATGCCAACTGTGACGCCCCAACTTTCCAGGGGATCACCCATCCTAGAACTACTCTAGCTCTAGCACGTTTAACCCTCTTAACCTCTTGGGTCTTGCTACCACCCAAAATGCTATAGTCGGGTTAAGAGATTTAGTCCTATTATATCATTTATATATATGACTAATCCAAATTCCGGGAGTGTCACAAAATGTAAAGCTCGAAAGATCTAACTATAATTTTGACATAATAATTAATAAAATTAAATTTTTATGTGATGGATTCCGGCTGTAAATTTATGAAAATCATCATAAAAGTGAAATATGATCATGAGTATAATTTTCTGGTCGTAAACCGAAAATTTTTAAATTGCAAATCGGCAGTGCTGCAACGTTTTGCGCGTGGTTGTGGGCGCCCGAATGTAGCATTGTGGATGCCTGGATGGTGGTTGGCCAATGGGGCGCGTGCGCTAACGTTAGGCGGCACGGCGTAACGCGATGTGACGCCTTGTGCTAGTGAGGCGGACATTTTGGGCACACATTCGAGCGCCCGAAACGTCCACAGTAGCAGCACGATTATTCAGGCCGCCTCGTGATAGTTGGGTTGCTCGAATTGGGTGGTTTCGGACGCTTGAATGTGGGTTTTGGGCGCCCGGATGTGGGTTTTGGGAGCCTGAATTCTCTATTTCGGCTATTTAAATGCGGGCTCGCCTCTTTTTTTTTTTTTTCTTCTTTTCTGCACGCACCAGTGGGTTTTTAGAGAGAGAAGCAAAGAGCGAGGGAGAGGTAGAGGTTGAAGGATAGTGTGTGGGAGTGTCGTTGAGCGCGCGGATCGATCCAAAGAGTCGAAACGGACACACGCGCATTTGATTTTTCGGCGCGTCGATTTTGGAGTAGATCTTGCTTTTAATATTATTTGTTTAGATTTTTCTAGATAGAATTTTGTTGTTATAGGACAATTTTTTTAGTTTTTCAGTTTAGATTTGAGTTTTGTACCATTTTGTACTTGGCTGTTAGGCCCGAGATTTTTTGGTGTCGCTGTCACGCCCCGAGTTTTAAAAGCGGTCATTTTTTTTTTCTTTTTTCTTTTATATATCAGAGTTCAAAATATAACCCCAGGACGCGACTAGATCCGCCACGCGTATCGGAGATTCCCTGTCCAAAACCAAGGTCTCTCCGACACACGCTCGGCTAGGCAAGAACAACACTTACTACGTAAAGCATAACTAACAAGTAAGAGCATAAAGAATTAAACATCTAGTACAGAAAATCCAGTAATACTAATGTCACAAACCTGTTATAATCAAAATAACTAGAATAACCTAGAATATGCAACTATCAAGGGACGGTACTATCGCAGTATCCTCACAGATCGTCCCGATGCTCACTACCCGACCGACCTGCAGGAAATCACCCAGGGGTGTGAGACACAACTGAATGTATCTCAGTGGGTGAAGAGCGGTAAAGCAATACAAAAGCAATATAACGCAGGTATATAGTAGATATATAAGCAGATATGAAAGCAGGCATATATACTGATATGTGTCAACTGTAATAACAGGAGAAGTAACTGTCAACATAATAGTAAACAGATATACCCAACCATATGCCATAATCATGCACCAACATAACAGTAAACAAATATACCCAACCATATGCCACTGTTGGTCACTAGGACCTCAGGCTAGTGCCAAACCAAATCTGACATGAACCCCACACCTGATGACTATCAAAGGGCTCAATATCTCCCGGTTTGCTGAATATAACAGGGGCTCGATATCGCCCGGTCTGTTGAATATAACAGGGGCTTGATATCGCCCGGTCCGCTGAATATAACAGGGGTTCGATATCGCCCGGTCTGCTGAATATAACAGGGGCTCGATATCGTCCGGTCTGCTGAACATAACAGAGGCTCGATATCGCCCGGTCCCACAGGTGCAGCCATATAAAACGGGCTCACGGGTCGCATAGACCACTCTACCGGTAAAGAACACCACTATGGGGGATTAGCCCATTGGTGTACATGAAAATGCCCAACTGGTGCATAGCAATCTCAATGTAGATGCTCAAGCTCGCGGTCAAAAGACCGGAATACGGCGGACAGCCGAGAACTCCCAACCGAAATCACGTATGATAGTGTATCAATAAATATGATGAATAACAAAATATCCACCTACTCTATCATGCAATGTAATACTGTAAACACCGGCACATATAGTTTAGCAGTAGGTGATATATAACAACAGAGTCTAAGAGTGTCTAAAACACTGAGCATGGCATAAATGTAATATGAACCAATAAAAAAAAACCCTACTATACTAGGAGTGTCAAACTACACTGAGTATAGATATAATATCCAAGCATTAATTAACAATCAAGTAGGGTTAGGAAGACAACCAATGGGACCAGTCAATCACGGTACCCAAGGTTACACTATACCGATACCCGAATCAGAGTGCATAGGGGTAATGACAATATACAAATGTAGCAGTAGGAGATGTATCACTAAGCGACTAGTATGTTATAATCAACTCATGAAACAGAAACGCGTCAAGATCCAGAAAATCGTAGACTACCAAACTAGATCATCTATATTCTCGATGCCAAGCAATATCACAATGATAATGATATCCTCCTACTCTACATGTATAGGAATCCAAACATACTTCAGGTGACCGAATGTAGCAGTAGGAGATATCTAGCAAGAACGAATAGGAGTGTCTACTAACACTAATCGTGGCATCTATATGCAACCAGGTATGATCACAAGGGTGCTAAGAGTGTCAACTACACTGAACATCATGGTATGCCACAATAAGTAAGATAGATCATAAAGCAGCAAAACTGAAGAAGGGCGAGCAAGATAACCAAAGGGTCCGATCGACTACGGTACCCAATCAGGTTACTCTATGCTAATGCCCGAATCGGAGTACCCACCTCAACCTGGACGGTCCTACTATCTACCGCTCAACTGGCGAGGCGGCTCACGAGTGCTCGAGCCTGAATCATAACCAACTATCAGCGAATAACTCACTCATATCCAACCCACAGACAACACTGTGCAATAAGACTTAGACCACTAAAGTAGGCCAAGGTCTCGGAATCCGCCGGAAATTTCGGGAATCCGCCGGAAATTCCGGTAATCTGCCGATCAACCGATAATGGTCCGATCAGAGCCTACAGGCTAGCAAAATAAATAAAACTTAGCGTGCTGCCCCAGAACGCTTCACTTAAGACTTTCGGGCACTAACACCTGACTCTGCAATCCGGTGCACAAAAGATGCCATAGCAACTGAAACTCACTTCCGGAAACCCGATTTCGGCTTCGGAAGTCACCAACGCTAAACCAACATCACTGGACTTGCCAGGACAGTGTCGGGAACAGCCAGGGACAACTGGCAAATAGTAATAACCAGTCCCTCTCCTCGAAATGCGCGATTTGCATCGAATCGCCGATATACCAACGATTTTGCCGATTTACGGGTCGTTAAGCAAAATCCGCTCAACGAAAGCCAACGGATCCCGAACGAAAGGTTCAGAGATCATGTGCACGCTGTCCACAGCAGCCCACTAGGCTACACTTACAAATAGACCCCTATGGTTTAACAAAATTGCATAATAACATGTACAAAGTACATAATTTAGCTCGTTATAATAATACATGAGCTTTCAGGTCAGACCCAGGGCATCACTAGACAGGCCTTGACATGATATAACCCGTGCTCACGGTTTGGGAGCAACACGAGACCCGAAAACAGTATTAAGTCCAAGATTATTAAACTCTAGAGCACAAGGTTAGCTAATCATGCATTGCACTTATTCACTTTGCAAACTAGAGTGAGCACCATGCTCAGCGGATCAATAAGGTTCAGAGGCTCACCTTCGGGGTGACGCGGGGCTGCCGAAAACGCCGCCGGAGAAAGATGGTTCAAGTTTAACCTTCTAAGAGCTCGGTTTGGCCGAGCTTGAACCAAACCGAGATCAAACCTCAACCTGAGGCAAGCACGAGTTGAAGAGGGTTCCCAGAGGTGGAAGGATCACCACCTAACCAAGCTCTGACGCTCCGGTGAGATGGTTACCGAAGAAGATGACCTAAAGCTTAAATTGAGGTCAATAATGGCAAGTTGGAAACCATGCATTATGGGTCGCATGCAAAGGGTCTGCGAGGATGCTCAGGGCAAGAGAGGACTTACCAGAGGTTGGCCAGCGCCGGAGGAGCGACGGCGGCGACGGGCGGCGCTGCTCGGCCCAACACCACAAAACCCGCAGTTAGGGCTTTCTCTCCCGGTCCCTACACTGCACCAAAAGGCCCCAAACTTCGTGGGAGTCTTCTTGGGGTCAAGAAAATGGTTCCCACCAAGTTTGATCCAAGATGAACGACCGGATGCGAAGCGCGACCCGATCACGACCAATCTAGGGTTCCGGCGTGCCTTACCTTTCCACCGGCTAACTGCAGGGTCTCCGGCTTTGCCTCTGCGTAGAGGACATCCTCAGGGGGTGAGAATGTCACTGCCAAGCTCCGAGCGTAAAGAAAAAATCAGAGGAAAGGATGCTTACCTCGGCTCGGATCCGAGGAGAAAGAAGAAGATGCAGGTTCTTCTCCGGCGTGTAGCGGTGGAGTCCGATGATTAGTCTTCTCGGGCACACCCTCACAGAGCTGATGGATGCCCTACAGGAGGTGGGAGCAACAACAGAAAAGGGAAAGCTTCTTCTCTCCCCTCCCCAACCTGAGTCCAAAAAATAGAGGAGATGCTTTCTCTTTTCTCCAGCCTAGGGTGTTGCCGCTCGTAGAGGAAGAAGAAAAGGAAAGAGAGGATCGTGGAGGAAGAGGTTGTGGTTCACGAGGAGAATCGGGTGAGGGGGGTGCTTGAGCTCCAACAACTTGAAGACAACAATGCAAATAAACCCCTTCCAACCCTGCTATTTTCAGCAAGGTCCACATCTGTAGGTGTAATGTGCTGTAAACACCCTCCACAAGTCTCCTCTTCCAAAACCACACATAAAGATACAAGCACTTTAGCAAGAATATCCTAAATTTTGTAGTATTTCATGTATATCGAGGCGATTCGATCGTCGAAAATAAAAACGGACGACACCACGATGTCCGGCTCGTCGAAACCTATCAGGTAGCTATTTTGGTTCCCTAAAATTAGGTCTCGAGAACTCGCAAAAGCATCCACACGAAGAACTAATAATAATATGGCACGCTTTTTGAGGCTCTAGGCTTGTCAAAATCAAAATCAGATCGTGCCATCACGTTCAGCTCGCTTAGACCTATCAAAACGAGTATACACATCAATAGGTTCGGGTCCAGATCGGCTAAAAAGGGCAAGATTTAAGAAATAAACCCAAAAACTTCAAGTTACTATTCACACTTAAGTCACTGTGCACAAATTCAAAACTATATAATTTAATTCAAAATTCTCGGTTTCTACAGTCGCGCGGTTGATGCGGGGTGCCATCAAATTTTTTGGGGTGATACGGTTTGTGTGTGGCGGTCACTGCTGAGCATGTTGCCTTCCCGCCGTCCGTGTTCCACCAGGATTTGCGATTCGGGTGGATTTCGTGTTGCCGAGAATTAATGACATATTACCTTTTATATCTGCCCGATAGTTGTAGGTGTTTTGACTGCTTGTGTGTGGATAGATAGTAGTAAAGGTATACTTGTGATTGATTGGCATATATTTTATAATATTTGGCTGTGTGGGTAGGAAATAGAATATATTATTATTTTATTATTATGGGACTTATGTGGATTAATTGTTTGATTGCACGAATTTTGATATAAGTATTATTTATAGTATGATTGAGTTTATTTGATTATCCGAGGATCCATGTTATTGACCTAGGGGCCTAGTGTATTAGTGAATATATTTAGTGGGCAATGACCCGTTTTGCGTTTCTATTTTGTGTGGTTAGTTAGATAGAGATGAGTGGTATCGAGATAATGATATATGTGTTACCTCATAGAGATATATATGATATCTCATCTTAGTCTTAGTGTTTTGTGGATTGTTAGTCGGCCGTGGGTCAATGTGTGTGTGTGCGAGCCTAGGGCACTGAGATCGAGTTGTTTGATACTTCTAACATTGGGGGCTCATGAGCTATATTTTGGGGATTCCATTTTTGAGCTGTGGGTGATCTGATGGATCATCGTTTTGATTGTAGCCTATGTAACACCTATAGAATTTAAATTAATCCTATATATAAGGTATAAATAGGACTAAATCTCTTAACCCGGCTATAGCATTTTGGGTGGTAGCTAGGCCCAAGAGGTTAAGAGGGTTGAGCGCGCTAGAGGTAAAGTAGTTCAAGGATGGGTGACCCCATGAGAAGTTGGGGCGTCACAGCCTGTAAGCCACATCGAGCTTTCTTAGGATTTACCGGTACGGGACCCCATGGTAGAGGGAGGTAGGCGGGCGTCTACTGTTGACGAGCGCATCAGTAGTTGTGTAGCCTGGACAGTAAGGAGAGATGACAGGTGCCTATCTGTTGCCGGGTGCACTAGCGACTGTGTAGTCTGGGCAGTAGGCGGTGCAGGCTTGACAAGATTGTTTAGTTGGTCAGTTCATGATTGGGTTTGGTGTACCGTTGAGTTAGTTGGTATCGTGCTATATGTATGAGTCTGGTTTAGTTAGACATTGCCTCTTCTTTGGGGTTTTTCAGTTGATAGGAGGATATGGTTAGTAATGTCTTGGGATTTAAGTGTAGATGATAACACAATGTTATGTAGGTTTTACCATATTAAGCTTTGCTACTTGCTTATCGTTGCAGTTTTTCTTTATCTTGTCTTTGGTAGACTTAGTGGATAGGCTGTGATTGTTGCCGACCATAACCACTGGGAATTACTGTTTTGTAGTTCTCACGCCCTCATATGGTCTACTTTTTAGAGTCTTTTGAGCCAGCTCTGTATCAAGATAAAGGCATTGTACCACACATAGTATCTCCTACCCAGTTTTATTTTTTTTTATAGATAAACCACATACTTTGTAGTTTTGGATAGATTACATTGTACTTTGGGACCAAAAAGGTTAGGGCCTTTTATCTATATTTATATTTTGGGAAGTGAATCTTATATGAATTATTGTACAATAATAGTTGATAGTTTAATTTTACTTATGCTCTGATACATATTTAGTCGTAAACTTTAAATTCTTTTGCATATTAGTTTTGAATACTTTGCATATGTGGGGGTGCGTCCCCGCACACGTGACGAATTTGTTGTGTCTCAGGGCACCACTTCCTTTTACGTTGGTGGGAGAGAGAATTCTCCAAATAAATTCTTATTGTTTATTTATTTTTTTAATTTTTCAGTTTGAAACAATCAATCAATCAATTTTTTAAATTGCCGCATAAAACGCGATTATTTTTTACATTTTCTTTCTCTCCTCGTGGGAAATGGTCTACCGCGTTTAAAATTTTAAATTTTTTTACTCGTATTTAAAAAATCATGATTTTTTTTTAAAAAAAAAGTGTACCGCTTATATTTAATTTTATAATTTTATTTTATAGGATTATTTTGATAATTATAATATTATATAGGTTTTTTTATAAAAAAAAATCCAACTTATTCGTAATTAATTCTTTTCCAAAACGGGTTAATGGATTCAAACCCGAATGTGACCGTCGTGTACCCTCTTCTTTTCCTCGGCTGCTTCGTCTTTCAAAGAGGTCTCCGATCTCTCTCCTCCCCTCTCATGGCGACGATCACTCTCCCCAAACTCGGCGCCGTCTCCAAGGGCTACAACTTCGCCTCCACTTGGGAGCAGGTGATTCATCTCCAAAACCCTAATCTCTCTTCCGTTACCCCTAATCGTTTCCCTCTCCGATCGCTAGATCTCGTTCTCATATGCCGTTTGATTCCGATTTTGTAGAATGCGCCGCTCACGGATCAGCAGAAAGCAGCGATCTTGGCGCTATCCCACGCCGTTGCGGAGCGGCCGTTTCCGCCGAATGTGGTGAGTGATTTGATGACCCTTTTGATGAACTTACTAGGTTGATTTGTTTGATCTTGGATGCGCATTGTGTTGATCTAGCTGGTTCGATTCAATGTTCTTATATTGGCTATGTTGCATTCTCAGAAGGAGATCTCGGTGAAGGGCGGCGAGTTATCGGTTTCGACGGAAGATTCTACTTTTGAAAAGGCCGGGGAGATATATGCTTCTTTGGTTAACACGCATCAGGTTTCTCTCCACCTCTGTTTTTGTCATTGTTGGTTTGACCTGTTCTATTTTTGAATTGTACTTTGAAGGACCATTATTAATATTCTATGAATTTCTTATCAGATTGGCATTCATGTTATGGGCTTAACTCTGTTTCCGCGAAATACTTCTTGATAAACTTTAAAGTCGTGAACAATCAGGATCGCAATTACCTGTAGGTTTAAACGTTAATTTTGGGTTATAACATCTAGGCGTAGGAGCTAATTTTCCATGTTAATTGGAGTTTGAATATCTTTTTTCTAGCTTATGATATCATTATCTTGAAGCCTAATAAATTCTTAGTCGGATTTGAGGGAAATCGTTAAATCCATCGACCTCATGCCTCTTGCTACTGTTTGATTGTGTTCAGTATACTACCCGACTGAAGTTCCAGGCACTTTTTGGTGGAGTTCTATATAGGAAGAAGAGTCATGCAAATTGGCAAAATGAAAGTTAATTTCACCTAGATGCAAATTCATTTGAATTCAAATAATCTTTTCGTGCTGGCCCAGTATATTTCTGAGTAATTTTCTGTGACAACCTATTTAGATATGTGCCTAGCATATGATGTTTATTTATTCTTTTCTGCTGCTCATCTTTTACATGATTTAGTATTATAAGGCTAAATGAAGCATTGGCCATTAATTTAAAGCATTTCTGCTTACTGATAGTGTCAATTTCCTTGTAGCTCTACAAATGGTTTACAGAATTAGAGTCAGCTATGAAGTCTGAGGTTGGTGTTCGCAGGCCACTCTTTTAACATGAAATAGTCAGCTTTTATGATTTTGTGTGTTTATTCACTTTCCTAGTCCTTAACAGACAGAGGAGAAGTACTGTTTCTATGTGAATACACTGATGGAACGTATCCAAATATGTGATGGGATCCTTCAACAAGTATGCTTGCGTCTATTACTAATTTTCTTTTATTTGCTAGGACTACAGATCTTAGCCTTGTGAATTTTAAACTGGTTTAAGTGTACCTCCCCTTGCAGGTGGATGACACCCTAAGTTTGTTTAGTGAGCTGCAATCATTGCACCAGTCGGTTGCTACAAAGACTAAAACCTTGCATGATGCATGCGATCGGCTAGTATGTCCCTTAACATGTTTTTGTTTTCTTTTTTCCTCACTTTTTATAGTTTTGTATGTAAATTTCCTGTTTATTTTATTTTGGATGTGTTAACTGATGGTTGTATGGAAATCTAAGTTCTTGCTATCAAAGATATCGGTTCAAATGTGCATGTTAATGAGTTTACTAGAAAGCTCAATATTTGACTCCAAATTATCTATTTGTATGCTGATAGTTTGGAGGGAAAGTACGGGGCTGTTTGGTTCTACGTAAAACTGTGAAAAAAAAAAATTTCTATAATAAAATTTTTAGTGGAAAATGCGTTTTACGTTTTTTAGTTCTTGGTTTGTAGGAAAAGAAAAATTGTTTTCAGCTACCTTGTTAGCTTGAAAGGAAAAAAAGAACAAATTTTTTTCTTTTATTATATATATATTATTTATATATAAAAACTACCATGCCATATATATTATTATATTAAATTATATTTGTTAATTAAATATATCAAAATTATATTATATGATATATTGATAAGCATATAATATAATATATATATAATATTAGTATGTATATAATACTATATAATAAAAAAAATGTACTTATAAATAAAATATTATATAATGGTTATATAATATATATATTTATAAATAAAAATTTAAAACATATATAATAATTTTTCACCCTCTCTCTCTCTCTCTCTCTCTCTCTATATATATATATATATATATATATATATGGAGAGAGAGAGAGAGAGAGAGAGAGAGAGAGAGAGAGAGGTCTAGTGTGGACCACTCACGCGGTCCACGAGCTCTCACATAAGCTCGTGGACTGTGATGCGATGAACACGGTGAGGTGTTTTTTGTCGTCTTGAGTTTTCGTGTTTTGCCGAGCTGAGGCGGAAAACGAAAAGCTCGCTTTTCCTCCAAATCCGTAAAATATTTTTTTCTGAAAAATTATTTTACGCCAAACCAAATGGTAGGAGAACTATTTTCAAGCCAAGAAAAAAAATTTCATGCTACTTTTACATGGAACCAATACACCCTAAGTTTGTAAATACTAGTTTCAATTATTGCATGTGGATGAGATATAGAAAGTTTAATATGATTCACTTTCAGACAAGCATTGCCCGTGCCGTACTGTGCCGGTGGCGTGCTGGTAAGTGGCACCGGTCTGTGCCGCCTGGCACATAGAGATTGTCGGCGTGCTGCCTTGTATCGTGGCATACTGCCCTTGTATCGCCCCATATCGTAGTGTGCCGCCCCTGTATTGCTTTGTGCCTGTGCTTACCGAACCAGTATGGTTTGGACAGATCTATTTACTCTTTTTTTTTTTTTTTTTTTTTTTTTTTTTTTTTTCCCATTTTAAGGTGTTAAAAGTGATCTTTTGATGGTGTCATCGTTGTTCTTGTGTTAGTGTCAGTCACAATAGTACACGCATATCACAATATAATTCGCTATAATGAATATGTTCGCAATTATTATGAAATGTACCAGCACCAAATGAGATTTCATTAGTATCAGAAACATTTATATAGTTAAGGTATCAATCTAGTAACTGATGATAACAACTACCGGTATGATCCTCCTAGACACTTTATGTACTACTAGCAATGAAATATAAAAGTTCAGACTTTAGAGTTATGATTTGGTTATATTGAATTATCTCTAATATTATATATTATTAATCATTATTCTTATATTAGTATATATACTTTCATGAGTTGTATGTGACTATTTCGACTTGGACTGCACGAGAGATACAATTTGGATCAAGTTTATATGCATTATAAATCTTAAAACACTGTAAAAACCTAGCATTACTTTCAAAAAAATAAAAAAAATTCATGCCGAAACCTGCTAGCGTGCCACTGGCACAAGGGGCTGTGCCAACACTAGCATGACCCGTGCCGCTGTGCCGTGCCGTGCTGGTGGTACAACGACATGAGCCGTGCCAATGGCATGGCAATCCTTGCTTTCGGAGTAGTTAGAAATAGTAATAGAATGAAGAATCTGTTCAAAAGTCTTTTTTTTTTTTTTTTAAATCATTTTTAAATTCACAGCATAATAGCCTAGAGTCTTTTTATGATGTGCTATGTGTAAGCCAAGCCTTTATGATCTAAAACCTTTTTGATGAATGCCTAGTGAAAGCCTTGACAATTCTGTCTTTTATGTTTACTATTGATTTATTTTAATTATTTGAATGTTTTTTAAGCCAGTTTAGAATTCTTCATTGTTGTAAATTTATTTAAATTCTAATTCAGGTAGTCCTAATCAAATCTTTCCTCTGTTAATAATTTTAGTTGATGGAGAAGCAAAGATTGATCGAATTTGCAGATGCGCTTCGTAGTAAGCTCAATTATTTTGATGAGTTGGAGAATGTAAGGTTTGATAGCCATGTACTCTAGATGTTTATTGTCATATTTTTTCTTTATTATGATAATTATTTAACATACTGCAAAGACTAAAGCATCATATTATGGTTGGCCACTTTTAAACCACTGATTATCTTATCTATTGCTGTATACTGTTGTTAGAGCATGCTTTGCAGTTTAATTATGTATCGACATTTCATTTTAGCCTGTTGACAGCTTGAACACTTCCATTAGGAATCTACTGAAAGGTATTTTCTAATGATATTGTATACCCTCTACCCATTAGTTATCTGTTGGTTGGATCCTTTCTTTGCTAGAATTGCCTAAAAGACACAAGATTTCTTGGAATTTAGAATGCAGTGCAACAACAGAATGCTATTACATAATTAATGAATGCCTTATTACATGAAATTACTAATTTATATTACTCATGGTTCTATGGTATATGAAAGTTGGAGTAATGCTAGAGCACATCGACAGATATGCAGCCAATTCCTTTTCCCTTTGTAATGTTATAGATACTATGATGCGTTGTATGGGAACTCAAAATGCAATTTAAAATGAAAATTAGGAAAATATGCATCATAAAGTTTAACAGTGAACATAAATTAAAGCATCGATCTAACACACAGGAATGTCAGAAAGAATCCCTTTGGATACTAGTTTAAGAAGAAAGAAAGTCATTATAAGATTTATACAACAGTACTTTATAAATATCTTTCAGCTGATGAGCAACATTCTAGAATATCTGTATATATCTGGAGAGTTCTCCTGATTTGTGCCACACCGCATGCTAGAATGCATGCAGTAAGTTTTTTGGAACTTGGTCGCAGTCTTTTTGTATCAAGGTTTATTTTGCTATTTGCAGGTTTCTACCAGTTTTTATTCTCTGGACGTGAGTATTGGCAGCACACAGTTTCTTCCGCTGTTGAAACGTCTAGATGATTGCATATCGTAAGTAAACATTCCTTCTTTATGTCCATTTGCCTACATCTTTTACCCTTTGGACTGCAAATTTTGATCAAGTGTCTTTCACTGATAAGCCTAGGTATGTTGAAAGCAATCCACAGTATCCTGAGTCTGCCGTTTACTTGGTCAAATTTCGGCAACTCCAGGTAAATTCATTAGGTATCACTTTCCTTCTAGAGAAAGTACCTGCAAATAGCCTAGGTATGTTGACAAGAGACAGATAATCCTTTTTCATGCAGTCAAGAGCATTAGGTATGATTCGATCTCACGTTTTTTCAGTCCTTAAAGGTGCTTCATCTCAGGTAACTCTTGTTGCTGTCTTGGTTATACTTGTGAGAGAAACCAACATGAATAAAAAGAAACAGATTGGATATCTGTTTAAGTGTATTATTCACAGGTGCAAGCTGCAATTCGAAGCAGTGGTTCAAGCAAAACAGCTGTTCCCGAGGGCGTGGAGGCATCTGTTATCTATGTTCGCTTCAAGGCAGCTGCTAGTGAGGTATATATTCTCCTTGCCTAATAGATTATTATGAAAGTTTAAGGTACTATGCTAAAATTAAAGGAAATTATTTCATGAAAGCATTTCCTTTGCTTAATGTCAAGATCTCTAAATGGCAAAAAAGTTTGATGAGAATTGATTAATTAACAAATTTGAATTATTGCAGCTGAAACCTGTTCTTGGGGAAATTGAAAGTAGATCTTCTAGGAAAGAATATGCACAGATTCTCTCAGAATGCCACAAGCTTTATTGTGAGCAAAGACTATACTTGGTAAGTTGATTATGTTTGCTATATATTTTCTTGCAATGCCTTCTGAATAAATGATGGTTGTTGAATAGGTCAAAGGTATAGTGCAGCAGAGGATCTCTGAGTTTGCTAAGAAAGAGGCCTTGCCATCATTAACTAGGTCTGGATGTGCGTATTTAATGGAGGTTAGTTGATTCGTTTACTATAGACACTCATGCCAAATCTGTGGTTATATTAGAAGAGTTCTACTATCTTGTTTATGATGATGTTCCTGTTGCATAATTTGGTTAGCACTCATAATATAATTATGCAATATCTTCCAGGTTTGCCAGTTTGAGCACCAGCTTTTTGATTACTTCTTTCCATCATCTTCTTCAGATTTCACAAACATGGCTCCTTTAATAAATCCCTTGTGAGTGTTTTTTTTTTTTGTCTCCACAATAGTGCCTTTGACCATAATATTTGAAATTACTTACTTTTACTTCCAAGTTGGTGACACAAAATGCAAGACCTTACGTATCTTTGAACTTTCTGAACATATTGCAATGAGGGGATAATGGGGTGTGACAAATTCTTCTCCTATTTAAGACCTTATGTTCTCATCAAATGCAGTTAGACATGCCAGATTCCTTTGTATAAGATAAGGAAGACAGTAGGTTACAGAAAAGAAAAAGTGGAAGAGGATAGACATGCATGTGGGATTTTAGAGACATGGCATTCAATCAGAATAATTCCACTGTCCATGATTTTTTACATCATTTGTCAGACAGTTATAAGAAGCAAGTCTCAAACTGAAGACCAAACGTCACTCATCTGAAATATACTTGATGTGATTGTGATATGGAATGTCTATACCTTAAAATTATCCAGCATATTTGTACCGGTACATGACTTCCACTGGTGTTATCAAAATTTTCAGCAGAAATAGGATGGAAAAGGAAAGGACTAACTTAGAACTTAATTTTTAATTTCTCGAGCACACAAGAAATTTATAACTTTCAACATTTCTTTTGCAATTCTCATGTCTTCTTCCTTTAATGCGGCTACTTTCTTTTGCCACTGGAGTATTTTTGGACCATTATGGTGTGTCTAATAACATCACTTTCTTATCTAATCTTTCAAGTTTTTTTTTCCCATTTTAATTGCCCTATTTATTTTTGCCGGAGTTACAAGGTCAGCTATTTGAATTTTAATTATTTGATTGCTTAAATTGTGCTTTCTAATATTCAGGTGCACATATTTGTATGATACTTTGCGCCCAAAGTTGATACACGAAGCAAACCTTGATTTTCTATGTGAACTTGTAGACATAGTAAAAGTTGAAGTTCTAGGAGAACAGCATAGTAGACGTGGAGAGTCAGTAGCTGGATTACATCCCACATTACAAAGAATTCTAGCAGACATTCATGAGAGATTAACATTTTGTGCGAGGACGCACATCCGTGAAGAGGTAATATTCGCATAACTTGAACTTTTGTAATTGTTATATTGCGTTAATTCTGATGGTGTTTATATTTTTGGAATCCACTAAGTGGGCTGTTTGCCTTATCATCATTATATGCGCATTTTATTGCATCAATAGATCTGAAAAAAATGATTCTTCAATGTCGGAAGTCATGGCATTTGACTGCTTCCCACTACGCTAGGGGCCTACATTTACTCTTGTTTCTGGGCCCTTTGCAGGTGCCATAATAAACGAAACTCTGCTATATTGCTGCTATGTAGGTTGATTAAATGGGTTCTCATTGGCCCCAGCTGTGGGCTGAGTCCAAGTGTCTCTTATGTATTTAAGCTGGTTTCTCTAGGTTTTCTATATAGTTTTGTTTTAGAGGGTTCTCTTCTGCTAAACTGCAAATATCTTCGGGGTTTTTTTTTAATCTGTCAAATCTGGACTCTTGATTTCTATTGTTGATGATCTTAATGGATGTCTAGACTTTGCTTGCTGATTGCTTGTGATTAAATCTTTCAAAAGGATAGTTGGTGCATAAAATGCTATTATTATATATGTAATGGCAATGCTAATTTAAGGTGCTTGCCATGTTTCCAGTCTGGTGATCCACCATAAATCCTCTGCCTAATCTGTGCTGGTTAAGTGCATAATAGTATAGGGATGAGGGCTGTGAAAGCTCTCCTTAGATAATTAGATTGGCATGCTAATTTGTGGTTTTGTATATTTGTGAATATGCCGAACAATAATGTTAATATTAGGGTGGAAATCAATCATTGATCTAAGCCTAATAGTAACTGTTGGTTGCTGATTGGTAAGTAGTTTATTCCAGACTATTCCCTAATGTAAATAGCAGTAATCATTCACAGCTTGATAGTTTTCTTTCAATGACTCTTTGGTGATTATGTTTCTGTCTCCAGATCGCTAACTACCGTCCATCGGATGAAGATCTAGATTACCCTGGAAAGCTGGAGCGATTACTTGAGATTACTTCAGAAGCTAGTGTTAGTAACTTCTCTCTCATTTTCCCATCATTTTCAGAGTTTTAGTTGTCTTCCTACCTGCTACTTTTTTTAGCTATAAAATTCACTTGCTTAATGGTATTCACATTCTCTTCCATTTTATGCAAAACTAGAATTTGTACCCGTGCTAGGCATTTCCGTTTTTATTATGATTTAATTATGTTATATAATATGCAGTCAAAAGACTAAAAAATTACCAGTCAATAGTAATTCAAAAACAGAAAAATTAAGGAAAATAAATACTTTACCTCAAATGTAGCCCTAGAAAGATAATTGTTGAAAAAATAACTAAAGAGAACCACCATCCCCCTACTAAAAAAAAAAAAGTAAGTAAAAGGAGAGTTCATAATTATTTGGAGAATTGTAAAAGGAAAAGAGAATCATACCTTGATCACCAATGAAAGCTATATATTTCTTTTATGTGTAAAGTGGCATCCTTTTTTGGAATTTATATAATCGTAGCCCGAATCTAATCCAGAATTTACATATTCATAGAATAGGGATAGAATATTAGTTATTTGATCCAAATAAATTTATCTTGTTTAAAACACACTTTTATCTTTTTTTAGTATGTCTCTATAATCTATTACTTTAATTGAATTTCTATTTAGAGTCAAAATAGGATCAAATTATAATCTAGTCTTATCTAGTCTAATTCAACAAAAATTCTAAGATATTTATTTCTCGTAGATTTAAATCTAATTTAAATAAAATATTAAGATATTTCTATCTTATAGATTTAATGTTGGACTGATTAAAAATTTCAATTTTTTAAATGGGGTTTTCAGCAGGGGTAATGACATGGCTTCAGGAAGTAGCTCAGAGTAGGATCAAATTATAATCTAGTTTCGTCTAATCGAAATAAGATACTAAGATATTTCTATTTCATAGATTTAAACCTAATTTGAAGAAAATACTAAAATATTTCTATCTTATAGTTTTAACGTTGGATTGATTGAAAGTTTTAATTTTTGAAAGGGGGTTTCCTGCAAGGACAATGATGTGGCTTCACAAAATCGCTCGAAATTCTCCAGTTTTATATATCTGTTATTATATTGGTGATTGATATGTTGATAATTTCTCCATCGTAGTGTTGATAAATCTTAGTGCGACTGATGGAATCTTTTATTACCTGTAGGTTGTTGATAATTCAGACATTGTTAAGACATGGTATCAGCCAGTGGAAAAAACAGTATCATGCCTATCAAAACTGTACCGTTGTTTAGAACCAACAGTTTTTACTGGTCTAGCACAGGTATGCATCTGCTACTTATATAGTTTCTCAGAGGTTTAACTTTCCTAACGAGCACTTCATATAACTAATTATTTACCTTACGGAAATGTCTTTCTTGATCACCTTGTTCCTCAGGAAGCTGTGGAGTTCTCCTCAATTTCAATACAGGTATGAAATCCTTTATATGTACTAATTCCTGCAAGCAAACTCAAATGCATTGGGTTCAAGTGCTTATTACTCTGGTATCCAAGGAACCTTAGACTTGGTTCTTTATCCTAGATCCAGTTCATAACAGTTACACTAGTATCAATCCATTGCTTAGATACTGAACCGAGACAATTATTTTTGGGAGAACAATATCTTGATTTTGAAGTAATTGTGGATCTACAAATTACCTTAAACACTGCATTACTGGCAGAATGCAAGCAAATCTATTGCAAAGAGATCAACGCCTATGGATGGACAGCTTTTTATTATTAAGCACCTTCTTATTCTACGAGAGCAGGTGGGCTGCATCTAAATCTCTTTTTTTTTCACTACCAGAAGTTCCTATTCTTTTTTGTAAATTAATATTTAACTATACTGACCCAAATGCATTTATTATTCATTCCAGATTGCACCATTTGATATTGTATTCTCCGTTACACACAAGGAGCTAGACTTCTCTCATTTGCTGGTTAGTACAGGATCCTATTTTTATTTTACTCCTCCAATAACTTATTAGTAAAATATTGATGATCGATGATCATTCTGAGCGGTATCTTATGTACTTGCGACTTGCCACATGTCGAGAAATTATCCTATATTTAGAAGTGGATTTTTTGTTACTTTTCTATGCTAAATCTAAAAAAAAAGTTTATTTTAATGGTCATTTTACAGGAGCATTTGCGAAGGATCCTCCGAGGTCAAGCCTCACTTTTTGACTGGTCAAGATCAACTTCATTGGCGAGAACCTTGTCTCCTCGCATTCTAGAGAGTCAGATTGATGCCAAGAAGGTGAGCTGCTGGCTGTGAGATCTTCGTATGAGTGAAGTTTCTTTTGCCACTTAAAACACGCAAGTTGTTTAATGTTATCCTGTTTGCAGGAACTCGAGAAAAGTCTGAAAGCCACCTGTGAAGAGTTCATTATGTCCATCACAAAATTAGTTGTGGACCCTATGCTGTCATTCGTTACTAAGGTATTATATTCATGATATATTTTGCATGTTAATTGGAAACCATCTTAACATCTATTACTGATTTGTGAAACAGAGCTGCAATGAATTCAGATTTCTTTTTAGTACTTGTATTCTGTATCTGTTTTGAAGTAAAAGTCCAGGGAAAACTGTTCTGCTCGGAGTAGAAAAATTTCTTCGGCCACTATTAATTCAGTCCATGGAGAATTTATCGACAGACCTCCATCCCATCCTACTTAAGCCATCTTGTTCATTTTCTTTCCTCTTTTTCTCTTGAATGAAGAAGAGATCATGCCTCTGAAATAATTTTATGATTCTGTTGCAAAGTTTTTGAATTTTCATCAGTTGCTTCTATGGTTCTAACGTAATTTTGTTCGCTAGGTAACTGCTGTGAAAGTTGCATTATCCTCTGCTAACCAAGGGCAGAAATCGGATTCAGTTCTTGCCAGGCCTCTAAATTACCAAGCATTTGCTTCACCAGATAAAGTGGCCGAGCTGGTTAAAAAGGTATGCCTTGGGTATGCCTTGCATATGCAGTCTACCTGTGTCTTTAAATTCACTAATTGGGAGGTCTCTACCGCAGTTTTTGTTTTTATTGTCTTTTTTATTTTAATGACAGGTTGGAACTGCAATCCAGCAAGAGTTGCCTAAAGTATTGGCAAAAATGAAGCTCTATCTCCAAAACCCATCAACACGGATGATCTTGTTCAAACCAATCAAGTAACGTTCTTGCTTCATTGCTTTCACCTGCTAGGAGTCCGTTTCGCCCTGCCCGAGCTTCAATAGAAACTCTTTGAGTTAGCTGTTTGAGTAGATCTTTTTCACTTATATCCCTCCGAAACTTCTTTCTGCACTAAAAGGCAGAAGCTTTAAATCAGGCTTGTTCATTTAGGGCTCAGGAAACTCATCTTAACTTTCTGCAACAGTAAAAACTTGAGCTTTTTGTTTGCCGAATGCCTGGTTATTGCTTCCTGGAGTAGGTAAGTAGTTGCATAAGCTAGCCCATAAAGGTGATTGGCTGGGCTCGACCAAAGCTTTTGTTCTTCTATCTAAATCATCTAATTTCAAACACATTTCACTCTGTGATCTGATTTTTAGTTATCATTTCGTTAGACTTTAGCTGTTGCAAATTTGCTCTTCATTTTTCAATTTTTTTTATTTTTTGGCTCTTCTGTTTGGTACCCTAATTTGCTTACCATTTTGTTTGTAACTTTTGCTGCTTGTCCTTTCATAGGGTTCTATGGTCATCAAAACTATTTTTGATGATAATTTTTCTTCATTTCTCAGGACAAATATTGTGGAAGCTCATGCACAGCTGCAGTCATTGCTAAAATCCGAATATTCTGCGGAAGTAATACAAAACATTGGCGAGCTGTCAATACAGGATCTCCAAGCTCAACTAGATGGCCTTCTTTAGCCCAGGTCCTCATTCCTCGCCCATTTTATTCGAGCGTTTACTATCTGAAGCTGCCACTGCATTGCTGAGTATAAGCTGCGGTGTTTGTTCTCATCAGAAATCCTGATTAGATGGATCAGAAACAGACACTTTGCAATTTGTTTTTGTTTTCTTTTTCTGTGTTTTTTTTTTTTTTTTTTTTTTTTTCCCTTGGACTACAGATGGAGAATGCACATTGCATTGAACCAAATTTATTGTTGTATAACCTCTCAATGTTTCTTCTTCCACTATCCATTTATAGGGACTTTTGTTTGGAATATGAGGTCACCTAAATGTATCATTTAATGTAAAGTAGTTCAAGTCAACTTATTGTCTTATGATAGTGGCTGAATTGTAACTCCAATTAGAAAAAGTGAGAAACTTCTCCCCACGTGGGATATGATGCTAGAATAATAGCGCCATTGGAGAAATAAAATTTAATGCAACATGTGCCGACACATGTACCCCGTGATTGTGACATGGTTACGACCTTAATTTCCCATCCTTTTAAACCAGCTTTCCTACTTAGCAAGGTTTTAAGTGTCCATCGGTAAGGGCCGTATTTACCGTGTCGTATCGTACCAACAAGATATCGGCACGATACAGCTTCCATGTCGATGATACAGTTTAAAATTCTTTTTTCTTAAAATTACTAAATAATTTTCTTAATAAAGTTTAAAATATTTGATAAAGATACATAATAAGCAATTAAAAAATTTTGTTGCTAAAGAAATTAAATATTTCATACCATTATGTGTCGGTATGTATGTATTTTTTGTGACCGGCACTCATCGGCACAGCTCGGCACGCACAGTGCCGTATCGTGCCGGTAAGTTTTCAACACGACTCCGTGCCACGGCACTTAAATCCTTGCTACTTAGCAAATTAAAATTCAAATTTAATTTAGTAAGCAGGAAAAAAGTAAAAACTTTTCATGTTTTGGAGAACGCCTTATTTTGGACCTAAGAAAAAGAAGCTCAATTTTACGGCTTGTGTTAATTCTTATAGAGTGATTGTATCGGATAGAGATTCAAGATTTGTATCACATTTTTGAAAGAGTTTACAAATAACTTTAGACAATTTAGTACGATATTTCACCCATAGATAGATGGACAGCCAGAAAAAACAATTCAAATTATGAAGGATGTGTTGAGAGCTTGCGTCTCTGCTTTTTGTTGTAGGTGGCATCAACATTTACTGAGAGCAGAGTTTGCATACAATAACAATTATCAAGCTAGTATAAAGATGATTTCGTTTGAAACTTTGTATGGGACTAAGTACCGATCACCCTTGTATTGGAGTGAAGTAGGTGAAAGAAAAACTTTGGGTCTAGATGTATTGTTGAAAATAGAGAAAAAGGTCAAAGTTGTGAGACGACATTTGGTGACCGCCTAAAGTCGACAGAAAAGTTATGCTGATACACGACGACGAGACTAGGAGGTTTAGATTGGAGATCATATGTTCTTGAAGGTTTCGCTGTCCATAGGGATAAAGAGGTTTGGAATGCGTGGAAAGCTAAGTCCACGGTACATTAGACTTTTCGAGATATCAAGAGCGAGTTGGACTAGTAGCCTATTGGATTGCATTGCCGTCGAGGTTAGCAAAAGTTTATGATGTGTTCCATATTTCGGTATTGAGAAAGTATGCGTTTGATTCCTCGCATGTGATTGATCTCCACTAAAATTGGGTGAGAATTTGAGTTATGATGAGCGGCCGGTTCAAATTCTCGCGCAGGAGAAACAAGAATTATGAAATCGGATAATTCCTTATGCAAAGGTATTGTGGAGCAATCATAAAGTGCGAGATGCGACTTGGGAGTTAGAGGCTGTGACATCCCAATAATCCCACATCGGATGAGATTGGATTTGTGATTGGGTATATAAGAGACATGAACACTAGTAATAATAATGGCTTCAAGCATTTTGGGCTGTGGTTTGGGCCCAACGAGTTATTATTGTCAGTGGACCAGGTCGTTACATTTGGTATCAGAGCCAGTCACCAGCCGAAAGTGTGTGGTGAGTCTCGGCTGAGGCAGAGTCTGAAAGACAAGGTGGCGGGCTATGTCAGGGTCTGAATGATGAGGCTAGCGAGACAAGTCTCACATCGCCTGGTGATCTTGGGCTGTGTGTGTGTTTGGGCTGACGAGGACGTCAGGCCTAAATGGGGGAAGTTTGTGACACCCCAATAATCCCACATCGGATGGGGTTGGATTTGTGATTGGGTATATAAGAGACATGGATACTAGTAATAATAATTGGGTTTAAGCATGTTGGGTTATGGTTTGGGCCCAACGAGTTATTATTGTTAGTAGGCCGGGTCGTTACAGAGGCCGAGATGCGGGAGAACTACCCCTACTTGTTTGAGATGTTAGAATGAGGTATGTGTTTTAATTCAAGAACGAAACTTTTTGTATGGAGGGAGGATGTAATGTATTGAACCTTTGCAAATGAGCAAGTTTACAGTGAGAGTGGATGGTCAACACTTTTGGAGAGTGCTAGACTGAGTTGGAGCCGTTTTGGCATGAAATAGAAGCGAAAACGGTCTTGGAAAGTTGAACTCAGGTGAAACAGGTGTTTCAGAGCATTTTCGGACGCTCAGATGTTGTTAAGGGCACCTAGAAGTGTTGACCTAAGGTGCAAAGTTATTTCAGAGGATTTGGATGCTAGACCGAGCACCAGAAAGTTTCGGACGGGTTTTTCGGATGCCTAATTGCATCGTAGCAGGAGCCCAAAGAGCGAATCACTGCTCGCACACTGTCGCGGGCGCCCGAAAGTACTGTGGATGCCCGAAAGTTTGAGGATAAGGTTAAGTAAAGCGGCAAGCGGTGAGCTGGTGACTCAGTAGAAAATTCAGATGCTTGGCTCGGGTGCTTGAAAGTGACAGCGGTGCATCTACGACAATTTCAGACGGTCCATTGCACGCAGGGAACGCCCGACACTCTTTAGCTATGAGGAAACAGATGCCCAAAGGTGGTTTTGGGCACCTGAATCTAGTCTTTTGGACTGAGGGTGGTTTCTGAAAGTTTGAGGGCTTTTTTGCTATTTTCTCCGATCTATAAATGACCCAAGCATACTCAACTTCTCCTTCTTTTCTTTTGGTTGAACTAAGTTCTTTTTTTTTCTCATACTTCTTCTTACATTGCCTCATAATCAAGTTTAGGGCTCATCTAGGAGGGCCTAGAAGGCAATTTTTTTCTTTGGGGATGGTCTGTTGAGGGTCTTGGAGGCATTCGTAGCTGGAAGAAGATACTGCAGGTTGAGGAGGAGACTCTTGGAGAGTGTTTTACCTTTTGTTCCGGATTTGAATTATGTGATGGATACAATTAAAAATGAAAATTGAGATTTTAGTAGATTCTGATTTAGCAATGGATTTTGTTAAGAGATGAGAGTATTGAAGTTGCTGTGGGTGTGATTTTGCTATGGGTGCTGTGAGGAGGGTTTTCTGAGTGTATTCTTTTCTTGCTTTTCTTAGAGCATGTCCAAGTGGCTATTTGTTGCTAAAAATGGTGAACTGATCTCTATGTCTAGTTTTGCATATTTTAATACGTTTGAGATATCTGTTGGCATTATTGCAGTGAAAGTATTATCTAGATATCTATTGTTTTTGCTGAGGAAATCCTGTTAGCTTGAGTACTGTCAGTATGATGAGTTATACATATATAGATGTCCCAATAGCTTGAGCCGGATCAAGAGGAATTTGTCTACTATGGGTGTAGGAGTTCCCTCTTTGTATTGATGATTTTGACGTCATGGGCCAAGCACTTGATGAATAGCAATTGTGTGGCCTACTTGGCATCGGTGGTGGAGGTGCCTAGGGAGGCACCAGGACTTGAGACATCCCAATAGTCCGCAAGTTTTTTGATGTCTTTCCTTTGGAACTTCCGAGGATGCCATTGGATCACGAAATCAATTTTGTTATTAATTTGATTTCCGGTATGACATCTATTTCTAAGACACTGTATAGGATGGTATCAGCAGAATTAAGAAAGTTAAAGTCACTTCAAGATCTTTTGAAGAAATGTTTTGTGCAGCCAAGTGTGTCGTTTTGGGGAGCTTGACACTTTTTGTCAAGAAAAAGAATGGGTCCTTTTGTTTGTGTGTGGACTACCGGGAATTGAACAAGATCACAATTAAGAACAAGTACCCGTTGTTGTGCATTGACGACCTCTTCGATCAACTTCAAGGATTGCGAGTGTATCCAAAAATTGACCTCCAATCGGTATATCACCAACTCCAGATTAAATCGAAAGATGTTCAAAAAATAGATTTTAGGACATAGTATAGACACTATAAGTTCACTGTTATGCCATTCAGACTCACCAACCCTGACAACTTTTATGGATTTGATGAACCATATTTTCAAGCCATTTTTTGATCGGTCCGTGGTGGTCTTCATCGACCACATTTTGGTGTACTATCGAAGTGATGCCGAACAGATGAGCATTTGAGGCAAGTATTGCATGCCTTGAGGAGTGAGAAGATTTTTGCCAAATTAAAGAAATGTGATTTTTTAATAGGCCTGAAAAATAAAAGATGTAACTTATAAATCTATTTCTTTCTCAAAAAAAAACTTATAAATCTATTTTACAACAAATTATTTTATTTTTTAAAGTGAGACCACCTCAACTTATGTTTTTTCTTAATTTATGTTTTTGAGTATTAGTTAAGTTATTAACTGGTGGTTAAGTAAAAAGTTTATCAAATTAATAATTGTCACGCCCCGCCACTGCCTATTCGTCGGTTCGGGTATGCGCATAGACCCGCTGAATGGGCAAAGTTTTCTCTGCCGCCCAAGGCTTCACAACCAGTAGAATTTGAAATGTTCCTATCTGGAATTGAATTCATATAAGGATTATGAAAGGAAAGTATAAAAAGATAAACAGCTAACTATTACAAGCATTCGCCTCAGAAATACCACATTTACATTTTTCCTTTTCTTTTCCTTTATACGATCCAAAAGATTATTGCTGTTAGATATGTCTCAAATTTTGAAACTGTAAGATTAATTTCCTAACCCTATTTTGTTTTGGTTATCACAATAGTTAAGTTTTGATTATGCCTAGTCTTATTAAGATTATTCATAATCTTAGTTGATTTGTATTCCTAATTGTGTTAGGATTTAACCACTATTATAAATATATCATTTATTCCATTAATATGGTGCACCAGATGAGAAGGAGTATGTGTATATTTTTGGGATTAAGGTTTTATGAGATAGGCATATTTTGTACACTATTTTGATTATAATGAAAGTCTCCGTTCCGTCTTTGCCCATGGATGTACGCTAGTGGCCGAACCACGTAAATATTTGTATGCTTTATTTTTTTTTTTCTTTCTATCTCTCAATTCTCTTTTGGTATTTTCGCGCCCAACTCCACTTTTGTCATAACAATTACATTTTATTCTTTACATTTTATACCCAAACTACTCGCTAACGAATGGTGCTTTATCTAAGTCTTAATATAGTATGGCGCTATCTATTGAACTATGCCCAAATCCCGCGCCACCGCGTCGCTCACGGAAGGGCCTGTTAAACACGAGTTGAGAACTATAAAAATAGTTCCCAGTGGGTACGACCATCCAAGTGAGAAGCTCGACCTAGCAGGTCCAAAGGAGACAAAAATGAGCATATAAATATATAATATGCTGGAATATAAAACTACACTATATGCTATATGATCAGATGCTATATCTCATACAAATGTGATAATGAAATCTAAGCAAGTAGGAACTACACATCTATTTCTATTTCGCTATCCATTTCTATACCTCATCCAGTCTAAGGATTCCTTTACCTTAGCCACAATCCCGACTTGGTCTTGAGTTAATCCGTACTTATGGTTTTCGATAACCATTCTTTTCTTGACTTCGCCCCAGGGCAGCGTGTGAGGACCCGGAAATTCCCACGTTTGGATTACTGTTGGATCTGCGGCTTCTGGAGACCCATGTTGGGTGTTAGAGGTGTTTGCGCGCATATTGGACTCAAGGATTGGACCCGGCATGAAAAACGGATCAAGTTTGCTCTTCCGGGAATTTTTGGTAAATTTTAGAAGTGGAATTTGGCAAATCGGACATCGGATTTGGATTCAGCGCGCGAAAACGGTCAAGATGGACTATTTACTTATATTTTTCGGAGCTCGGATGACCCGGCACGGATTTCGAGGCGTGGGGTTACTGTTCCGGCGGCCGGAGTTGCGCCGGCGGCGGCGGCGGACGGCGGAGCGCGGCGGCGGGCCGAGGAGAGGCCGGTCGGTCCACCGCGGGAGTCGTGCACCGGGCGCGGGCCACGTGGCGAGCTCCGGTTGGCCGACGCAGCACGCGCGGTCCACGCAGTGGCGCGGGTGCACGGTGGACCGGGTGCGGACGCGTGGCGGACTTTGGTTGGCGGGTTCTGGTGCGCGCGGTCCACGCGGCGGGAGGCAGGTGCCTCGGGGCGCGTGCCCGACGTGCGGCAGCGGGAGGCGCGGTCGCGCACGTGGGCGCGGCGTGGGCGCGGTCGGGGGCGACGTGGGGGCGCCACGTGGCGCCCCGTGGTTGGTCGGGCGCAGCCGCGCACGTCCACGTGTCGGGACACGTGGCGTCGCGCGGTTCGCGGGCGCACGTGCGCCGGGCGCGGGGAGCGCGTCTGGGCCACGTGGCGGCCCGTGAGGGATTCGGGCGCGCACAGTAAAGGGCCGGGCCCGTTACTGTAGCAGCCCGAATACCCCGGGCGCCCGAACTTTGGGCCAAAAGTCCAAAATCTGGATTTTTCGGGCTGGGCCTATAAATAGGCAGTTGGCTGAGGCTTTTTGCCCCCTTTCCCGAGCTCCCCTGCCCATGGCCCCTTTAGGAAAGTTGTATAACTTTGTGCTGCGCATCTTCTGGCAGAGGCCCGGATTTTTTGGAAGCCGCGGCGTCGACGACTTCGGCATCGGAGCGCAGTGTGGCGATCTTTCATCGGAGGCCCGTTATCGTCGCAGTTCGATCTGAGAGGTCCACAGAGCTACTCCGTCAGTATTTTTGGACGATTTCTGCGGCGTTGGAATCACGAGAGGTACGCCTTCGATTTCCGTGTTGATCACCTTGATTGATTCTGAGTTCTTGGCACGGTTTACGAGGCATTTCTGAGCCACTATTTTGCTGGTGGAATTCTGGACAGCGGAGGCTTGCCGGAATTTTATCTCCGCACTCGAGCATCAGATCGAGACGAGCCTATACACTTTTTGGATCTACTCGTCGCAAGGATTATCATCGTATTTTTTTGGGATTTTTCTGAGGCTTGCCCGAAGGTATACTGTTTCCCCTTTTACTGTGCAGAGTTTTACAGTTGTGTGGTTGTGAGTGTTTGCGCACCTGTACTGTGGAATTTGTAACTCGGCCTACGGGGCTCGGAATTGAACGTGCAGGTACCCGTTTCGAAGGTCTCGACGAGACGATCGCTGTGATATTTATTTCAGAATTTTTGGAGCCTTATCTGCAGGTGAAAAATGGACATCTTTGAGGCTGGATTTCAGAGTGTGATTATTTGGGTAATTTATGGGGTTTAAGTGTAACTTTGGACTGTATGTTGTACCCAGGAGAGTTTGCGGGTATTGCTGGACCCGTTGGAGTTGGAGATTTGGGATTCTGGGTATTTTCAGCTGTGGAACTCCGGACAGTCAGCATTTTCAGGTGGGTGGCCTTGTCTTCATGACCTATGGACTGTACATTAATTCTATCAGTGTAGGGACTTGCATGTTGTAGATGTATTTTGTATAGCATGCTAGAATTTAGAAATTGATGTTCCTGATGCTGTCAGATGATCATGTGTTTATGGTCCTTCCCTACAAGCTGTTGATTATTGTTATCTTGGAACTTGACCTAGCACCCCGTCATATGTTGCATGTGTAACCAGACTAGTAGAAAACCCTCACTTGGGCTAGGGTTATTTCTGCTTTAGACATCCACACTTCTACTTTCCTGGACATAGTGTTCTTCCTCGCCCGGGTAGTGGGCCGAGTGGTCAGGAGTTATCTTTTAGTGTGAGATGCATGTTACACTCGTGCTTGGGGGCAGAGTGGAGTCTGGTAGATGTAGTTGGTTGTTCATCTGTAGCGGGAGCCGTTTGGGTAGACGGCGGTCCCGAGATGTTTTATTCTCTTGTTTTATCTGTCGCCGCTGTGTTAGTGGCAGCGGTATATCAGTGTTAGCAGGACCTTAAACCCAGAACCTTTTTGGACACACATATGATTTTTATCAACCAAATGGTTTCTTCCAAGCATCGTAGGGTCGCCGGAGTCTGTTCTTGTTTGATTGGACGAAGGCATTAGCCCTTCGAGGCTTGGATATAAAACTTGGTTTCAACTGTTTTCCTAAAAAGAACTAAAAATCATTAAATATGGATTTCTTACAGATCAAAGGGCTTCAGTAAGAAATGTCACCTTTTCCTATAAATTAACCACCCGAGATGATTCGAGTGGTCTGGGTTCTAAGGTCTGCCTTCTTCTTGGGACGAGAACAACGAGAGGCTATGCCTAGAGCCTGTTCTTGTTTGATTTGGATTGTAGGTTCTAGTCTTTCGGGGTTCCCGGACCCTTCCTCGTGTCAGTGGATGCGATGTTGGCCTGTTGAGGCAGTTGTTCGCAGTGGATGCGATGTTGGCCTGTTGAGGCAGTTGTTCGCAGTGGATGCGATGTTGGCCTGTTGAGGCAGTTTCTCGCAGTGGATGCGACTTTGTGCTATGAGTGGGTAGAGTGTGATCTAGAGGTTGTTTTTCTGATTTAGTGGTGGAGGTGGTTCTCCCACCTAGCTTTGAGGATCTTGGGGTTCTGGCAGATCGAGTCGTGGAGGTTTTCCGACTCAGCCATGGTCGTGCATTTATCAGATTGAGTCGTTGAGGGTTCTCCGACATAGCTGTGAGAGTGTTTTGGGCTATTCCTGTTTGAGTCGAGGTTCTTTTTCCGACTGAGTTGTGCTTTGAGCTTGGAGTTACCGATCTGTTTGATCGTGGATCATAGCCTGCATGAGCCACATTTGAGCTTGACAGAGATACTTTACAGAGATACTTTACAGTGATACTTATGGGTTACTTTGACTCGAGCGGGTCGCTCCCCTCGAGGGCCACTCCGGAGTAGGCGAGACCGGGTTGTTGTACCCGCGTGAGTTGAGATGTTCTTCGCGACTTGTTGTTGCATTTGTCCCTCTGGCTGTGCTTTTGTTGGCAGCCATGGACGCCCTACGTAAGTCCGCTCCTCCGGGACGTAACGGCAGTAGGTTGGCGCAGGTTTGACTGGACCCGAGGAGGCAGTCAGTTCAGATTGGGTGATCAGAGATGAGAGTTAGTTGTGGCATCATGTTCTTTCTGTTCCACTCTTTGAGCATCTAGATAGAGGCATAGTAGCTGTAGAGTTTACTTTTCCCAGCTTTCCTTACAGCACTGCATTTATTGCTTTATGCCTCTAGTAGACTTAGTGGGCAGACCGTTGGGCATGTTGGCGGCACCCACTGAGAACTACTTGGGACGTAGTTCTCACACCCGTCGTGGTGTATTTTCCCACAGGGACTTCTACTCCTGTTCCTGCTGCTCCTGTTGCTGCTTCTTCAGATCGAGGTGAGGGAGTCGCGAGCTAGATCCCTACCAGTCGTCGTCCAGTGAGTAGATGTACCCTTATTATTTTGAGAGTTTCTTGTTGAGAGACTTTGTAGTGAGGTATAGAGTTGTACTTTTCTTTCAGAGTTGAGTGACTTGTACTTTGGTGAGGACCTTGTATTAATTTATTCTATTTCTAGCAGGTTATTTTCAGCTCTGATATCTGGTTAGTTTAGTATCTATCTTTTGCAGGTTTGACGCTTCGTCTATACGGGGTTCACCGTATGGGCGGCGGATCTGTTGGCGAGCCCGGGTCGCAGTTTCGACGCCGGGGCGTGACACAGCGGTACATTGCCCACACCCCCTGGCTCACGGTCACCATTCTTTCTTAACCCCGCCCCTAGGCTTCGAAACATAGCCCACACTCCTGGCTCATGCTTGTCATTCTTTCTTGACCTCGCCCCGGGGCTACGGGATGTCCCACATGCCCCCAACTCACGGTCACAAAATAACGAATAGTCGGGAATGCCAATATTACTTCAATTATTTATTTATTGTGCACATTTTTTTTTATTATTATGTCAACCTTCCTAGGTTAATGACTTTTCAATTTCCATGGTCTTCCTACTAGGTATATTCCACGACCTATATTCAACAACACGAGGTCCAATATCTTTGCTACCTAGATTAACATGACTCCTAGATTCACTTGTTTTTCCAACCTATGTTTAATAACACTAGGCTCTATATTTAGTTTATCCAAGTGATCAACTTACAACTATATTGTTCCATCCTAAACTTGATGGCACTATATTAACTAGTTCAAAGTTGAGTTCTCTAATCCGTAGAGTCAACCTACTTTACTAGTCTATACATAATCTACATACATGTCTCAACCTAGGCACACATATATACCCTATATATTTTTTTATACCTATGTTCCAAGACCATTGGTAGTTAATTTATCCTAAATAGCATAAATTCTATTCTTACTTATTTTATCAAATTAACCTACTATTACATGCATCAATAAAATAATATAAAATTTATCGACTTTTCTCTCAAGACATGAGATGCGACCTAACTGCTTTGGTAGAGTACAACCTATATAAAAATGCTTCCGATTGCTCGTAGACACTTATAATCGGGTTCCCACGGTAATCGGCTCACCCGCGGAGCACGCATGGTCAAAACGACTGATTTTTGTTGTTACGCGAAATCGCTTGCTGACGCGCGTTGCTTCTCAAATCAAAGTTGCCTGGGGCTCCTCTATAACATTCAATTAGAGAATAATCCAATCAATTTGGATCTAAAGTCCCAAAAACCCCCAAACCCCGAAAAATTCTAAACATGCCCTAGGTTCCCTTTTACCTAAAAATTACTCCAAAATTTATGAAGAATCTACGATCCAATTAGCGTAGAAGCATCTAGGAAACTTTAAGATATCGATTTTAAAAGATTTAACAAAAATCCTTACCGTTTGCCAAAAACCCTCACCTTCACCATGAGCTCCACAATCTCCCACGCGTGCCAAAAGCTCGATCCGACGCATCCACGCGACTCTCGAGCTCGAGCTCCTCCTAGGCGACAAGTTTTAGAGAGAGAGAAAGAGAGAGAGAGAGAGAGAGAGAGAGAGAGAGAGAGAGATGACAGAGAAGGATGAGAGGGCTCCACCCCTCCCGCTCATTGTGTGTGTGTGAAGATCCGGATCTCTGAGATAGTTATGCAGGGCGAGCAGTGGCTTCTGGAGGCCTATGTTGCATGATGGATTTGGTTGTGCATGAATCGGATTCCAGATTTGGAACCGACGCGAAAATCGGATCAAGTTTGCTTTTGCGGGGGCTTCCGGCAAAAATTAGAAAGAGAATTTGGCGAAACGGACAGCGGATTTGGACTCAGCGCGCGAAAACGATGAAAATGGGTTATTTACTTGCATTTTTCGGACTTCGAAGCAAAAAGTTACTGTTCACCGCCCGAAAACACTATTCCGGCGGCCGGCAACGACCGGTAGGAGGCGGAGCGCGGCGGTGCAGCGGCGGAATACGGACGCGGGCAGGCCCGGCGCGCAGTGGCGGGTCCACAGTCAGGCGCGTGCACCGGGAGCACCGAGGATTGGTCATGCCACGTGGCAGCACCCTATTGGTTGGACGATGTCAAATAAGGCGGCGGCAGCAGTGACACGTGGCGTTGTGTGATTGGCCGACAGATTCCGGAAGACCCGGCGCGTGGACCGGGCGCGTGCGCCGCATGAACCACGTGGGGACACGTGGCACTGTTCCATTGGCGGGCACACGCCGCCCACGTGCGCGAGGCGTGCGGAACACGGGGCGACGGGACAGGTGGCATGATCCGGTGGATTCGGGCGGGACACGTGGCGTGATCTGGTTGATTCGGGCAGCTACAGTACTTTTCGGGCGCCCGGTTTTTGGACCCGAATCCGACAGCCCATTAAGTGGACTTTTGGCTATAAATAGGCCATTGAGAGCTTCATTTCTGAACTTTTAGAGATCCTTTTTGAGTGTCGTTTTTGACAGCGAGTTTCTACTTCGAGTCTTCTACACTTTTTGGGGTTTTGGAGAAATTTTGGAGACCGTTTGATATTTTTCCTCCCCGATCTCGCGAGCTTCGACGCTGTTTCGATATCGATCGTTTTCGTCTACTCTTCGTCCGCGGACTCCCCTGAGCTGAGCTCTTGGAATTTTTGACGATTTTTGTGGCGACGTTTCCACGACAGGTAGGTCTTTGATTTTTATATTCATTGTTTTGCTCCGTTTTGAGTTTTTATGGGAGTGCATGCAGCATCTTTAGACCCCCTTTTTGCTGTTGCATGTTCTGGACAGCGGAGGAGTAATCTTGCAATTTCTCGGCCTACGAGAGGCGGAATTTAGTGTTTAAGGACTCGATTTCTATCTACACTTCGCGAGGAGTGCAGCCGTATTTTTCTTAGAATTTTTAGAGGGCATCTCGTAGGAGGTAATTTCCTGTTTTGTGGACAGATGTGCGATAAAATTACTATTTTGAGTGATTTGAGCTTACCACGATGTTCGGCTTATATCTCAGCGACCGGGTGAAATTTTCCGTCGATTTTTGGTGCATTGGAATCGTGAGAGACTGAGGATAGCACCCGTTAAATTTCAGCTCTTTTGGACTCAGGATTAATGCGCACATCCTGGTGGGTTGGAATTCTTCCAAACTTTATGGAATGCCTTCTAATTCTGTTGAAAGCATGTTAGCATGCCTAGTTTAGCTATTTGTATAGCTAGTAAAATCTGATAGATGTCTAGAATATCCTTGAATGACAGACCTGAACCCCATTTATCATCAGTATGATCTTGAGACTGTTTGACACTAGATTGCATGATTAGTTGACTTCCGAACTGCATCTGAACTGTTTTAAAATCATTGAACCCGTTTTAATATAAAAAGTGGCTTCAAAAACAGTTTTATACGTTGTGATCACCTAGAGGGGTTGGACAGGTTCAGGATGTATGCACTCTCGCGCTTGGGGGCTGAGGGGATTTTAATTGACTCAGTGGATGGGTTTCCTAGTATCTTGGGGGTTTGTGTGCACTATCAGATTGAGTTGTGGAGGGTTCTCCGACCTGTGTATGGATTAGTTGGTATTCGAGTTTCCGATCTGTTCGATCGTAGATTATAGCCTGTAGATGCCGCTTATTGCGCCAGATGAGACACACTTATTCCTCGGTAGGGTCGCTCCCCTTAAGAGCCGCTCCGGATGCGATGATGATGATGCGCCTGATGAGGCTGCTTGATGATGATGCGCCTGATGAGGCTCCTTTGTGTGATATTATGATAGTCCGATTGGACACCCTAGTTGATACACTAGGGGCCCTAGTTGATACACTAGGGGGCGCAGGCTTGACTGGACCAGATTTGGCAGTCATTGAGATTTGGGTTGATGTGAGCACCTCGTGAGCAAGTGGATGCATTGCATGTTCTTAGTTGAGTTTTTCCTTTGAGCATGATACTAGAGGCATATTAGCTGTAGTTCCATTTCAGCTTTCATTTTATCTATCTGTATACCTATTGTCTTGCCTCCAGTAGACTTAGTGGGCATACCGTGGATATTGGTGACGGTACCCACTGGGAACTACCTTATGCAGTAGTTCTCACACCCGCTGTGGTGACAGGTTTTCCTGAGGTAGCTGTTCCGGCACCAGTTCGGGCGGAGGCAGCAGATCGAGGTAAAGGCGCGGCCGAGTAGCTCATTACCAGTTTTATTTTGAGAGTCAGAGGTAGATGTACCCTGTCTGAGAGATTTATTTTTGTACTGAACAGTCTGAGAGGTTTGATGTATCATGTATTATTTATTAGTCTGGGAGATGACTATGTATTTTGGATGTGTTACTTCAACTGTTCAGTGTTGGGATTCTGTAGCTACTTATTTTATTTTTACAGCTCTGATACATGTTTAGCTATAGATCTGATTTGCAGATTATACGCTTCGTCTGTGAGGAGATTTTCGTACAGATGGTGGATCTGTTGGCGAACCCGGGGCGCAGTTCCGACCCCGGGGCGTGACTGTGTGTGTGTGTGTGTGTGTGTGTGTGTGGTGCGTGCATACAAAGAAGAAAAATGAGCTCTCTTTTAAAATCCCCACACTTTTAAAATTACAAAAATACCTCTATTGGGCATTTTTTGTACGGATAGACCGGTCCGTGGGATCACAAACTGGTCCCCGAAGGTCCCCCCTTCAGGGACACCAGCCGTTGACCTTTCAGGCTTCGCAGAGAAGGTTTGGAGCTTACCCTCAAGGTCCGGTCTTCAAAGCCAAGGTACAGTCCTGTAGTAACCAAGAATTTTAAATATGAAATTTGAGTTCAAATTTATTTTCCTAGAATTTTTATTAGTCAGAAACCTGAATTTTCGGAGTTTTGGCACAACTGTCTCCCGATTTGCTTATCCGGACCTGAACTCAACAAATTGAAATCGCCACTTGATCCGTCTCGTCGAACTGAACAAGATGGCACGATCCGATTTTTAGTTTGGCGAGCCTATCGCCTCGAAATGGTACAAAACGGAGAAGGGGTCATAACTTAAGCTGTGAATAGTAATGTCACACCCCGAGTTTCAAAAAAGCTGTCTATTTTTTTTTTTTATTATTTTATAAATTAGAGTTTAAAACTTTGAGCCCGGAACGTGGACAGACCGCCACATGCATAGGAAATTCTCTCTCCACACGGACAGAGTCTTCCCTATACATGCTCGGCTAGGTAAGTACAACAGTGCAATCAGAGAGTCTTCCCTTCAAGGACACCAGCCGTTGACCTTTCAGGGTTCGCAGAGAAGGTTCGGAGCTTACCCTCAGAGCCAAGGTCCAGTCCTGTAGTAACCAATAAATTTAAATATGAAATTTGAGTTTAAATTTATTTTCCTAGAATTTTTATAAGTCAGAAACCTGAATTTTCGGAGTTTTCGCACAACTGTCTCCCGATTTGCTTATCCGGACCCGAACTCAGCAAATTGAAATTGCCCCTTAATTCGTCTCGTTGAACTGAACAAGATGGCACGATCCGATTTTTAGTTTGGCGAGACTATCGCCTCGAAAATGGTACAAAACGGAGAAGGGGTCATAACTTAAGCTGTGAATAGTAATGCCACGCCCCGAGTTTCAAAAAAGCTGTCTATTTTTATTTTATTTTATTTTTTATAAATCAGAGTTTAAAACTTTGAACCTGGAACGTGCACAGACCGCCACATGCATAGGAAATTCTCTCTCCACACGGACAGAGTCTCCCCTATACATGCTCGGCTAGGCAAGTACAACAGTGCAATCAGAGAGCGACATCATCAACAACTAAAACAAAACATAAATCTCTACAACTAAATACATCCACAACTACTCATGACATAATCCACAAATACTCCAATTAATAACAAGAGATATCAACTCCTCAATTAAACTAGAAATATCAAGCACTGGGCCACTATGGCCAAAAGCAGGGGACCACTCTATCGCGACAGCTCACTGAATTTTTCCGACATCTCAGCACCTAAATGATCTGAAATAGTGGTCACCCAAAGGGTGTGAGATACAACATAAATGTATCCCAGTGGGCACGATGGGCCGAGAAATAGTAAGTCGTGCCTACTGGATATCATAATAAGCGGATAGCAATAACTGGATATAAACTGAAAAGCTGAAAAGCTGAAAGACAAGGTGCAGATATGAAATCTAAGAATGCTGAAGTGAAAGCAAGGGTACTCATATATAAAGCTAATCATGTTGTAACTGACAAATCTGACAAACATGAACTGATCATGCTACACAGCAGAGCTAGTATGATAATCAATAAATATCAATGCTGTAAACAGGGAGTGCTGATAATCACGTGCCAGTCATGCTAATAAATGTTAGAGCAACATTATCAATAAATCATGCATCAATACCAGAAGTAGAGTACCCAATCACCTACCGCTATTGGTCCCGAGGACCTCAAGCTAAATACCACTTGTACACTAATCTGCTGACATAACCATGCATACACTGTGTGAACTCTGGGCTCATGGGTCCCTGTGACCACTTTTGCATCAATACCAGAAGTAGAGTACCCAATCACCTGCCACTATTGGTCACGGAGACCTCAAGGTAAATACCACCTGTACACCAATCTGCTGTCATAACCCTCTGGGCTCACGGGCCACCACTTTCGACCACTTTATCGGTAAAGTACACCACTGCGGGGGATCAGCCCGCTAGTGTACGTGAAAGTACAGCTGGCTCTGTGGCGATCATAATGCTGATGCTCAAGCTCATGGTCTAAAGACCAAAAATCGGTAACAAGCCGGAAAATCCTTGTCGGGATGCTGAAAGCTGTAATCTCAACTGATGCTGTATAACTGAAGCTATATCACTGAAGCTGTATAGCAGAAACAGAACAACTGAAGCTGAATAACAAAACTGTATAACTGAAGCTGTACCTCTATTCTAATATGTAGTATAGAATAGGAAATGCTGATGTAACTAAGCTAGTGACCAAGCAAGCATGGCATATGTCCAGGTGTATATCACTATACATACTAAGTGCTGAGAATAAAAGCATATAGAAAGCTCAACTGTAAGATCAATGCCACATAGCTATATATACTAAATGCTGGAATGAAAGCAAGTAGAAAGGCTCAACCATAGGATCAAAGCTATATCAAACACAGGGGTCCGACCTACCATGGTACCCCATACGGCCGAAATGATAAAGCCCGGACCGAAGATAAACCCACCTCAGGATAGACGATCACGGTGACCGTTGGATGGCTCACGAGCTGGCGGCTGACTGCTGGGACCTGAATCATAATCACATGTCAGAAAAAGACTCACTCATACCCAACCCACTGACACACTGTGTGCACAAAGCTTAAATAGGGAACTTCGCCGAAGTCCCGGGATTTGCCGAAATTTTTAGAAATCCGCCGATCGATCAACTATGATCCGATCCGTGGCTACATATCTCCGAATTTAAGAAAACTTGACGTGCTTCCCCGAAACGCTTCACTGAGGACGTTCGGGCACTCAAACTCCACTTGGTGCAACTCTGTACTCATATGGTGCCATAAATACCGAAAACGCCTCCGATTAAGCCGATTTCGGCTCCGGAAGTCGCCAATGCTAAACTAAAATCACTGGACCAGCCAGGACAGTGTCGGGAACAGCCAAAGACATCTGTCAACTATAATTAATCACCGCAATTCCTTGAATTGCGTGATTAATGCCAAATCGCCGATAAATCGACGATTTTGTCGTTTTACGGTTCGATAACCAATTTCCGTTCAATGAAAAGTATCGGATCTCGAACGAAAAGTTCAGAGATCATGTGCATGCTGCCCGAAATAGCCCGTGTGGTCACAATTGCAAATGGGCCCCTAGGGTTTACTAAATTTGCATAAAAACTCTCCAAAAATCCATGTTTCGGCTTGTATTTACTTTCTAAGTACCTTTGAACTAAAACGAGGCCACCAGTAGGTGGGCCTCGACGCACTAAACGTCGCGCTCACCATTTGGGAGTAGCACGGAGCCCGAGAATTATTTTGAGTCAATAATTATTATGCACATAGGGCTTAGGTTGCTATAAGGACCCAACCATTCAACCAAACTTAAATCTAAGATGAGCACCATGCTCAGGGGGTCGAGGGGACTCAGAGGCTCACCTTCGGGCAGTCCCAAGGCTGCCGAAATAGTAAATAAAGCAAGGTTGGCCAATAACGCGAATACAAGGCTCGGTTTGCTTGTCACGCCCCGGCGTCGAAACTGCGACCCGGGCTCGCCAACAGATCCGCCGCCCATACGGGAAGCCCGTATAGACGAAGCGACTAACCTGCAAAAGAGCATCTATACTATGCAGATATCAGAGCTGAAAGTAAAACTGCTCGAAATAAAAACTATATACAACACAAGTCCTCACCAAAAGTACAAAAGTCTCTCGAGCAGTAGAAAATAAATACAACTCTATACCACACTACAAAGTTCTCTCAACAGGAACTCTCAAAAGTAATAAGGGTACATCTACTCTCTGGACGACGACTGGTGGGGAACTATCTCGCGACTCCCTTACCTCGATCAGAAGAAGCAGCAACAGGAGCAGCAGGAACCGGAGTAGAAGTCCCTGTGGGAAAAATACACCACGACGGGTGTGAGAACTACGTCCCAAGTAGTTCTCAGTGGGTGCCACCAACAAGCCCGACGGACTGCCCACTAAGTCTACTAGAGGCATAAAGTAACAATATAAAACTGAAATGAAAGGGCTGGAAAAGTAACTCTACAGCTACTATGCCTCTATCTAGATGCTCAAGAAAAGGAACAGATGAAACATGATGCATCTACTAACACACACAGTAAACTCACCAAATCTAAACTGACTGCCTCAAAGGGTCCAGTCAAACCTGCGCCCACCTACTGCCGCACATCCTCAACAGGACGGGTCTACCGTAGGGTGTCCGTGACTGCCGCTAACTGGGCCAGTCAGAGGGACGGCGTCGACAAGTCGCGATAGCAAGTAACAGGCCCAACTCCGGAGTGGCTCTCGAGGGGAGCGACCCCACCGAGGAAAGTATCCGCGTATCTCTGTCGAGCTCAAATATGGCTCATGCAGGCTATAGTCCAAACCACGATCAACAAGATCGACCAACGACACCAACTCTCAACCACAAGCTGGAAGTCACACAGCTGGGGCCACCGTCCACCAGACGGCTCCCACAACAGAACACTAAACTCTCCAGAAAGACCGACACCATAAGGGTTCGGAAACCCGATAGACCGGTGCTAAGAACCCTATCAAACAAGAACAGACTCTAGGCTCCGACTATCGAAGTTCCCGATCCCTTATAGTTCGGGAAAGCAATAATCACAGTACAACTCGCAGAAGACACCAACAGGGCCCGAAAGTCCCGGGAGACCTACACCTACAACCCTATCAAACAAGAACAGGTTCCAGGCTCGGCCCCCGTGGCTTTCGTCCCGACAGAGGAACGGCCCCCTAGAACCCAGACCACTCGAATCCTTTCGAGTGGGGAGATTTACGGGAAAAAGGTGACATTTGTTATTGAAAACTAATTTGATCCGGAAGAAATCCATATTTAATGATTTTAGTTCTTTTTAGAAAAACAATTAGAAAACAAGTGTTTTACCCAAACCCCGAAGGGCTGATGCCTTTGTCCAATCAAACAAGAACAGACTCTAGCGGCCCTTCGATGTTTGGAAGAAAACATTGGTAGACTAAAATCATGTATATGTCGAAAAGGGTTCTGGGTTCTAGGTCCGGCTAACACTAGTAAACTACTGCCACTAACACAGTGGCGACGACCAAAACAGGGGAAAAACAAGATCTCTCGGGTCCACCGTTTACCCCAAACGGTTCCTGATACAGACAAGCGAACCACTACATCTACCAGACTCCACTCTGCTCCCAAGCACGAGTGCAAATGCATCCCACACTATAGAGAAGTCCCGACCGCTCGGCCCACTACCCGGGCGAGGATAACACTAAGTCCAGGAATGCGACATAAAGTGTGGATGTCTAAACATAAATAACCCTAGCCCAAGTGAGGGTTTTCTACTGGTCTGGTTACACATGCAACATATGACGGGGGTGCTAGGTCAGGTTCCAACATAACAAATATTTAACATGATAGTAGGAAGCAAGAGATCACAAGATCGACAGATAAAACAAGGATCAACAATTCCTACACTCTAGCATGCTACCCAAGTCCAATCACTATCATGCATGATTCTATATCAATAGAATTAGAGCACAGTCCATAGATCTTGAAAGCAAGCCACCCACCTGAAGACGCTAACTGTCCGGAGTCGTACAGCTGAGAAAACCAGGAAAATAACCACTCTAGGTCCAACAGGTCCAGCACAGTCCACAATCCCTCCTGGGTACAACATAAGGCTACAGTTACACTTTAAATCCAATAAAATCCAGGTTTTACAAATCTGCTGGGAACAGTCCAATTACTGCGAAATTTTCACCTGTAAAACGAACTCCAAAAATTCTAATAAAAATACCACAGCGATACTCACGTCGATAGCTTCGAAACGGGTACCTGCACGTCCAATTCCGAGCACCGTAGGCCAAGTTACAAATTCCACAGTATCGGTGCGCACAATCCCAAAACCATTCAACTGTAAACTCTTGTACAGATAAAAGGAAAAGTGTATACCTTTGGGAAGGTCTCCAAAAATTCCAAGAAAAATCCACGATGATCCTCGCGTCGAGTAGATGAAAAAAGTCTATAAGCACGTCTTGATCCGAGACTCGTGCGCGAAGATCTCCTCAAAAGAAGGTGCTGCCCTCACCAAAATCTCACAGCAAAAAGGGTCCCAATGAGCACGAGAAAACGCCTCGAAAAACGTGAAATCTGAAAATGTCCGAGAACCCAAAATCGTAGCCTCACCTGTTACGAATCCAGCAGCGAAGAAATCGCTCGAAACGATGGTCGGAGTAGGTCGGGGGAGCTCTTACAGCGAAGAGCGACGGAAGAAACACCGAAGAAAGAGCGTCGCGCCGCGCCAAGAAAAATCTGAAACCTCGGGATTCGAGCCTCCAAAAATTCTTAAACTTCGCAGGAAGATCAAGGATTAAGAGAGGAAAAATTCATCAAGAGGAAGCTCGGGGAGATCTTGCACAAACAGAGAGAAAAAAGGCTGCAAAGAGGGCTCGGGCTGCCTATTTATAGGCCCAAAGAAACAATTCGAATAATACCGAAATTGTCCCAAGATTCGGGCGGCTACAGTGCGGCCCAGCCCGGATTCGGGCGGCTACAGTGCGGCCCAGCCCGGATTCGGGCGCGCACAGTGCGGCCCGGCCCGGCCGGTTTCGGGCGCGCACAGTGCAGCACGGCCCGGCCCAGCCCGCACACGGGATCCAGCCGGACGCCTGCTTGGTCCGACCCGCGCCGGCGCCCGCCACGTGTCCCCCGAACACGCCGCAGCCGTGCAAGCCGCCGCGGGGAGCGCCACGTGTCCCTGCCCGCGTCAACGCGGTAGGTGGCGCCCGCGAATCAGCGGGCGCCACGTGGCACCGCCCACGTCGCCCGCGCCTGCCCCGCGTACGGCCACCTGCCCGCGGCACCTGCCCCGCGCGCTCAAGCGCCCGCCAACCGGGTGCCGCCACGTGGCGCGCCCCCGGTCCACGCCTCCCCGCTCGCACCCGCGGACCGAGCGCACCTGAGCCGCCCAATCAGGCGCTGCCACGTGGCGCGCCCCCGGTCCACGCGCCCCGCGGTGCACCCCGGTCCTAACCCTTGCGCTCCGTGGACCCGGCCGCGTGCGCCGGCCAATCCGGGCCTGCCACGTGGCACCCCCGCCTGTCCACGGCTCCCCCATGCACCAGAAATCCAGTAAATTTTCTGGGAGTCCGTTTTTGGGCATCCGGACTCAGAATTTGGCAAACAAAAAGCCATTTTCAAGCGTTTTTCCGTGCTGAATCCATTTCCGCCGTCTGTTTGGCCTAATTCTTTTTCAAAATTTCGGCAAAGCCAGCCGAAAGCCAACACAGCTAATAAAACCTTACAGGGTCCATCTGTGGCATCCCATTGATGCACCATGGGCCAGATACACCAACAACAGGTGTTCTAACAATGGATCCATCGGAAAAAATGCTGCATGGGGTTCGGGGGTCCTACATTGCTAGAACTATATAACCAAGCATTCAGCTTGGAATCGGGAGTGAGCATCATTGTCATGCCCCGGGGGTTCAAACGCGCGGAAGAAGAGCCACCGATGCTCCCAAAACAACGTATTATTATTATTATTATTATTTTGAAATCAATTCCCCTCGGTGCGCGCCCAGATCCGCCGCATATACAAATTCACTCTACAAACGGGCAGAGTCTCCTTTGTATATGCACGGCGTCCTGACTACAGAATACATTCCAATCAAGCTCTAACCACACTAGATCGAGTCACAAACACTCACAACATTCATTAAACACATACTACCATCTTTTCAAGAGTAACAAAAAGGGGCCAACTGTTTTGAAAGGATAAAACCACAGAGTTTTGAAAGCGGCGTCCACCCGACACCGAATTTTTATAAAATCCGTTTCGAAGCCACATAAATCCACAGAATTTGAAAACGGCACCCACCCGGTGCCAGATTTTATAAAGCCATTTTCAAAATCACATAAATTTCACAGAGTTTGAAAACGGTGCCCACAAGACACCCACATTTTAAAAATGGTTTTCGCAACAATTTTCTTGTTTCTTATTTGTAGTTTGAAAACGGCCAAGTAGAGGAATAATAATGACTTTCATCCAAAAGGTATACCAATAGCCCAACATCCACATCGATCCAACAGGGGTATCGCAATCCACATCTAACTATCATGAGTAATAAAATGAACAAAGACAATAAAGTAAATAGTATCTGTAGCCTCTAAGGGCCAGAAGATCGCCCACGCGGCCTCACCAACGCCCTGACACCCGCCCCTAGACGAACCTGTCACGGAGTGGGAAGTCAGTGACTAGAAATAACGTTAAATGCAAAAAGGGCTAAAAGTAAGGCAAACCACAGTAACCAGAGCATCCGCCCTCCTCAAAGTACAACGGACAGTGACAAAACCCTGTACCAATCAAAACCGGGCACCTTTCCCGACGACCACACCGAGCACCTATCTCGGAAACCCCGCCGAGCACCTGCCTCGGCTGCCGAGCACCCGCCTCGGCATCACCGCTCACACCCCCCACCCACGAGGGCCCCCTTTACGTCACCATCATGTGGGGTACACGGGTCAACGTACCACTTTTCCAGAAAAGCACACCCTTGCAATGGCCAAACCGCTGGTGTGCGTGTAGCAATCACGAGCCTCATAATCGAAAGTATAAGTAAAAACAGTGTAACAGGGTTAGTTATATAATCAGATAGTCACTTACTATTCACCTTTGCCCAAACATGTTATTTCTATTATTTAATGCCTATTCCCAAAATCCCTGGAAAAGTACCCACCTTGTGCTTGTCGGCCGGCGCTCAACCCGTCCGCGACCGCGTGCCTGTCGGGTTTACGATGTCCCGCGCTCCTGAAGGAATCAAAGTATGCTCAGACTAGGTGATCAACGCCGAACGTCGACTCAAAAGTTGAAAGCAGAAGACCGACACGTTCCTACGCGCGCGAAGTTCCCCGCACGACGACGATCCGTGCGGCGCGCACCCCGCATGCGGCCAGCCCCGCGCGGCCCCGTCCCGTCGGTGGCGGCCCCGCGCGGCACCTGCCCGCGCGGGCGCCCCACCTGCGGGCGGCCCCGCGTGGCACAGGTCCGTGCGGGTGTGCTGTCCGCAGGCGCGGGTGACCCCGCGCGGCCCTAGCCGGCGCGGGCGCCCGACCTGCGGGCGGCCCCGCGCGGCACCGGTCCGCGTGGGTGCGTTGCCCGCAGGCGCGGGCGACCCCGCGTGGCGCCAGCCCGCGCGTGCGCCCCACCTACGGGCGGCCCAGCGAGGCACCGGCCCGTGCGGGTGCGCTGCCCGCAGGCGCGGGCGATCCTGCGCGGCGCCAGCCCGCGCGGGCGTCCCACCTACGGGCGGCCCCGCGCGGCACCGGCCCGCGCGGGTGCACTGCCCGCAGGCGCGGGCGACACCGCGCGGCGCCAGCCCGCGCGGGCGCCCCACCTGCGGGCGACCCTGCGCGGCACCGGCCCGCGCGGGTGCGCTGCCCACAGGCGCGGGCGACCCCGCGCGGCGCCAGCCCGCGCGGGCGCCCCACCTGCGGGCGGCCCCGCGCGGCACCGGTCAGCGAGGGTGCACTGCCCGCAGGCGCTGGCGACCCCGCGCGGGCGCCCCATCTGCGGGCGGCCCCGCGCGACACCGATCCGCGCGGGCGCGCTGCCCGCAGGAGCGGGCAACCCCGCGCGGCGCCAGCCCGCGCGGGCGCCCCACCTGCGGGCGCCCCCGCGCGGCCTTGGTCCGCGCGACTCGCTGCCCGCAGGTGCGGGTGACCCCCCGCGCGGGTGTCCTGCCTGCGGGTGGCCCCGCGATGCCGGCAGCCGCCTCGACGATGGCGGCGGCGGCGCGGTGATCTCCGTCCTCGAAACGACCGACAAGAACCCACAACCACGTAAAACCTAAAACAAAAACGGAAAAACTCACCTTCGATTCGCGAGAGGAGGTGGAGGAAGAGGATCGTCCACCTTCGCCCGATCAACCCGCTGAAAAGCCAACCTCCGTCCTTCTCCCCCGGATCCCCACGTTGGAGCTCTGCACCGGAAATTTGAAGCAAGAGCGAAAGTGGGTTGGGTTCCTCTGTCTCTCATCAATTTTCTTCTGATCGGAGCCGCGCCTGTCGTACCGCAACGATGGGAGGAGAAAAAGGAAAACAAAACCTAAGTCCCAACGTGCCATAGCTCATCAGAAGTAAATTAGGGTTCCCGGTTACCTCGATAACTGTGCAGATCGCCAGCACGGATCCCGGAGTGTCCAAAAAGGTCGCAAACTTCAAAATTAGTTTCTGGGAGATTCCGGGGTCGGAATTCAAATCCGATCGCGCCACCGTTTCCCGTTTCGCGAGCTCTAGCACTTAAAAATACCCGCGAGCCCCGACGGACTGTCTAGAAGAACACGAATTAGTAACCCCTCCGCCGGGGCGCTACAAGTGAAGTAAAAGGAAAAATCACCAAAATAAAAAGGGTTGGTCTTACAATCATGCTCAGTAGACTAGCAGGAGTCGAGGGCTCACCCTGCCGTCGCCGGAGAGCCACCGGAATAGTGGCCGGAGCCACCTCGGCCATGCATGCAAAGCTAGAGCTCGGGTATGGACCATGTCAACAAGACTCGGGTTTCAGATGGGAACCAAGGCAAACAACGGCTAGAGGGTGCTCAGTGAAGTGCTCTGAGTGCCTCAGGGTCGAGTGCAGGTGGCTGGTAGAGGCTCATGGCCGGCCCAACTCCATGCGGCCAACCATGGAGTTCTCATGGCAACTTTCAAGACAAAGGGGGACAGGTCCATGCAAGGGTCTAGGTTGCTTGCCCTCGATGCGGGGAAGCTTTCTGGTGCGGTGGCCGGCGGCGGAGGCGGAGCAAGCTCGGCCATGCAACAATGAAAGAAACTAGGGCTTGTGGCTGCGGCTTGCACACTAAGCCAAATGCTATAAAACTTCATGGAACATCTCAACAGGGTCGTAAGATGATGCTCATCATCTTTGATCTCGGCCAAAGCCGTCGGGTAGAGCGCGCGCAAGTGGTGGCCCAAAACTAGGGTTTCGACGAGCCCACGAGCAAACCACCGTTTTGCGGCAACTCAGGTGACAGGGGTGCATGGGGAACATCCTCAAAATATGAGGAACAAACTGCAGATGGATCATGGCAAGAAAAACTAAGGAGAAGGAAAAGCTTACCTTACCGGAGTTGAGGAAGAAGATGTGGCCAAAGCAGGCTGCGGGGCACCTCTTGCTCGACTTCAGGAGATATAAGAAGATTGCAGAGAAGTCTGGACACAAGCCCAAGGGCTTTGATGCAACCCTCATCCTCCAAACCTGAGATCAAGAAGTAAGGATGATTTCCTTTGCCTTTTCGGCGATGGGGAACGGCGGCCGGCGGCGCTGGGGCTCGGGGAAGACAGAGGAGGAAGAAGGGGTCGTGGGGGCTGGGATGCGGTTACAACAACTGGCGGCTAGGGTTATAAAGAGCAACCCTAGGTTGCTTTAAGTGTATTTTGCAACAAAATGCAAAATAGTCCTCCGATACATGGTATTTTAGTTTGGGTCCCTGGCTGTAGTAACATTATTCATAGAAGACCCTCTCCACCAAGTTTCACACAAAATGGTCCATAAAATATTGGACTTTTTGCGAAAATATGCAATTTTTTGCTATTTTTCACACTTTTCGAGACAACCAGGTCGTCAAACGGAAGAACAGACACCACCACAACGTCTGGCTCGACGAAACCTATCAAGTAGTGATTTTGGTTCGCTGAATTTGAGCTTTAACAAAGCTAAATTCCATCTTATACAGTTAAATTTACTATTTGGCACGCTTTACGATAACCTAGACTCCTCGAACATAAATTTCAACTGTGCCACTGCGCTCAGAACATTGAGACAGTTCAAATCGACTATCTGGACCGTTAGATTCGGACTCCGATAGGTCCTGTTGGCCGACTTCGATCGAAAACCTAAAGTTTTCAACAGGTCCATATACCACTTAGGGTTTTTCTTTGTATCTTGAATTCAAATTCAATCTCGAATTTCTCGAGTACTACAAGTAACCCTATAGTTTTCTGGATTTTCGACCAACGTTAGCCAATTCGACCATTCGGAATCCGAATCTGACGATCCAGATACTCGATTTGATCGGTCTCATCGTTTTGAGCGCAATGGCGTGATTTGTTTTTATGTTTCACGGGCCTAGGTCATCATAAAGCGTGCCAAACTGTAAAATACACTGTTAAAGATGGATCGAGTAATTATCGAGGCTTAAACTCAACAAACCAAAATCACTACTCGATAGGTTTCGTCGAGCCGAACGTCGTGACGAAGTCCATTTTTCAGTTTGACCACCCTATTGCCTCAAAATACGTAAAAAATAGTGGAAAAGGTTGGTATTTCACTAAAAGGTTTATATTTTACATACCAAATGGAATGAGACTTATTGGAGAGAGGCTTCTATGCAAATGTTATCTACAGCAAGGAACTTGGGGCTGGGGTGAAGAATGCAAGGACTTCTTTGCAATTTTCCATCATCTTCACCATTAATGGCTAAGTAAATGGCATGGGAGCTTGTGCTCAATATTCAAGTTGGACCAGAGCACCACAGTGACTCTTGGGATACCTCCTCCCTTCCCCAAGCGTCGCTACCGCCTCCCCGTGCCTTGGTTGCCGGGAAACCGAGTCCCAAGCCATGGTAGATTAAGTCTCAGGTTGGAGTGGTGGAGGGATCACCAAACCTCATGGAACTCCCCCCAACTCCTCTGGTGATCCTCTTCTACCTCCAGAAGTCGAGCTCGAGGGAGCCCGGGGCTTGCTGTGGCCGCATGATGCCAGGGGAGGAAACCGGCTTCTTCCCTTTTTTCTCCAACTCTGGCGAGGTAGGCTCTCCCTTCCCTTCGGTTTTTCTTACCCAACAACTCATACAGTAGCCTCCTTGTGCTCTGAGGACTTTTCCTGCCCGGCCTGGTGGTCGGGGAAGCGCCGGGTTGCCGGCGGGGCCATTACACCCGCCGGAACCCTAAATAAGCTCCGCCTCATGCTATCTTTGCACTCGGTGGATGTGGACTAGAACCAAGATGATCAAGCTCCTCATGCTACTGCTTGCCCTTGCTTTTCTCCAGATTTTCTGTTCTGTCGAGCAGGTCCAAGCTAAGCTCTTCGACAAGGTGAGATGGCTGAGCTTGCTCCATCTCCTGTTCCGACTGCTTTACGGCCACCCATTGGTGAGCCCTTGGACCTCCTCAACCTTCTGAACTTGATGCTCACCTCAAATTGGGATTTGGTTGAGTGGATGGTTAATGCTAGCATGTCACACCCTAGGGAGAGCTAGGTTGCACCAAGACTGTTTCCAGTAGCTTTGCGGCTTCTCCAGGGTGAGCCTCTGAGTCCCCTCGAGCTCCTGTGCATAATGCTCCTCTCAAAACTGGAAATGGTTGATTGGTTAAGTCGCAATGGCAACTTGAGCCTTAAGGCTTAGTGCAAGTTGACCCAGAGTTATCCTCGGGTCTCGTGCTGCTCCCAAATGGTGAGCACGACGTTCAGTACGTCGAGGCCCACCTACTGGTGGCCTCGGATCAGTTCAAAAGTATTTAGAAAAGAAGGGCTAGATTAAAAAGCATTAAAAAGCATGTAATTATGCAATTATTGTAAACCCTAGGGGTCTATTTGCAATTGTAGCCTTATGGGGTGTCTTGGGCTATGTGCCCATGATCTCTAAAATTTTCGTTAGAGATCTGATGGCTTCTGTTGAGCGAAAATTGGCTATCGAACCGTAAATCGGTAAAATCGCCGGTTTATCGGTAACTCGGCATTAATCGCGTAATTCGAGAAATTGCGGCGATTAATTATTGTTGCTAGATGTTTCTGGCTGTGCCCAGCACTGTCCTGGTGGATTCAGTGGCCTTGGTTTATTGCTGGCGACTCCCCAAATCAAAAAGGATTTATCGGGGGTATTTTGATAAAATCTGTCACGTCCCGAGTTTCAAAAAGCAATCTTTTTTTTTTTTTTTTTTTCAATTGGAGTTTAAAGCATATCTTCAGGGCATGAGCAGATCGCCACATGCATAGAAAATTCTCTGTCCCCTTAGATAGAACCTTTCCTATACATGCACGGCTAACCAAGTGCAGTTGTCATCAGAGTAGTCTAACATACTAAACACAGTTATCTCAGTTCTTTAACATTTAGACTAGGCTTATAAGAAACTCGTACATTAGACAGTTCCAAAATACTTCTAAGTCATAATATTTTGCATAATATATATAAACTGGCGTCTATTCATTAGGGGGACAACTCTATCGTGACACCCTCACCAACATGTCCCGACACCCCATCACCTGACAGACCTGAAAAATGGTCATCCAGGGGTGTGAGAAACAATATAAGTGTATTCCAGTGGGTATGACGGGCCGAGAAATAGCAAATCGTACCTACTGGCATACAATAATCAGCGGATAGTAAATGATCAGTAGGTAAGGACAGATATAATAAGCTGATAACTGAATGAATCATAGTCATAGTGCTTAGCATATAAGGGTACAAAAATACAAGAGTAAGAGCATGCTGAAATAGGGAGCAGAATCATAAACATGATACTGAGCATATATAAGAGTACAAGTGTTAGAGCATGCTAAACATATATATATAAATGATGCATTAATAATAAAAACTCAAGAACCCAATCGATGCCACTTTTGGTCACTGGGACCTCAGGCTAAGCTGCCATAGAGCACTAGGACCTTAGGCAAATGCCACTTTTGGTCAGCCAGAAGGCCGACATACCCCACACCCGCAGGTGCAATAAGGGGGTTCACGAGTCTCTCAACAGACCACTTTACAGGCAAAAACGCAGGGCAGTGGATCAATCACACGACGTACGTGAATACAGCAGTGCATGGCAATCATAATGTTGATGCTCAAGCTTATGGTCCACAGATCGGGTAATCGACAACAAGCCGGGAATCCTAACAGGGATGCAAGTATCTGTCTACTAATTCTGTGTCATATCATGCAGTACTGAATGCAAGGAGTCATAAGCTGTGTGAATAAGAGTAATCAAAGTAATGACCAATCACACAGGGCATATGTCCAGATAAAATCAAAGTACACTGATATTCAGCGAATGACCAACCAAGCATAATAAATGTTCAGATAAATCAAGGTATACTGATGACCAATCAAGCATGGAAATGTCTAGATATAATCCAAGTATACTAACGACCAATCAAATATGGTAAAGGTCCAGATATAATCAAAATATACTGATGTCCAATGAAAGACCAATCAAGCATGATAAATGTCTAGATATAAGCTGATAATAATCAATCAATGGAAAAAGGCTCAAGAATGGAATCTAGGTTATCATGAAGCACAGGGGTCCGACCAATTACGGTATCCCAGAGGGCTGAGATGATAAAGCCCGGACCGAAGAAAACCCACCTCAGTGTAGGTGGTCCTAAACTCCGCTGGAAGGCTCGTGGGCAGGAGTCTAACTGCTGGGACCTGGATCATGTATACTGATCAGAAATAGACTCACACACACCCTACCCACAGACTCACTATGCACAGAAGGCTTAATCCTGGACCCATTTCCAGATTCCCGGAATCTGCCAAAAATTCGCCGATCGGTCAACTATGACCCGATTCGCGCCTACGGGTTTCCAAATTCAGCGAAACTTGTCGTGTGGCCCCAAAACGCTTCACTAAAGATGTTTGGGCAAAGACATAACACTGGGTGCAACTCTAAACTCGACATGTGCCATAATTACCAAAATACCCCTGATAAACCTTTTTCTGTTTTGGGAGTCGCCAGCAATAAACCAAGGACACTGGATCCACCCGGACAGTGCTGGGAACAGCCAAGAACATCTGGCAACAATAATTAACCGCCACAATTTCTCGAATTGCGCGATTAATGCCGAGTCGTCGATAAATCGACGATTTTGCCAATTTATAGTTCGATAGCCAATTTCCGCTCAACAAAAGTCGTCAAATCTTCAGTTCGACGAGACAGATCAAGTGGCAATTTCAATTTGTTTAGTTTGGGCCCGGATAAGCAAATCGGGAGACAGTTCTGCGAAACTCCAAAAATTCAGGTTTCTGACTTATAAAAATTTCAGGAAAATAAATTTAAACTCAAATTCCAGATTTAAATTCTTGGTTACTACAAGTCCTTCCCATCAAGGTCCGAACCTTGAATCTCTCAGCCCAATTTTGCCTCGTCGAAAAATTTTCAATTTTGCTTATCGGGATTCCAACGCACTTCTAATTATTTCGAAACTCTAGGAATCCAATTTGAACTTGTCCACAGTCGCCCCTTGACCGTTTCTTACTCAATTGGTTAAAGTCTAATATTCATTTATTTTGATTTCGTGCCGATTCGGTACCGAAAATACTCCAATTAGCTCGAAACTTTACCAAGACCATAGGAATTGTACTCTAAGTCAGTTTCCACCAAAACTCCGTAAAACCACCAAAACACTGCAATTTACAAAAGTCCAGGTCATTACAATAACTTTATCAGTTATTAACTATTGATTGGTTTAGTTTGATTTTTAAATGTGATTTAAATTATCAAATTTGGTGAAATCAATCATGAGTTTGATAAAATTTTTAAAATTTTATGTTAAGTTGTTAATTGCAGTAATAGAGTAATTCTTTAGATAAATATTAATTAATCTAAATAATAAAATAAAATATGTATAATTTTTAAATATATTTAAGTATTAATTCAAATTTATTTACAATATTTTGGTTCTGACTTAGTTAACGATATCATAATATAAGTACAAAATGGAGTTTATTTACAATTATACATTGGTTAGATATATGACATTTACCAATAAATGCTGCTAATGTGTTACATTTAATATCAATTTTTATGAAATGCTGGAAACTTCAGTGAAATTCAGTGACATTAGCTAATTTATGCTGCTAATTTATCATATTTTGTAACATTAATAGTTAATTGCTGCTATATTATTAAATATAGTTATAATTATTAAGTAATGTTGTTAAATATATTAATTAGCATGATTTAGATGAATGCTGTGGAGTAAATGCTGCTAAATCATAAATTTATTGTCGTGAGCTAGAATTGTAGTCAATGTGAGCGTAGTTTCAACTTGATGCAATTGGACCTACATATAGAGATCCAACTACTATAGTTGGGTTCAAATATATCAAATCATCCATCATATTTGAATTGAATTTGTATATAGTTATAACTATAGTTCACCGGCAACTATATGTAATCAAATAGCCCCTTAAAGAGTTAGAAATGTCACGCAAATATCATTTGCCATATAATTTTTATCATTTAGTTCGATCATTAGTTGAATGATGTTTTCGTTGCTAGTCATGTATTTAATATGACTTTATCTTGAAATACTAGCTATATAAGATGATGTATGCATAATTTGAGAAAGATAAGAAGGGTGGTAGACCATATGGATGTAAGTTTCTCTCGTGAGATGGCCAAAAATTGTTGTGATATTGGAGTAAACTAAAATGTAAGTAGAACAACATTAATATTGACTCTGGGAACAAAGATTATTCATCAAATTCATTCATGTTTCACAAAGTTGTAGTGAGTTTGCTTATTATTAAAAAATAGTAATTAAGATTTGATGGGGTGTCGGATTTTACTAAATATCGTTTCAAATGTAAGTTGTAATGAGCCATATTAATCTAACTAGTATATAACCCCTAGTTAAATAAATTACGAATAATTTATATAAATATTTATATAGAAATTAAATATATGGTTAAATAGATTGTAATAATTTTATTTAATAATTTTTAAATTCACTCTAATATTGAAAATTGCTTAATTTATAAAAAAAGTTCTAAGGTTTCGAAGCTTTAAATTTGATAGAAAAAAATATAGAAAAAAGTTTAAAATATCTTAAAAAAAAAGAAAAAAGGAAACAATGTTGAAATCAAATAAACAAAACGCAAAAAAATAAGAAAACCTAAGATAGTATGAAATATTTTCGCAAATTGATAAATTTTATGTAAGAAAGGGAGTAAGAAGTATATAAATTTTTTTAACTGCAAATAATTTTGGGTTCTTTTTTGTTTTTTAGACAATAAAATAATTCTGTTAGTAAAAATATTTTATTAGGTATATTTTTTATGCAAACAAGTAAAAAAGAAAACTCTATCCTTTTTGTTTCATTGGGTACATTTTATTATGATTGCAAGTAAAAAGAAAATCCATCATTTTTTATTATTTTTTATTTGCTTTTTTCTTACTCTTCCAAAGCAATGGAAGTGGCTGGGCTTTGACCTTGGCTTTAGCATCGCCGGTGGTGGACACAGTGGAGGCGGCGGCTTGGGGTGATGACAGCGGTGGGCGCGGTGCCAGCTGCGAATGTAGTGGGAGCGGCAGCTTGGGTGGCAGGATCGGCGGCTTCTGAGGTGGACGTGAACGGTGGTGGCGACAACAATGTACATGATAGTAGCGACAGCTTGAGCGTCAATTGCAGCGAACAGAAAAAAAAAAGAAAGACCAGAACTTCTCTTTTAAATTTTTTGGACTGCTCCTTTCTCTTCTTTTTTTTTTCATTTTTTCAATTGTGAGTGTGGGTATGCTTCTTCTCCTCTTTTTTCATTTTTTCACTCGTGAGTGTGGGTATGCTTCTTCCCCTCTTTGCAGTCCGTGGATGTGGATGTGAATGTTTTCTCAATTGATTTGGATGATTACAAGACATTATTTCGTTTTTTTATAAGCTTTGGAGAGCTAATTTTTTTGAGATATATTAATAATTGTGTGAGAGTCTGTAATCGAAGAAATATCTCTAAAATTTGTGAGTTATAATATTGATTTTTATTTATTTATTTATTGTGTGAGAGTATGTAAATCTAAGAAATGTCTCTAAAATTTGTGAGTTATAATGTCGGTTTTTATTTATTTATTTATTTTTTTTTTTGGAGAAAGATAAGAAAGAGATTGGTAATTTTCTCTTTTATTATTTTTTATTATTAATTTTTTTTTTAAGGAGAGAGATAAGAAAGAGATTGGAAAGAGAAGAAAAAAAAAAAAAAAATGAAAGGGGAGGGAAGTGGGAGATGAGAGGCTACCTCACGGCATTTCAAGTATGCATAGATTAGAAAATTAAATTTCTAATGATTTTATTCAAGATTTTATTCAAGATGATATTAGCATGAAAAATATAATATCTATTTTTGAAAAATAAAAGTTATATTCAATTTTTTTTTTGGCAATTCAAAATTATTAATTATGAAAACGCTAAAATAATTTATTAAATAGAATATGATAGTGCGTAGATAGATAATTACCCGTTGTTTATAAAGTTAGCCAAAAACTATAAAAAATTTGGTTTTTAAAAAATGCTAATTAAAATAATAATAATTAAATATATCACTAACTTTTTCTTTTTCATTATTACATTACTTATACATTGTTGATTAGTGTTGATTGCTGACAACATAGAAAGTAGAGACCAGATAAAAGAAGAGATTTTTATTGTTGACCAGTTATGACCGCTAATAACAATGTAGAAACTAAAGATCTGATAAAAGAAAATATTGTTATTGTATTGAATACCCTTCTACTAGTGTCGAATGATTTGTCTACGTTCCGAGGCCATCTATTTAGTCAATTTGGGTTCACGCACAAACCGTCGAACAAATAATCTTCTTTGTCCATCCAAGTCGTTCTAAGCCCACATATTTAGTTAGTTTGGGTATATGAACAAACCGTCGTACAAATAGGCTTCTCTATCCGTCCAAGTCGTGTCTATAGTCGGTGTATACATTTCAATGAGAAATTCAAACATACAATAAAGAAGAGAGATGATATCACTGTAGTAACCGTAAAAATTAAATAAATAAAAAATTTGAAAAATAAAAATTTTTGAAATTTTTGGAGATTTAAAATTTGAAAATTCGAATTGATGTGGGATCTTCGCGATGGATCGAGTAATTTAATGAAATGAAATCTGATCGTGATGAAACGAAATCGATATCTAAAAGGTCACATAGCTACCTAAACGAAATCACTACCGCACGCGCTCTGCGCGCATGCTGCCGCGCGCGCAGATCAGCCACGCGCCTGCCGCGTGGCGATGCTGCTGCGCGCGCCTCTGTGGGTACCGTCACCAATATCCACGGTATGCCCACTAAGTCTACTGGAGGCACAAGAGATAGTTATGCAGATAGATATATAATGAAAGCAGAAAATGAGCTACAGCTAAAATGTCACCACATCATGCCCAAAGAAACCTCTACTATGAACCTGCTATGCATACACTCTCTCCACTAGATGCCTCAAGTATCATGCTCAAAGGAAAACTCATCTAAGAGCAAGCTATGCACCACTCGCACACGAGGTGCTCCCAAAACCCAAATCTCAATGACTACCCAAAACTGGCTCAGTCAAGCCCGCACCTGTCGTCTAGGAACGCACCTGCCCACTCCACGTGGGGCGTCCTACTGACTACTATGAACGCACCTGCCCATTCCACGTGGGGCGTCCTAACTGACTACTAGGAACGCACCTGCCCACCCCCGTGGGGCGTCCTAAACTGACCACTAGGAACGCACCTGCCCACCTCCGTGGGACGTCCTAGTCTGTCTATCCCAATCCTCATCACGCATCCGGAGCGTACTCGAGGGGAGCGACCCCACCGAGCTCTAGTATCTCGTCAGTCTCAACTGTCTCATAAATGGCACATGCAGGCTATGATCCACGATCAAACAGATCGGATACCCAATACCCAGATAACACATCATAGTCGGGAACTCTCCACGACTGGATCAGGGAATGCCAAACTCTCTCACAGCTATGTCGGAGAACCCTCCACGACTCAATCTGATAATGCACATCCCATGGCTAAGTCGGGAAACCACCACGACTCAATCTGCCAGAGCCCAACTCTCTAAGCCAAGTCGGAGAACCCTCTTCACTACCCAAACAGAGATGCAAACCCATGATCTAGAATAATCCCACAAGGGATCTCAACTCACCTGACACTAGAAACTCATTCCACAGAGCTCTAAGAATCCACTCGGCCCCCCGGCACGAGAACATATGCATCCTGAACCTACTCAAACACTCTGGAAGCTCACAATAAATCCAAACTATTTTTAAATCTCAGTTTTCCTTAAAACTGATCCGTCGATTTTTAAAACGGTTCAGATGTCAATCTAATGCCAACTAATCATGCAGTCTAGTGTCAAATCATCCCTAGATGATGCTAAAAATACCTGGGGCTCATAAATGTCTTTCTATAGTTTTCTAGGCAATTATCAGATTTACCATCTATATAAATATTAAGCTAAACATGATCAACATGCATACAATAGCTTTAGAAGGCATTTCATACATCTTGAAGAAATTCGCCCCCACCTGGGATGCTTTCCGTAGGCCAAGACGAAGTCGGTGTAGCGCCGAACTCACAATCTGTCGAAAATGCCCTCGCGCGCTCGCACACTGTCAAGCGTCCCCAAAAACTCCGTCGAAGCTCATAGCAGCCTCACAAGCACCTCAGCACAATCTCCGTGCGCTCCAATCCTCTTCGCGGCCAACCCACAGCACGCACACACACTCTCGCACGCACGCACGCACGCACGCCTCGACTCCGCACAATGAAAATCTGAAAGTCACAGCAACAGAGCAAAAGATGGAAGGAAAGCCCAATTAAGCACAAAGCTTAATCAAAACCATCCTCAAATCCATCTAATGGAATCCAAAAACCAAACTACAAAAATATACCAACTTACCTCATGCACAGCCGACGCGCGCGCGGTTCCGTCCAGCTCCAAGCAACAGACCACAAGCACCACCACACTCCATTTCTTCCTTCTCCTTCATCTCTCAATTCCTTGCTTTAGCAGGGGCTGGGCTCTAAATAGAGGGTGGATGGGTGTAAAACAGAAGGAAGGTGGAATTACAAAAAGGCCCTCCACCAAAAATATCTACCCCAGCTCGGTTTAGGCATCCTGGACATTGAGTATCGGTACCCATAGTGGGGTACCGGTACTAACTGTTTTTGTTCCGGAACCAACCACCTGGTTCCGGAACTCAACAGGCAGATCCGGAACTAGCAAGTTGGTTCCGGAACTCAATGCACCAACTTTAAAAAAAAACAGGCTGAAGCTTCATCAATCAACGCCGACAACTCACTTCACGCCCCGGAAGCTTCTGCACCACATGAAATCTCTCGAACCTCACTGTAAACACAAAGTACACCTGTTCCAAGCTTTTCCCACTCAAGAGCTGATCGGTGGAGTCGGCGCGCTCAAACCAACAATCCGGTGCTCTCACAAGAAAACCTCACTTGGAATCTTTTCTCAATCCTTTTCTCAACTCCAAAGCGAGTTACAAATAAATACTTAAATCCTTTAATTACCAGCTCCAACTCACTTTTCGCTTTCGGAGCCCCCGCGTCAAGCCGAAACCTCCCGAACTCCGCAGTAACCTGAAAATACACGTGTTCCAACACTTTCCAACTTTCTGTGCCCAACTGCAGAGTCGGTTCTCTATCCAAATCCAGTACTCTACAAGTACTCAATGCCCCGAAATCACTGATTCAATTGGGCTTCCAAGTTCGACGCCGCTAACTCACTTTTCTTCCCAAAGAATTCTGCGTCGATTCGAAATAATCCAAACTCATCTGCAAATCCTAATGGAACACGCTCAAGCGATTTCCCCGCACCACGCCATCTTGCGAGGTCGGTGCGCTCAACAAAGTTCCCGTACTCTACACTCTCCCCTACTTAAAAAGGTTTCGTCCTCGAAACCAGAATAAATCCATAACTCAGGAGGGTGTCTCGATCAAATGGGATCAGAATACTGAACTCATCCTCAGGCTGTCGAATGGCCCAACTCACTCATCAAGATGGCTCCACTGAACCTTCACTCAAAGTAAAACCCGACTGCATAATTCTTCTGCCTCACAAGCAAGAATTTGCATCGACAGCTCCTGATAACTCAGATCCCCGTCAAAAGCCAAAGAAGTGAAATCCAAAACATGCGGGTGATCATAACTACCTTTTCCAGCCAGATAAAACTCATGGACCAAGCTCCCCGCGTAAACTCAAATCCACGTATCCCTACGGATAGTGGCCTCCACAGATCATAGTCTTCGAATCCAAAACTCTATGCCTCCAATTGGCATATAACCTCCGTTGCTCCTTAGCAACTAAAAAGCTTAAGTACCACAAATACATCACTCACATCCATCCACAGGGAAAGGAATTCAACAAAGGAAACCACGCTCAACCTTTAGCTCTCAATTCCAAGTTCCAAAAGTGGCGACCACTGATTCGATCACCTCATTCCAAGGTTGCACTGCTCGCCTAACCAAGGCGTACAGACCACAATGTCCTCGCCGGAATAACACTATAGTATACCATTCATACATCTTGATAACTCTATCCACCGGCGTTGCCTCAACTAAAAACATCCTGAGTAACCAAGTACTTCAGGTTCAAGGATCTCTGGATAATTCCATGACCTCTCTATCACAGGCAATATCTGTATCAATGCTGGTGTCCTCCTCAGCTTTGCCTCTTCCAAGCTACACTGGCCTTGCATAGTCCAAGAGCTTTTGACCTCTGTCCCTAACATAGGTCTAGGCCCAATCCAAACGGTATCACTCTTCATTGGGTACTCTGTCACTCTTGCAGCTATAATTACATGGCCTGACCACAAAATCTTCCGAAGTCCAAGTGCAAACTCTCATAACTTGGCAACAACTTCTTCTCATAGAAGTTGCAACACTATCCTCAAGAGCTCCTCATGCTCTATGTCGCCTCGGAAACCAATGCAACATAATCAAATCAACCGGCCCTGTATAAATCAAACTCACGCCGGCACAACAACCCGGTCCAAGTACCGCCGGAACACACAATTCCTCAAATTCAAAAGGCCGCAGGGCCTTAGTCAATCCACTTGACCTTGCTGCAAGCTCATAATGCCCCTACCGGGTCCTGAACTCTATCAGGGCACAGCCCTCGGCTATAAGGTTCCATAAGGCTATCAATCCCCCAAAGGCATCAGCAGAAAAACAATCCAAACCTGTCTGTGCTCAAACCATCATAGAACCTCACCGTTGTGCACTCACAACGTGGCATCACTGCCGTGTACCAACGGCATGGCATCACCACCGTGTATCAACAGTGTGGTATCACCACCGTGTATCAACGGTGTGGCAACATATCCAAAATATCAATCTCTCGGATCCTCACTGTCGTCTCCCCACGACGTGGTACTGGGTCACACAAACCACTCGATCCATCAAATCCCGCAACTACGCTAACAACTCTCTCTCTATGTCTCACAGGTAACACTCCAAGGGGTGCTGCCAAAGTCGGCGCGGTTTCCAAAACGACGTCAATCACTGTCTCGATCTCAATCTAACCAAACGGCGGCTTCAAAATCTGATCTGGTAGACTCTCACTCGAGTTCACACGGCCGATAAAAATATTCCTTAGTCCCGGTGCCGCCGTAGGCACCTCCTCTACAGTCGCTAACAAAGCGATACGACCACGACTCAACCTTTGTCGTGTTCTAGTATCCTCTATAACCACTCTCCTCCTGGCCAGGTCCACGGAGGGTCATTGTCCTCTCTCGACAATCCATGATAACATAAAATTGGGATAGCCAATCCCTATCCAACCTCATAACACCATATCTGAACTGATGTAGGACTAACAACTCAATGGATCAAATCCAAGGTCCTACTGTACTGGGCAGGACTGGCAACACTCATCCATGTGCTATACGTGATCTGGAACCTGATCTTCACGTGCACAAGCCAACAATCCCATCTCTGGCGCACACGAAGCTATCCCTGCTCTACTAAAACACACCCAAGCGGTGTCGGCATTAACATGCTCTAACTCTAATGACCATAAGAAAACCACACCTGGTAAGACGCGATCCACCATCCTGGCGTCCTCTAACCGGCTGCACAATCTCATCCACTAGATGCTGGTGGCCATCGCTCTATCTGTCTCGGCGTCACGGCTCTCTCAGCCTACCGGTAAGTCGGATGAACCTCTATATCCTGAAGGGGGGTAGTGGGGTGCCGTCGCAAACGGCCAATCCGTGAGCACCACTCTGGGACACTCTGCCTGAAAATGTCCTGACTATCCACATGAAAAGCATCGCCCCTTCCTGAAGTCATTATATGGCGATGATTGCGGCCCACCGCAAAAGACACAGTCATCCTAACACTGTTGCTGTGCCTCGACTGTCGAGAACCTCCTGGTCTTTGTCTCATCTGAGACTCATGATCCTGTGACGGGAGTCATGGCAACCTCGATCCACTCGACTATCCCAAATCCGACGATGCTGGACGCCTCTCTATGGAGCTGGTCCCTCGCTCTTCGTCCCTCTTGGATGTGATCGCTGATCCTCGGTCAATCCATCGAGCATGCACAATCGGTGCATCTAAAGTCGCTCGCCGAGAATACCCAAAATAGTAAACATCTCGAAGCAGTCCCCTCTCAAACATGATCCATTTTCTGGGCCTCATCCTGGGCGACATGTGGTACTCTGCTCAACAATCGTAGAAACTCGCTCCAAGTCCTCAACTACGCTCCCGATGGTCCATCAGGGCGAACTCGACGCCACCAACTCTCGGCGTCCCTATCCAAAAGTGCGCAACCAAGTACACCTAATGCTTCTCCTGGATGAACAAATCCTCGAACAACCTTTCCATAGCCGCAATTCAGTTCCCGGCCTCCCAAGGCTCCAAACTCTGCCCCGAAATCTGCAGGGGATGGAACAGGCGGATGAACAACAACCAATCAGCAACTCTCGCTACTCCTGCACTACTCACAGTGCGAACTGGATCGAAGTTGACAATGTCGCAGCTGGAGGTACTACCAGCGATACCTCAGTCGATGCTCTCTGCTCAAACATGCGCATCACGCGCTCCGTGTTCGCTTCCTGGCGCCGTGTCGCCTCAACAACTGAGCTACCTGGGCCCGTAACTCTCAGACCTCTCTCTTCTCTGTCCATTCAGCCTCTCGCTGATCGGGCTCCTCATCCAAGGTCAAACACGCCCTCGCCGCTGCACGGCGTCTCAGAGGCAGCAAAGACTACTGCCACAAACCAACCAAACCTCAAACACTCTCGACCCAATCAAGCGAAAGTCTAAAACATGTTAACCATTCTAAAGCATTATGTTGTCTGCAGCCAACATAATCACTTTAGAGAATAAACATGTAAGATCACTCGCCCCAATCCCTCGGGGGAGGTACAAACTTAATCAGGACTCTCGCAAAAATTACCTCTCTCACGACAGTCATCCTACTGTCCAACCAAAAGCCTAGGGTCACTAAGTCCTCAACGACCTACATTCCTAGGCTCTGATACCACCCTAATCTGTCACGCCCCGGGGTCGAAACTGCGACCCGGGCTCGCCAACAGATCCGCCATCTGTACGGAAACTGCCGCACAGACGAAGCGTCTACCCTGCAAGTCAGATCTATAGCTAAACATGTATCAGAGCTGAAATAGAACTAAAACCAAAAGCTATAGAAAACAACTGAACATCTGATATATATAAATAATGATCCTCAATACAACATCTCTCAGCTGCCAAATAAATACAAAGCCTCACCAAACTCTCAGACTGTCCAGTACAAAAGTGGAAACATAAAATACAGGGTACATCTACCTCTGACTCACAATGCTGGTAAGGAACTAATCAGCCACGTCCTCACCTCGATCAGCTGTCTCCGCGCGAACCAAGCTGGAAAAGCTACCTCAGGAACCTGTCACCGCAACGGCTGTGAGATCTACTGCAGAAGGTAGATCTCAGTGGGTACCGTCAGCAATATCCACGGTATGCCCACTAAGTCTACTGGAGGCACAAGAGATAGGTATGCAGATAGATATATAATGAAAGCAGGAAATGAGCTACAGCTAAAATGTCACCACATCATGCCCACTGAAACCTCTACTATGAACCTGCTATGCATACACTCTCTCCACTAGATGCCTCAAGTATCGTGCTCAAAGGAAAACTCATCTAAGAGCAAGCTATGCACCACTCGCACACGAGGAGCTCCCAAAACCCAAATTTCAATGACTGCCCAAAACTGGCTCAGTCAAGCCCGCGCCTGTCGTCTAGGAACGCACCTGCCCACTCCACGTGGGGCGTCCTACTGACTACTATGAACGCACCTGGCCACTCCACGTGGGGCGTCCTAACTAACTACTAGGAACGCACCTGCCCACCCCCATGGGGCGTCCTAAACTGACCACTAGGAACGCACCTGCCCACCTCCGTGGGACGTCCTAGTCTGTCTATCCCAATCCTCATCACGCATCCGGAGCGTACTCGATGGGAGCGACCCCACCGAGCTCTAGTATATCGTCAGTCTCAACTGTCTCATAAATGGCACATGCAGGCTATGATCCACGATCAAACAGACCGGATACCCAATACCCAGATAACACATCACAGTCGGGAACCCTCCACAACTGAATCAGGGAATGCCAAACTCTCTCACAGCTATGTCGGAGAACCCTCCACGACTCAATCTGATAATGCACATCCTATGGTTAAGTCGGGAAACCTCCACGACTCAATCTGCCAGAGCCCAACTCTCTAAGCCAAGTCGGAGAACCCTCTTCACTACCCAAACAGAGATGCAAACCCATGATCTAGAATAATCCCACAAGGGATCTCAACTCACCTGACACTAGAAACTCATCCCACAGAGCTCTAAGAATCCACTCGGCCCCCCGGCACGAGAACATATGCATCCTGAACCTACTCAAACCCTCTGGAAGCTCACAATAAATCCAAACTATTTTTAAATCTCAGTTTTTCTTAAAACCGGTCCGCCGATTTCTAAAACGGTTCAGATGCCAATCTAATGCCAACTAATCATGCAGTCTAGTGTCAAATCATCCCTAGATCATGCTAAAAATACCTGGGGCTCATAAATGTCTTTTTATAGTTTTCTAGGCAATTATCAGATTTACCAGCTATATAAATATTAAGCTAAACATGATCAACATGCATACAATAGATTTAGAAGACAATCCATACATCTTGAAGAAATTCCAACCCACCTGGGATGCTTTCCGTAGGCCAAGCCGAAGTCGGTGTAGAGCCGAACTCACAATCTGTCGAAAATGCCCTCGCGCGCTCGCACACTGTCAAGCGTCCCCAAAAACTCCGCCGAAGCTCACAGCAGCCTCACAAGCACCTCAGCACAATCTCCGTGCGCTCCAATCCTCTCCGCGACCAACCCACAGCACGCACACACACTCTCGCACGCACGCGCGCACGCACGCCTCGACTCCGCGCAATGAAAATCCAAAGCTCACAGCAACAGAGGAAAAGATGGAAGGAAAACCCAATTAAGCTCAAAGCTTCATCAAAACCATCATCGAATCCATCTAATGGAATTCAAAAACCAAACTACAAAAATCTGCCAACTTACCTCATGCATGCACAGCCGACGCGCGCGCGGTTTCGTCCAGCTCCAAGCAACAGACCACAAACACCACCACACTCCATTTCTTCCTTCTCCTTCATCTCTCAATTCCTTGCTTTCTCTCTTTCTTTCTTTCCTTCGTGGAGAAGAAGGCAGGGGCTGGGCTCTAAATAGAGGGCGGATGGGTGCAAAACAGAAGGAAGTTGAAATTACAAAAAGGCCCTCCACCAAAAATATCTACCCCAGCTCGGTTTGGGCATCCTGGACATTGAGTACCGATACCCATAGTGGGGTACCGGTACTAACTGTTTTTGTTCCGGAGCCAACCACCTGGTTCCGGAACTCAACAGGCAGTTCCGGAACCAGCAAGTTGGTTCCGGAACTCGTTGCCCCAACTTAAAAAAAAACAGGCTGAAGCTTCACCAATCAACGCAGACAACTCACTTCACGCCCCGGAAGCTTCTGCACCACATGAAATCTCCCGAACCTCACTGTAAACACAAAGTACACCTGTTCCAAGCTTTTCCCACTCAAAAGCTCATCGGTGGAGTCGGCGCGCTCAAACCAACAATCCGGTGCTCTCACAAGAAAACCTCACTTGGAATCTTTTCTCAATCATTTTCTCAACTCCAAAGCGAGTTACAAATAAATACTTAAATCCTTTAATTACCAGCTCCAACTCACTTTTCACTTTCGGGGCCCCCGCGTCAAGCCGAAACCTCCCGAACTCCGCTGTAACCTGAAAATACACGTGCTCCAACACTTTCCAACTTTCTGTGCCCAACCGCGGAGTCGGTTCTCTATTCAAATCCAGTACTCTACAAGTACTCATTGCCCCGAAATCACTGATTCAACTGGGCTTCCAAGTTCGACGCCGCAAACTCACTTTTCTTCCCAAAGGATTCTGCGTCGATCCAAAATAATCCAAACTCATCTGTAAATCTTAATGGAACACGCTCAAGCGATTTCCCCGCACCACGCCATCTTGCGAGGTCGGTGCACTCAACAAAGTTCCCGTACTCTACAATGGGACATTTATTGTTGCATCGTGTTTTCTTAATTATCTTTTTGAGTTAATAAATTACATCCGCGGATCGCCGAAAATTTGGTCGGATCTCGGGACAATAGTGAAGTTCTCATTTCAGCCTTTTGTTCACTTTGAGTCGGTGGGGGTTGGTATGTGAGAGTTTTTTTTGACAGATGGTTGTGTTTCAGGCCTGAGCACCCAGGAGCCTTCTTGCCCATTGTGCAGCGGATTCTAGGACCGCCTGAGTAGAGGTGGGGACTCTGATCCGGGCATTGGCATAGTGTAATCTTTTGGGGTACCGTGGTTGATTGGACCCTTTGGTTGCATCACTAGCCCTATTTATTGTTTCTTTCCCGTTTTCGATACATCATGAGTTTGATAAAATTTTTAAAATTTTATGTTAAGTTGTTAATTGCAGTAATAGAGTAATTCTTTAGATAAATATTAATTAATCTAAATAATAAAATAAAATATGTATAATTTTTAAATATATTTAAATATTAATTCAAATTTAAAATTATTTTTATAATTGAAAGAAATCATACACAACAAAGTGACCTTCTTTTGGTTGTGAGTTAGGTAACGATATCATATATAATATAAGTACAAAATGGAGTTTATTTACAATTATACATTGGTTAGATATATGGCATTTACCAATAAATGCTGCTAATGTGTTACATTTAATATCAATTTTTATGAAATGCTGGAAACTTCAGTGACATTAGCTAATTTATGATGCTAATTTATCATATTTTGTAAAATTAATAGTTAATTGCTGCTATATTATTAAATATAGCTATAATTATTAAGTAATGTTGTTAAATATATTAATTAGCATGATTTAGATGAATGCTGCGGAGTAAATGCTGCTAAATCATGAATTTATTGTCGTGAGCTAGAATTGTAGTCAATGTGAGCGTAGTTTCAACTGATGCAATTGGACCTACATATAGAGATCCAACTACTGTAGTTGGGTTCAAATGTATTAAATTATATATCCATTTTATTTGAATTTGTATGTAGTTATAACTACAGTTCACCGGCAACTATATGTAACAAAATAGCCCCTTAAAGAGTTAGAAATGTCACGCAAATATCATTTACCATATAATATTTATCATTCAGTTCGATCATTAGGTGAATGATGTTTTCGTTGCTAGTCATGTATTTAATATGGCTTTATTTTGAAATACTAGCTATATAAGATGATGTATGCATAATTTGAGAAAGATAAGAAGGGTGGTAGACCATATGGATGTAAGTTTCTCTCGTGAGATGGCCAAAAATTGTTGTGATATTGGAGTAAACTAAAATGTAAGTAGAACAACTTTAATATTGATTCTAGAAACAAAAATTATTCATCAAATTCATTCATGTTTCAAAAAGTTGTTGTGAGTTTGCTCGTTATTAAAAAATAGTAATTATTTAATCAAAAAAAAAAAAAAATAGTAATTAAGATTTGATGGGGTGTCGGATTTTACTAAATATCGTTTCAAATGTAAGTTGTAATGAGCCATATTAATCTAACTAGTATATAACCCGTAGTTAAATAAATTACGAATAATTTATATAAATATTTATATAGAAATTAAATATATGGTTAAATAGATTGTAATAATTTTATTTAATAATTTTTACATCCGCTCTAATATTGAAAATTGCTTAATTTATACAAAAAAGGTTCTAAGGTTTCGAAGCTTTAAATTTGGTAAAAAAAAATATAGAAAAAAATTTAAAATATCTTTAAAAAAAGAAAAAAGGAAACAGTGTTAAAATCAAATAAACAAAACGCAAAAAAAATAAGAAAACCTAAGAGAGTATGAAATATATTCGCAAATTGATAAATTTTATATAAGAAAGGGAGTAGGAAGTATATAGATTTTTTTTAAGTGCAAATAAGTTTGGGCTCTTTTTTGTTTTGTACACAATATAATAATTCTGTTAGTAAAAATATTTTATTAGGTATATTTTTTATGCAAACAAGTAAAAAAGAAAACTCTATCTTTTTGTTTCTTTGGGTACATTTTATGCATCGCCGGTGGTGGACACGGCGGAGGCGGCGGCTTGGGGTGATGACAGCGGTGGGCGCGGTGCCAGCTGCGAATGTAGTGGGAGCGGCAGCTTAGGTGGCAGGATCGGCGGCATCTGAGGTGGACGTGGGCGGTGGTGGCGACAACGATGGACATTATAGTAGCGACAGCTTGAGCGTCAATTGCAGCGAATAGAAAAAAAAAGAAAGACCACAACTTCTCTTTTAAATTTTTTGGACTGCTCCTTCCTCCTTTTTTTTTCATTTTTTCACTCGTGAGTGTGAGTATGCTTCTTCCCCTCTTTGCAGTCCGTGGATGTGGATGTGAATGTTTTCTCAATTGATTTGGATTATTACATTATTTTGCTTTTTTATAAGCTTTGGAGAGCTAATTTTTTTGAAATATATTAACAATTGTGTGAGAGTCTGTAAATCGAAAAAATATTTCTAAAATTTGTGAGTTATAATGTTGGTTTTTATTTATTTATTTATTATATGAGAGTCTGTAAATCAAAGAAATATCTCTAAAATTTGTAAGTTATAATGTTGATTTTTATTTATTTATTTATTTATTTTTTGGAGAAAGATAAGAAAGAGATCGGTAATTTTCTCTTTTATTATTTTTTATTATTAATTTTTTTTTAGGAGAGAGATATGAAAGAGATTAGAAAGAGAAGAAAAAAAAAAAAAATGAAAGGGGAGGGAAGTGGGAGATGAGAGGCTACCACACGACATTTCAAATATGTATAGATTAGAAAATTAAATTTCTAATGATTTTATTCAAGATTTTATTCAAGATGATATTAGCATGAAAAATATAATATCTATTTTTGAAAAATAAAAGTTATATTCAATTTTTTTTTTGACAATTCAAAATTATTAATTATGAAAATGCTAAAATAATTTATTAAATAACTAAATCAGGAATATGATAGTGCGTAGATAATTACCAGTTGTTTATAAAGTTAGCCAAAAACTTTAAAAAATTTGGTTTTTAAAAAATGCTAATTAAAATAATAATAATTAAATATATCATTAACTTTTTCTTTTTCATTAATACACTACTTATACATTGTTGATTAGTGTTGATTGCTAATGACAACTTAGAAAGTAGAGACCAGAAAAAAGAAGAGATTTTTATTGTTGACTAGTTATGACTGCTAATAACAATGTAGAAACTAAAGATCTGATAAAAGAAAATATTGTTATTGTATTGAATACCCTTCTGACTAGTGTCGAATGATTTGTCTACGTTCCGAGTCCATCTATTTAGTCAATTTGAGTTCATACACAAACCGTCGAATAAATAATCTTTTCAGTTCATCCAAGTCATTCTGAGCCCACCTATTTAGTTGTATATGCACAAACCGTCGTACAAATAGGCTTCTCTATCCGTCCAAGTCGTGTCTATAGTCGGTGTATACATTTCAATGAGAAATTCAAACATACAATAAAGAAGAGAGATGGTATCACTGTAGTAACCGTAATAATTAAATGAATAAAAAACTTGAAAAATAAAAAATTTTGAAATTTTTGGAGATTTAAAATTTGAAAATTTGAATTGATGTGGGATCTTCGTGATGGACCATTTTAGCGTGCCTTTGCGCCTTTGCGCGCAACGCCGCTGCCTAGCACCTTGCTGCGCGCTGGCTTTGCGCACAGCCGCTAGGCCAACGTGCACCCAGTGCCATGCCGCGCTGTGCGTCTCTTTGCTGCCCGCGCCTCGCGCCACTTGCGCCGTGTGCAGCGTTTGCTTTGCTCGAACCGCACGCCCATTCTTGCGATGTCCTGCCTGACCAATGCTTTGTCTTCCGTTTCGCTATTACAGTTTATGACAGACCTGAAGCAGTCCGATTTTTGTAGCAGTGCACTATTTTGCGGTCGGATACTTCTGTGGCCTTCGACTCTTTACCGGTTGAGCACGGTACACCCGAAAACCTCTTATGTGGCCATAAATATTGTGGTGTGCATTTTATTGCTTTAGGATTATGGGACATTTATTATTGCATCGTTTTTCCTTAATTATCTTTTTGAGTTAATAAATTACATCCGCGGATCGCCGAAAATCCGGTCGGATCTCGGGATAATAGTGAAATTCGCATATCAGCCTTTTGTTCACTTTGAGTCAGTGGGGGTTGGTATGTGAGAGTTTTTTTTGACAGATGGTTGTGTTTCAGGCCTGAGCACCCAGGAGCCTTCTTGCCCATTGTGCAGCGGATTCTAGGACCGCCTGAGTAGAGGTGGGTACTCTGATCCGGGCATTGGCATAGTGTAACCTTTTGGGGTACCGTGGTTGATTGGACCCTTTGGTTGCATCTCTAGCCCTATTTATTGTTTCTTTCCCGCTTTCGATACATCATATCCATTTTCAGTGTAGTTAACACTCTTAGTATAGTAGGACTTTTTATTTGCTTACCTACATGTCTTACTCAGTATTATTAGATACTCTTACATTTTTGCCATATGCCACCTACTGCTAGATTTCACTTGTCCCTATTTACAGTTTTACCTTGCATGATAAAGTAGGTAGATTTTTCATTGCTACAATATGTACTTTTGACATACTTGATCCCGTTTAGGAGTTTTCGGCTATTCGCCGTGTTTTCGGTCTTCCGACTGTGAGCTTGAGCATCCGCATTGAGATCGCTATGCACCAGCTGTACATTTCACGTACAACAGTGGGCCGATCCCCCACAATGGTGTTCTTTACCGGTAGAGTGGTCTATTTGACCCGTGAGCCCGTTTTATATGGCTGCACCTATGGGACCGGGCGATACTGAGCCCCTTTTGTTATCAGTCAGCAGGTGTGGGGTACATCTCAGACTTGGTTCGGCACTAGACTAAGGTCCTCATGACCAACAGTGGCGCCTGATTGGGTATCCTTACTTATGATAATATTGATGCATGTTAACAGTTTTCAGTATTTCTTTCTCGACAGTTATCATTTCAGCATCTATATATTGATACACTTATCAGCTTCTATATCAGCTACTGTTGCCTATTACCTGCTTACTGCCTAGTAGGTACGACTTACTCGTCTCCGGCTAGTTGTACCCACTGAGATACATTCAGTTGTGTCTCACATCCTTTGGGTGACTATTTTTCGGGTCAGCCGGGGGGTGAGCAGTCGGGACGCTGATGAGAGATTCCGCGCTAGACCTGTCCCTAGCTTCTTGTTATTTAGATTTATTTTTAGTTTTGTCAGATTCATATTGATTATTCAATTTGTTTATTTATGTAGTTAATCGGTTAGTTGTAAACTCTGATTGCATGATTGGTATCTTTGCATTTGCCTAGCCGAGCGCGTACAGGGAAGACTCCGTCCGATTGGACCGGGAATTTTCTTTACGCATGGCAGATCTATTCACGTCCTGGGGTTATTTTTTGAACTCTGATTTTTTTTAAAAAAAAATTTACCTCTTTTGAAAATTCGAGGCATGATAGATTTATATGGTATCAGAAACTAGGTTATACGGTGCCTAATATTGGTTAGGATTGAGCCCCAGGATGACTTGTGACTTACGTGAGAGCGGGGTTTTTACTTAGAGGTTAGGAACCCAGGAGTTTTTCACTATTGAGGTTATCCTGACCTGGTTATCTTGTTTAAGTTTATGGTTCATCTGTGTGGTGATGGTTCCGGGCAAGGTGCTGGCCGTGGCCGCGGTGTCGACCGACCTCGGGGAGCGCCTAGGGAGCCAAAGGGCCCTAGTGAAGATACAGGAGCTGCGAGATCAGCTCACGGCTTTGGCTGGCTTAGCCCAGCAGCAAGCGGCTGCTTCTGCGGCACCAGCCCCACCAGCCACACCACCAGTTCAGCAGCCTGGAGGACCTATCGACCCTCCACCTGCCCCCGTGCCACCAGTGGGGATAGCCCCGACTACCACCACTACCCCAGGAGCTGTACCGGAGGCTGCTACTGCTAGCGACCCCCCTGTTGCTGCTGTCGATAGCACCAAGTATTTGGTGCTATCAAGTTTTCTACCCTTAGATCAACCCCTTCGATTATTTTCACCCGTTAGATTTTACTATTTTCCCAACCACCCATTAAACCCAAATGGCCCACTATCATCTCAACCACACATCCTTTAATTCAATGGTTAAAAACTTAATAGCACCAATTACTTCGTGCTATTAATAGCATTTCAGCCTAGCGCTCTCTCTCTCTCTCTCTCTCTCTCTCTCTCTCTCTCTCTCTCTCTATATATATATATATATATATATATATATATATATATATATATATATATATATATATATATATATATATATATATATATATATATATATATATCACTATAAGGTCTAGTCAATTGCAAATGTGTTGGAGAATTCGAGGAATTTGGATTCCGACTTCGTTTCGGCACTCCCACAGGGTAATGAGGGCAAAAACGGAGATTTTCGCCCGTTTCCACCAATCGACCAATCAAATTGTGTCGCCTAAAAATTAAACGTATTATGTGAGTTTTTATGGTCCAAAATTAGAAATTTATAAAATCAAAAGAGATCAAAACCCAACATTTCCAAAAACATTCTTCAAAAACCCTAAAATCTAATTATTTTGATTAAACCCCATAAATCTCAAAGATTCTTGCAAGAATCTAGTTTTGAATTTTGCGAGGGCCCTAAACATTTCAATTTCAAACGATTTAAGATAAACCCTAAGTTAAAAACTCAAAAACTCTACTCACCTCTCAAGAGAAACGAACTCCCAAGCTTTTTTCATCTTTTTCTTCCTCTTCCCAAGCTTTTCCTCTTCAAACCATAGCATGAGGGTGGTTCTAGAGAGATAAAGATAAGAGTGAGTGAGTGAGTGAGTGAGTGAGAGAGAGAGAGGAAGAGAAAAGAGTGTGAGTGTGTGTGTTTCGGTGAAGAAGGGAGCGATCAACGAGGGTTAAAGCCTCTCTTTTCTATCTTTGAACCTGCCCGGACTTGGGCCAGTTCGGTTCGGATTGTCTGTACCCTACCTCCACGGTTCGGTCCCCGAAAGGGCTCTCCGCTGCTGTGCACACTGGGTCCGAACCCTTCTTCCAAGGTCTGGTCCCCGTAAGGGCTTCCACAAGATTTGGGCGCACAGGGTCTAGACCTTCCACAAGGGTTCGGTCCTAAAAAGTTTCTAGTCGTACTGCCAAGCGGGGAGAGTCCGGACCTCTTCCTTGAAGTCTAGACTCAGCTATCAGGGTCCGACCCTGGGAGAGGGTTCGGTCCCCGTGAGCAAACTCCCAATTTTAAATTTTTCTTCAAATTTGTATATATTTGCTTTTCGGAATTCAAATTCTCTTCTAACTGTTTCAAAGCCCACGGAACACCCACTCGGACATCGCCAAGACCACTCCTAAACGAATTTTGTCCCATTTGATCAAAGTCCAGTATAGTGATCTAAATTTTTCGAGTATTACATGACTAATGGTGAATGCTACTAACAACTCTGCTAACTAGTTGTGAATGCTACTAACAACACAGAAAATTAAAGATAAGATAAATAGCATCCAACATTCAATTCCATATTCTATCAAATCAGGATAGAAATTCAAGAATAAATTCAGTTTCTCAGTTACTATATTTTTCAGATTCGGATATTGATCCAAAATTTATAGAAATATTAGATTCAATTCTATATTCTATAAAATCAGGATACAATTTTAAGGACAAATTCAGTTTCTCAGTTACTATATTTTTTTTTATTCACATATTGATATAAAATTTATAAAATTATTAAATTCAAAATTGGATAATAGATAAATTATACATTTAATGTTGAAACCTTGTAGAGAGTGATTTAGTATTTGTGAGTAATAAATCCTATTTGGAGCATATATTCTGAATATGTCAATTTAAAAACTCGTTCGATTATTCATTGAAAATACATTTTAAAGAGTTAGTATTGAGTTAGTAAAGATATATAAAAATGAAATGTATTCAATATTTGTATCTGTATTCATATATGCAAAATTAAATATGGATTATAAAAAATAATTGTTGTAAATATTCAACCAAATGCAAAGCACTTAAAAAGGGATTTATACCGACGCTTTTACGACGACGCACTTAAAAAGCGTCGTAAAATTTTTTTAGTGTCAAAATTTTAACGACGCTTGGCTTTTGCGTCGGCAAATAATATAGGGCGGGAACTGAAAAAATATTTTTCCCTCCCCACCGCCACAGCCCATCTCTGTTTTTTTTTTTTTTTTTACTTGTTCGTCGCTGTTTTGGATCTAGGAGGGAGAAGAGGATCAGATGGGGCTTTGCCATGGGAAACCATCGACGACGCCGGAGGCCTCAAACCCTACTTCTACAGCTTTGAAGAAGAAGAAGAAGAAGAAGGGAGAAGAAGAAGAAGGAGCGGTAGAGAAGAGAGAAGAGGAAGAAGAGAACAAGGAGGAGGCGGCGGTGGCGGAGGTCCAGAAGAGTACCACCAAGCCATGGGCCTCCCCCTTCTTCCCCTTCTACAGCCCTAGCCCCGCTTACAGCCTCTTCTCAAAGAAATCTCCGTCCGCCGCCTCGGCCGGCGGCGGATCAGCGACGGCGACGCCGAGGAGGTTCTTTAAGCTGCCGTTCCCGCCGCCGTCGCCGGCGAAGCACATTAGGGCGGCGCTGGAGCGGCGCCACGGCTCGGTGAAGCCGAACGAGGCGGCGATCCCTGAGGAGGGGGGCCGCGAGGGGGCGAACGGGGCGGTGGCGGGGCTCGACAAGAGCTTCGGCTTCGCGAAGGGGTTCGAAGGGAAGTACGAGGTCGGGGAGGAAGTGGGGAGGGGCCACTTCGGGTACACATGCTCGGCACAGTTCAAGAAGGGGGAGCGGAAGGGGGAGCAAGTGGCCGTAAAGGTCATCCCTAAGGCTAAGGTGCAATAAAAAAACCCCTCCTTTATGATATATACTTTTGCTTTTTAACCCTTTTGTGGTTCCAATTTTGCTTCATTATATCATTTTCCTGTGGTTGAGAAGATGAAAGTGGGACTGTGAGGTTGATCTAATGGAATACACGAATCAGATGATCTAGGGTATTCTTTTTCAACTCAAAATTCTCAATGTGGCCTGATATGATATTAGTTAATGGAACATTGTTGTGCTTTAAGAAAAAAATACAACTTTTAGTTGCTGCCAAACTTAATATATATGTACTCTAGTTTAAAATGTGGGTGAATTATATAATTTATGCCATAGTTGGATGCTTTTCCCTTTGGCAGATGACGACGGCCATAGCTATAGAAGATGTCAGGAGAGAAGTGAAGATTTTGAGAGCTTTGACGGGACATAGCAACTTAGTCCAATTTTATGATGCATATGAAGACAATGACAATGTTTATATTATAATGGAGTAAGCTTCGATTACCTTAGCTACTAATTTGACTTTTGTTATTCAGTATTGAGTTCTTGTTATTCTCCCCAGCATTTTATCTCTTTCTTCTTCTATTTCATACTTTGTGTTCTTTGACAGTACGATTGAGTTTGAGAAGTTTGCATGTTTTTCAATGTCAAAAATATCATTTGGCCTATTAGTATTATGAAATTTTGGGCCTACTCTGATGCATCTCTTGTATTGACTAGTTGGTTTGATGCTTGTGTATTTGAATCTTTTACATATTTTATATGGCAGCACTTCACATAGTTTAGTCAAATGTTTTGGATTTATGGTTTTAAAACCTGTTTGGCCTGACTTTTGGGAATGCTGCTCCACTCAAATAGTAGTTGCCAGGCTTTTTATCAAACAGAACAATTTTAGTAGATCTAATCATGCGAAACAGTCCCTGACAACCCTCTGTTTCTGTGCTTTCTCTTCGTTTGTACTTGAAAGGGCGTTTTCTTTCCTTGTCCTTCGATTTCAGTTAGTTCTTTCTATGCTCTAGGTCATGCATGTTAGAAATGCTTTCCATTATTCTTTCTTCTTTTTCGCCTTTTATTTAGCAAATGTGTTCAGGAGATTTCCTTCTGTTCTTACTCGTTGTATTTGTCTCGAGAATGTAGTATGTAAAGCAATGATATATTTAACTCTTAACTAATTTTTGACATTTAAGATTTTAAATTTGAACTTTTCTGAGGCATGCTTTTGCAGTTTAATTTGCATTTCATATTGATACAGCATCAGTTGATGCAGCAAAAGCTATATGATATTAAGTTTAATCACTTATCTACTACCTGATTTAGGTTTTGTGAAGGATGAGAGCTTCTGGACAGAATTCTTTCAAGGTATCTTATCCTCTAGTTGTTTCATTACTATGAATTTCTATTCTATATTCAGCTTTGTAGTTCAGCACCAAGTACTAATCTTTATTGTGAGTCCGAAGAGTGTAGATCGTTCATATGCATATCTTGTTGCTCAAGCAGGGGTGGAAAGTACTCAGAAGATGATGCAAAAGCTGTCATGGTGCAAATATTAAACGTTGTTGCATTTTGCCATCTTCAAGGGGTGGTACATCGGGATCTTAAACCAGAGGTAATGAATTTTGAACTATTTACTTCAATTCATAGACATCACATTTTTTTAATTGATTTTGCTTTTTAGTCGTGTATTTTTTTAATGCAATCAAGTGAGTTGTTCTAAGGCAAAAACTACTTCGTGTAGGATGCTTGCCGAGTCTAACGGTGTCGAGCTTTTCCCTTTGTGTATTGTAGCTAGTTTGAAATGAATTGATGGGAAAGGTCTTAGACGTAAGATACATTATTAATTTTAGCTTTTGAATGGTAAATCCTGACCTATCTAGGTCTAGTGAGATTTTGGTTTCAAATGATTTTAATTCCTTTTTAAATTTGTTAGTATCATCCTTTAGCGAGAAAATTTAGGAAAGTGAAAAATGAGCCGAATATTTTGATGCTGCTTTGGGATTATACAATTTAAGTTTGAAAGTCTGCCAAAGTTTACAAATCATAAGAACTTCTGCTTTTTTGCTTGCAATAAAGCTTCTGGCAATCTCAATTTTTCTTTCTCTAAACTGTGGTATTTGCTTGGTCAGAATTTTCTTTTTACATCAAAGGATGAGAATTCTCAGCTGAAGGCTATAGACTTCGGCTTATCAGACTTTGTAAAACCAGGTTTGCTCTATCGATCATTATAAACATCATCTATAATCTAATGCTTTATATCTTACGGTGTTGAATCTAGCTTCCTCTCAGTGTTTGACATAAGAATATTTCTCAATAATTGTTCTTTTACACTCTGCACAGATGAAAAGCTAAATGACATTGTAGGAAGTGCATACTATGTCGCACCTGAAGTTCTACATAGGTGTTACAGTACAGAAGCATGTATGGAGTATTGGTGTGATTGCATACATTCTCCTATGTGGCAAACGCCCATTTTGGGCACGAACAGAGGGCTGCTGCTCAAGCAGCAGCCAGAGCTGCTGCTTGATCAGCAGCAGGGAGCTGCTGGTCAAGCAGCAGCACTGGCTGCTGCTTGAGCAGCAGCTCCTTAGCTGCTGCTCAACGAGGGATACCCTAATCCCCCTCTCTCTCCTTTTTTTTTTTTTTTTTTTTTTTTTTTTTTTTTCTTTTCATTCCCCCTTTCTCTACAAAAAAAAAAAAACAAAAAAAAAACCAATCGATACGCAACGAGGGATTAAAAACCACCCCTTTGTTCTCCTCGGGATCGATCGTTGAGAAGGGTTTTGCGGGTTTTGCGATTCGAGATGGATCACGTAGCGGCGGTGGAGGAGCGAATTGTAACGGAGCGAATCAGGAAGAAGCTCGAGGAGGTGACCGTAGCGGCGCAGAGCCAACTCTCATCCGTCCAAGACCACGTCAACTTCACTCTCCAGGTATCTAATTTTCGTAAAAATTACTCCTTTTTTTGTGATTTTATTGATGGAAAAAAAGGGTAAATATGTTATGAAGGTTTTCTATACTATAGGCCATTTTTGAATGGACCCTCAAATTTGTTTTTTTTTTTTTTTAGCACCCCTTATATTATTTTGATTTTAGTTATTTTGCATGGTTGTTTTAGAGGTTGGATAAAGTTAATGGCTTTGTTAACTATCAGCTGTTAACAATTAAGGAAGTTAAAAAAAAAAACATCCCTGTAGAGAGACAAATGGCGCACGCACCCGCATCCGCTCCACAAGCAACAGCGCCTGGTCCCCCTAGAGGTGCTCAAACTCGCCCCCTTGTCTCCTACAGGGACGCTGTGTTATCCTACGCCCCGTTAAAGCCTCCTTTCCGGCCCGCCTCTACCTCTAGGCACCTGCCTTCGCTTCTGCCGAGATCTCTCCGCAACCCTTCCCTTTCGGGGCGCTGTTTTAGGTGCTTCGAGAGGGGACACCGGGCGGCTCGCTGCAGGGAACCGAGGCGCTGCCTGCTCTGTATGCGTATCGGCCACGCAGCCAATCGCTGCCCCAACCGACCTCTGCCCCCTAGCCGTGCAATGGAAAGCGGACATGCTGCGGCTACACCTCGGTCTGCGACGGCCCTTCTGGACGGCGGCCAGCAACCCAAGGAGGTGCAAGCTCTTTCTGGTCGTGTGGCGTTGGTGGAGCCCCTCGGTGGACACCCCTCCGGATCCCTGGCCTCCCTTTCTCGGGGTCTGGCGGCGAGGTTTGGGGGCAGTGCCGAGGACTACAGGGTGGCTTCATTTAAAGATGGGTGTGTGGCTGTTTTCTTCCCCAACTGGGTGGCGAGGGAATCGGCTATCGCTCGTAGCCCTCTACAGCTGGAGAATCTGAGCTTCCGGTTTTCAAACTGGGTGGAGTCCGGAGAGGGGGGGCGGGATCACCTGCTACACAAAGCATGGATCAAGCTCCACAACTGGCCCATTCTTTGCTGGAGTTCGTCCGACATCCGGGCTGCGATCTCGAGTTTTGGAGCGCTCTGGGAGGTCGACGAGGAGAGTTTGGCGCTGAGGGACGTGTCCTACTTCCGTGCCCAGATCCGTTGTCGTCACATTCACAACATCCCGGAGATCCTGCATCTTTACTTGGATGACCGGCGTTTCGCGGTGCGCGTCGAGCTCGAGTCCTGGGAAACGGCCGACCCCATCCTGCTCGGGGAAGCATTGGACAGACGGCTGGGCCTGGACACGGCGGAGGCGCAAGAAGACTTTCTCAGGTTGACGGGCTTCAACGACTGCGGGGCCGGCGGCGGGGAACAGCCAGGTGCTTCTCTTCGGAGACCGGGGGAAGCACACCCGGTTTACCCGCGGGTCCGAGGTGACCAACTTTCAAACTTCGACCCACTGGACTTCCCTCCGCTCCATCCGTACTCTGCGGGTAGCCAGGGGGCGTCTGAAAAAGCTGGTGGCCCTACTAGCTCCTCTGACCACTTGTCTCCCTCTTTGGGCCCTACGCCTAAGCCCCCTGCTGGCCTTTTGGGGCCAGGGCCACTGGGTGAAGCGGAGGCGCAGATCCCTGACGACTTTGGGCCTGCCCCCCTAGCCCTACCGGCCCCGGCTCGTTCTACGGGGGCCCGGCCCATCCCTGTCTCTGTGTTGGGCGCCCCTCCGTTTGCATCCTCCTTGCCCTCTCCCCCCAATTCGCCTGGGCTGACCCAGACTTCGGCCCGGACTTCTTCAGCCCAGAAGGACCGCTTTGCTGCCTCTGCGGAGACTCACCCGCAGCGACGGAGTTTGCGTCTTGCGCACTTATACGGGGGGAACACCCTTCCCTCCTTCAAAAGAGCCCAGGTGCTGCGGGGCAAGAAGTTGGACGCGATCGGTGGCTCGACGCCTCCGACATCCAGGACGCGTGCAGCACCGACTCCTGCCCCGCCCACCGTCCACGTATTGGACAACTCTGCGCCGCTTCCAGACTCGGCCGCAGCACCGACCTTGGATCAGCTGCTCGGACGCGACCCCGCCTCTCCACTGTCTAAGGAGGATGTGGCCCTCATCAAAGCCGTCTGTGGCATCATGGAGACTAGTTTGACACCGCCTCGCGCCCCGAATACTGATGTTGTGCTGGCCTGTCCGGTTCCGGGCAGCAAGGAGGGTGCCTAGTAAGGGTGTGTTACCGTCCTGTCGGAATGTTGGTTCTTTCGGGTTTTAGTGATTTTCTGTTTATCTATGGCTAGGAACCGAACCTTCCGGTTTTTGTCTTGGAACGTCCGCGGGCTGAACGATGTGGCGAAATGTTGCACTGTACGCTCTTTTATCAGGAATTGCAAATGTAGTGTGGTTTGCTTTCAAGAATCGAAGCTTGCCTCGATCTCTCTCGCTAAACTACGATCTTTCTGTGGGTATTTTCTGAAGGACTGTAGAGCTCTTAACTCGATTGGCACCAGAGGGGGTATCTTGACGGCCTGGAATCCGGCTCTCTTTGACTGTGTGGATGACTGGTGCGGGGCCTTCTCACTACATGTGCTTCTCAAAAGGAAAGCGGATGGCGGAGTGCTTTTGATCTCGAATTTCTACGGCCCCACCTGCGCAAGCTTGAAGGCGGATCTGTTTCGGGATATAAAAATTACCAGCGACAGGGCGCCGGCTGTCTGGATTGCTGTTGGCGATTTTAACGCTCTTTATTCTCTGCTCGACAAAAATGGGGCGGCAACTAACTTGAGCGAAATTTTACAATTCAGGAACGCTATCGCTGAGGCAGGACTATCTGATCTCCCACTACTCAACCGCTCCTTCACTTGGTCCAATGGCAGGAGGTCCCCGACGCTGGAGCGTCTCGACCGGGCGTTTATCTCTGATGGCTGGTCGTCGGTTTTTCCTAACTCGTCCCTACGTGCACTCCCGCGCCCAAGGTCTGACCACTGCCCACTGGTTGTTTCGGCTTCCTCCTTCATCCCCGCAGCTCGACTATTCCGCTTTGAGTCCTACTGGATGCAAATCCCGATGGTTACCGAGGTGATTTCGAATGCTTGGGATCAGCCTGCTATGGACGTGGATGCTACCTCTCGCTTCTCGGCCAAACTGTCACACGTGGAATTGGCGCTGAAAAATTGGAGTGCGGGTCTTAATGCAAGTTTAAAAGCGCAGAGGGATAACTGTCTTTTTTGGATTGAATGGATTGATAAGGCTGAGGAAGGCAGGGTAATTAATGTTTTTGAACTACACCTGAGACCTCTCCTCAAAATCAGGTATGAGGAGCTATGTCTACGAGAAGAAATTAAATGGAGGCAGCGGTCTCGGGTCCAGTGGTTGAGAGAAGGGGACTCGAACACGGCCTTTTTCCACAGGAGAGCAAACGCTCGCCGGTGCACTAATCGCATCCTTTCAATTTCTGATGGCTCTGCTTCGTTGTCTGGCCACGCAGCCATCGCCGAGCATCTGTCCGTTTTCTTTCAGACTCAATCGGGTCAGGAAAACACGCATCGCTCCTCGCTGGATCTTCATCTGCTCTTTGGGTCTGAAACCGCAAGCTTAGCCGAACTGCAACTGCCTTTTTCTTCGGAGGAAGTGAAGGAGGAGGTTTTCTCGTCCGCTCCGGACAAGGCACCGGGGCCGGACGGTTTTCCTTTGCTCTTCTATCAACGTTTCTGGGAATTACTAAAAGATGACATCATGGAGGTTTTCTTCGAGCTGTTTGCTGGCACGGCCAACCTCTCCGCTGTCAACAGAAGCTGGATTTGTCCAATTCCTAAGAAGCCAATTATCTCGTCGGCAAGAGACCTTCGGCCCATCAGCCTTGTCCACAGCCTTTCCAAGATCTTATCAAAGGTCCTCGCTTCAAGACTACAAAGGAGCCTCCACCTGCTTATCAACCCGCACCAGGCTGCTTTTGTCAAAGGGCGTAATATTCTCGACAATTTCTTCTGTGCCCAATTCCTGGTTCACCATCTGCATTCCACTAAAACTCAAGCGGCGGTATTCAAAATAGATTTCGAGCGCGCGTTTGATCACATCAACTGGTCTTTCCTCAAAGAGATTTTAGCAGCTAGGGGCTTCGGGTCTCGCTGGATTGGGTGGATTGACTCGATCCTCAGGTCGACTTCGGCGGCGGTGCTCCTCAATGGTATACCCGGATGCTACTTCAATTGCGAGAGAGGACTGCGCCAGGGGGACCCACTATCACCACTCCTTTTCATTCTGTGCGTGGATGTGCTGTACCGAATGCTGCAGGCAGCGGTAGACGCGGAGTTGCTGCTGGCGGTACAAGTTGGGGAACTGAGGTTCCACACGCTCCAATACGCAGATGACTTACTCCTTTTCTTCAACGGCTCCCTCAGATCTGCGGCGGTTATCAAACTTACACTGGCTTCTTTCTCCAGCAGCTCAGGGTTGAAGATCAACTTTGATAAGAGTTCCATCATTCCGATCAACCTACCACCCGAGCATGCTACCGCTTTAGGCAATTTTTTCAATTGTCAGAGACAGTCTTTTCCTATCAACTTCTTGGGACTTCCCCTCTCTCCAAGGAAATTGCGTAAGGTGGATTACTTACCTCTAATCGAGAAGATCGATACACGGCTGGCCAACTGGAAAAGCCAATCGCTCTCCAGGGGCGGTCGGCTAGTACTGCTGAATTCCGTACTCTCCGGCATCCCTGCCTACTTCTGTTCGGCTTTCCGCCTTCCAGCATGGGTGATTGCAGCTATCGACAAAATTCGTAGGGGTTTTTTCTGGAGGGGCAGGATCCTCAATAACGGTTTCCACTGTTTAGTTAAGTGGGGAAACGTCTGCCGACCTAAACGCAATGGAGGGCTGGGGGTGAAGCACCTACACTCCGCGAACGACGCTCTACTGATGAAAGGTCTTTGGAGTTTCTTCAATTCAACCGACATTCCCTGGGTGCAAATCATCAGATACAAGCATCATAGGGCTCGGCCGCCCTCACTCACCAGCAGAATCCCGGCTAGGTGTTCCCCAATTTGGAAGGACATGCTTAGGCTCGTCCCACCTTTCTTCACCTCGGTCAATTTCATCGTGGGGAACGGGGAAGCATCGTCTTTCTGGACTGCCAGGTGGTGTGGTGAATCTAATTTCTCCAACCTTTTCCCGCATCTGTACGCGGCGACGCATGCTAAGCAGCTGTCCGTGTGGAGTTGGTTCGTGAAATTTTCAAGTAACATGGAAGCGGCTTTCACCCCCCCGTTATCCAGCACGGAGCACGACGAGTTGCTCCTCCTCCAAGCTATGGTGTGCAACTGGTCAAGGTCCGAATTCGAGGACTCGACCGTATGGAGGTGGTGCAGCAACGGACTGTTTTCCACTCGTAATGCCTACCAGTTCTTGATTTTCAGCGGGGCACAAGACTGCAGGATTCCTTTTTTTGTGGAAAATAAAGATACCCCTACGAGTCAAAGTTTTCCTCTGGATCGCGGCTAGAAACCGAGTTCTGACTGCGGAGAATCTGGCAAGGCGCGGATGGATTGGCCCCTCCATTTGCGTGCTCTGCTCAAATAGCGGCGAACACCTGGATCATCTACTTTTCGCCTGTACCTTCGCTAAAGCATTGTGGATGCGACTTCTGTCCACGCACGCGGTTTCGGTGGGTTTGGGAACCGCTGAGGCGCTCCCGAAGGATTTGCCGGCCGTTTGGTCCTTCCTCCGCTCCTCTCTGTCGGGGTTCGCTTTGGATTATTTCGATACCTGTTTCGCGGCCACCTGTTGGGAGCTATGGAAGGAAAGGAATGCACGACTATTCACAAACCGGCTTTCGACTGTCGCGGAGCTGGAATGCAAAATCTTAATTGAAACAGACTTCTGGAGCACATCGCTGAGGAATCAAGGGAGGTAGAGGCGCCAACTCACCAACTTATCAGCAGCTTCTTTCTTTTCGAACCTATTTTGGAAGCGGACCTTACGCTGTTTCTATGTGAGGTGCTGATTCGTGTATCCTGTGCCAACCGACTAATGGCTATCAAGCACCATGAGGGCTTAGCCGACTAACTGCTACGGATGGTTACTTGAGAGCTAGGTCGGTAGGGGAGGCTTAATTTGCTGGTGGCAATCAGTTTACGACTGGAGTTTAATCACTAAGACGTCGATGTCTCTATACTGTGTACTGTGTGTTGCATCTTTTTGAACATTTAAATGAGTGCCTGTTTAATTTTAGGAAAGGAGTAGGTACTCTTCCGGGGATGGGTATTGTATTTTGTATTATGCTGGGTCTTTCTTTCTTTTTCTGGGAGTCCTGTACTACTTTCAAATAGGGTATATCCCTGTTTAATCAAAAAAAAAAAACAATTAAGGAAGTTTGCAGTTTCATCTTTGTTCAAAACAGTTAAATTTAACAAAATCACTATCACATTTCACAAAAATTTTCAGTTTATGGGCTGGAAAAACTAAAATGAAAAGAACCACAAGTTGAGGAGGCATAATCAGAAGAAAAATAGTTTGAGAGCTCTATTTCAAAATGTCCTATACCTTGTTCCTGCTTTAGCAGTGCAGTATCAAATTAATCTAGAGGTGATTATGGGAATTGGTAGAACAATTTGTTGGTATGTTGTTGCATAATCATGTTTGATTGGTCTATGTGTGGTTATTTGTAGCAAGCGTACTTCAAGTGTGCGTATGATTGTTTCGACCGAAGGAGGAAACAGGACGATATAAATAATTGCGTGGAGCACTGCAGTGTTCCTGTGCTCAATGCCAACAATCTTGTCGAAGCTGAGATGGCCAAATTTCAGGTAGTCATTTCTTTTCTTTCCTTGTGTTCGCGTGGATGTTTTTTCTTTGGATTCATCTTTTATTTCTTTACTTTAAAGGATATGCATACTTTAGTGTTGGTTGTTGCTCGTTGCAACTTTCTTGCATAGCAGCAGAAAAACTAGAGAAGACAACTGATGTAATTGATCATTACTAATTAAGTTGATATATATGCTGCCCGACTGTGAACTCAAATTTCTCGACGAATTGTTATATATACCGTTTCGCATTTACTTCGATGCGTACATTGAAATGCGTCGATGGCACTTACATTCAATATTATCTTTCTTAATTTTAAAATGGGTGAAAGTGCTCTTTGCCTCAACAATAGATAGCTCAATTTTAATGTGTCGAATATGTAATGCATCATATAAATAGCATATTGTGTCTGATTTACATTCTCTATTGGAGTCTTGGAAAAGTCGACCGTCTCTTCATGTGTATGCAACTATTCGTCTTAAGAATCTTTATAGTTCATTCTTTTGGGTGATGACTCTTGAGCTTCATGCTTTTGCGACCGTTAGACATGCTTCCCCCTGGCTTGTATGGAAGAATTGAGTTTCTATGCTGATCGAATCAATATTCCTCTTTTTCCCCCTTTCAGGAACGGATGAATCGGTCTTTGATGGTATGCCAAGACAAGTTTGAACAAGCTAAACTCCAGAAGATTAAAACTGACGCCATGAACGACTTGGAGACCTGCGTAAATCAAGCTATTGACGACAACATAAGTGCCCTTCCTCATGTTGTTAGTCACATCAAATCCATGCTCTCCATCGATTGAGCAAATTTTACGCATTCTAAGTGCTTTCCATTAATCAAAGATAGAGATGTGATCAAATTCTTTTAGGTTCTTTATGTAAGAGGTTTTTTTTTCCATGTTTCGACAATTAGCATTTTGCGCCAAGCGGCATTTTGTTCTTCTCCTCATTTTTGAGACAGCATTTATATAATCTTCCATATCAAACATCAGAGGGTTTAGCCCACGCAACCACATGTTTACTCTTGTATCCTTATTGGATTTTCAAGGTTCTTAATTTTAGTGCTGATGAGAATTCTTCAAGTGCAAGCAGTGTTGCTTTCTTTCTATAATCTGTCGAAGTACTTTTTTGTCGTGTGGTTTTGATGTTTTCTGTTAAAGATAAGATCTGATGCAACATTAATATTACTAATACAAATCAGGTCCTGTAGTTAAATATGGAAATCGTGAATATATATATATACATTTGCCGATGATTTAATGCGTCGATAATACATTTCTATTACCGACCAAAATGACGACGCTTTAATGCGTCGGGAAAAAGGAAAATAGTCGACGCATTAAAGCGTCGTTATATGACTTTTTTTTTTGATGATCATTTGCCGACGCTTTAATGCGTCGACAATAATTTCTATTACCAACCAAACTAACGACGCTTTCGTGCGTCGGGAAAAAGCGTGCGTCGGGAAAAAGAAAAATAGACGACGCTTTATAACGTCGTAAATTGACGATCATTTGCCGACGCTTTAATGCGTCGACAATAGATTGTTATTGCCGACGAACATAACGACGCTTTCGTGCGTCGGGAATAATGCAACGGTATATTTACCGACGCTTTTGTAAGCGTCGCCATATTTCTCTCGTCACTGCACTTACCGACCCACTTCCCGACGCTTTCTAAAGCGTCGGCAACTACATTAACGACGCTTTTACGCGTTGTTATGTGGATCAAAAAGCGTCGCCAAAGCCATATTAATCTAACTAGTATATAACCCGTAGTTAAATAAATTACGAATAATTTATATAAATATTTATATAGAAATTAAATATATGGTTAAATAGATTGTAATAATTTTATTTAATAATTTTTACATCCGCTCTAATATTGAAAATTGCTTAATTTATACAAAAAGGTTCTAAGGTTTCGAAGCTTTAAATTTGGTAAAAAAAAATATAGAAAAAAGTTTAAAATATCTTTAAAAAAAGAAAAAAGGAAACAGTGTTGAAATCAAATAAACAAAACGCAACAAAAAATAAGAAAACCTAAGAGAGTATGAAATATATTCGCAAATTGATAAATTTTATATAAGAAAGGGAGTAGGAAGTATATAGATTTTTTTTAAGTGCAAATAAGTTTGGGCTCTTTTTTGTTTTGTACACAATATAATAATTCTGTTAGTAAAAATATTTTATTAGGTATATTTTTTATGCAAACAAGTAAAAAAGAAAACTCTATCTTTTTGTTTCTTTGGGTACATTTTATGCATCGCCGGTGGTGGACACGGCGGAGGCGGCGGCTTGGGGTGATGACAGCGGTGGGCGCGGTGCCAGCTGCGAATGTAGTGGGAGCGGCAGCTTAGGTGGCAGGATCGGCGGCATCTGAGGTGGACGTGGGCGGTGGTGGCGACAACGATGGACATTATAGTAGCGACAGCTTGAGCGTCAATTGCAGCGAATAGAAAAAAAAAGAAAGACCACAACTTCTCTTTTAAATTTTTTGGACTGCTCCTTCCTCCTTTTTTTTTTTTCATTTTTTCACTCGTGAGTGTGAGTATGCTTCTTCCCCTCTTTGCAGTCCGTGGATGTGGATGTGAATGTTTTCTCAATTGATTTGGATTATTACATTATTTTGCTTTTTTATAAGCTTTGGAGAGCTAATTTTTTTGAAATATATTAACAATTGTGTGAGAGTCTGTAAATCGAAAAAATATTTCTAAAATTTGTGAGTTATAATGTTGATTTTTATTTATTTATTTATTATATGAGAGTCTGTAAATCAAAGAAATATCTCTAAAATTTGTGAGTTATAATGTTGATTTTTATTTATTTATTTATTTATTTTTTGGAGAAAGATAAGAAAGAGATCGGTAATTTTCTCTTTTATTATTTTTTATTATTAATTTTTTTTTAGGAGAGAGATATGAAAGAGATTAGAAAGAGAAGAAAAAAAAAAAAAAAATGAAAGGGGAGGGAAGTGGGAGATGAGAGGCTACCACACGACATTTCAAATATGTATAGATTAGAAAATTAAATTTCTAATGATTTTATTCAAGATTTTATTCAAGATGATATTAGCATGAAAAATATAATATCTATTTTTGAAAAATAAAAGTTATATTCAATTTTTTTTTTGACAATTCAAAATTATTAATTATGAAAATGCTAAAATAATTTATTAAATAACTAAATCAGGAATATGATAGTGCGTAGATAATTACCAGTTGTTTATAAAGTTAGCCAAAAACTTTAAAAAATTTGGTTTTTAAAAAATGCTAATTAAAATAATAATAATTAAATATATCATTAACTTTTTCTTTTTCATTAATACACTACTTATACATTGTTGATTAGTGTTGATTGCTAATGACAACTTAGAAAGTAGAGACCAGAAAAAAGAAGAGATTTTTATTGTTGACTAGTTATGACTGCTAATAACAATGTAGAAACTAAAGATCTGATAAAAGAAAATATTGTTATTGTATTGAATACCCTTCTGACTAGTGTCGAATGATTTGTCTACGTTCCGAGTCCATCTATTTAGTCAATTTGAGTTCATACACAAACCGTCGAATAAATAATCTTTTCAGTTCATCCAAGTCATTCTGAGCCCACCTATTTAGTTGTATATGCACAAACCGTCGTACAAATAGGCTTCTCTATCCGTCCAAGTCGTGTCTATAGTCGGTGTATACATTTCAATGAGAAATTCAAACATACAATAAAGAAGAGAGATGGTATCACTGTAGTAACCGTAATAATTAAATGAATAAAAAACTTGAAAAATAAAAAATTTTGAAATTTTTGGAGATTTAAAATTTGAAAATTTGAATTGATGTGGGATCTTCGTGATGGACCATTTTAGCGTGCCTTTGCGCCTTTGCGCGCAACGCCGCTGCCTAGCACCTTGCTGCGCGCTGGCTTTGCGCACAGCCGCTAGGCCAACGTGCACCCAGTGCCATGCCGCGCTGTGCGTCTCTTTGCTGCCCGCGCCTCGCGCCACTTGCGCCGTGTGCAGCGTTTGCTTTGCTCGAACCGCACGCCCATTCTTGCGATGTCCTGCCTGACCAATGCTTTGTCTTCCGTTTCGCTATTACAGTTTATGACAGACCTGAAGCAGTCCGATTTTTGTAGCAGTGCACTATTTTGCGGTCGGATACTTCTGTGGCCTTCGACTCTTTACCGGTTGAGCACGGTACACCCGAAAACCTCTTATGTGGCCATAAATATTGTGGTGTGCATTTTATTGCTTTAGGATTATGGGACATTTATTATTGCATCGTTTTTCCTTAATTATCTTTTTGAGTTAATAAATTACATCCGCGGATCGCCGAAAATCCGGTCGGATCTCGGGATAATAGTGAAATTCGCATATCAGCCTTTTGTTCACTTTGAGTCAGTGGGGGTTGGTATGTGAGAGTTTTTTTTGACAGATGGTTGTGTTTCAGGCCTGAGCACCCAGGAGCCTTCTTGCCCATTGTGCAGCGGATTCTAGGACCGCCTGAGTAGAGGTGGGTACTCTGATCCGGGCATTGGCATAGTGTAACCTTTTGGGGTACCGTGGTTGATTGGACCCTTTGGTTGCATCTCTAGCCCTATTTATTGTTTCTTTCCCGCTTTCGATACATCATATCCATTTTCAGTGTAGTTAACACTCTTAGTATAGTAGGACTTTTTATTTGCTTACCTACATGTCTTACTCAGTATTATTAGATACTCTTACATTTTTGCCATATGCCACCTACTGCTAGATTTCACTTGTCCCTATTTACAGTTTTACCTTGCATGATAAAGTAGGTAGATTTTTCATTGCTACAATATGTACTTTTGACATACTTGATCCCGTTTAGGAGTTTTCGGCTATTCGCCGTGTTTTCGGTCTTCCGACTGTGAGCTTGAGCATCCGCATTGAGATCGCTATGCACCAGCTGTACATTTCACGTACAACAGTGGGCCGATCCCCCACAATGGTGTTCTTTACCGGTAGAGTGGTCTATTTGACCCGTGAGCCCGTTTTATATGGCTGCACCTATGGGACCGGGCGATACTGAGCCCCTTTTGTTATCAGTCAGCAGGTGTGGGGTACATCTCAGACTTGGTTCGGCACTAGACTAAGGTCCTCATGACCAACAGTGGCGCCTGATTGGGTATCCTTACTTATGATAATATTGATGCATGTTAACAGTTTTCAGTATTTCTTTCTCGACAGTTATCATTTCAGCATCTATATATTGATACACTTATCAGCTTCTATATCAGCTACTGTTGCCTATTACCTGCTTACTGCCTAGTAGGTACGACTTACTCGTCTCCGGCTAGTTGTACCCACTGAGATACATTCAGTTGTGTCTCACATCCTTTGGGTGACTATTTTTCGGGTCAGCCGGGGGGTGAGCAGTCGGGACGCTGATGAGAGATTCCGCGCTAGACCTGTCCCTAGCTTCTTGTTATTTAGATTTATTTTTAGTTTTGTCAGATTCATATTGATTATTCAATTTGTTTATTTATGTAGTTAATCGGTTAGTTGTAAACTCTGATTGCATGATTGGTATCTTTGCATTTGCCTAGCCGAGCGCGTACAGGGAAGACTCCGTCCGATTGGACCGGGAATTTTCTTTACGCATGGCAGATCTATTCACGTCCTGGGGTTATTTTTTGAACTCTGATTTTTTTTAAAAAAAAATTTACCTCTTTTGAAAATTCGAGGCATGATAGATTTATATGGTATCAGAAACTAGGTTATACGGTGCCTAATATTGGTTAGGATTGAGCCCCAGGATGACTTGTGACTTACGTGAGAGCGGGGTTTTTACTTAGAGGTTAGGAACCCAGGAGTTTTTCACTATTGAGGTTATCCTGACCTGGTTATCTTGTTTAAGTTTATGGTTCATCTGTGTGGTGATGGTTCCGGGCAAGGTGCTGGCCGTGGCCGCGGTGTCGACCGACCTCGGGGAGCGCCTAGGGAGCCAAAGGGCCCTAGTGAAGATACAGGAGCTGCGAGATCAGCTCACGGCTTTGGCTGGCTTAGCCCAGCAGCAAGCGGCTGCTTCTGCGGCACCAGCCCCACCAGCCACACCACCAGTTCAGCAGCCTGGAGGACCTATCGACCCTCCACCTGCCCCCGTGCCACCAGTGGGGATAGCCCCGACTACCACCACTACCCCAGGAGCTGTACCGGAGGCTGCTACTGCTAGCGACCCCCCTGTTGCTGCTGTCGATAGCACCAAGTATTTGGTGCTATCAAGTTTTCTACCCTTAGATCAACCCCTTCGATTATTTTCACCCGTTAGATTTTACTATTTTCCCAACCACCCATTAAACCCAAATGGCCCACTATCATCTCAACCACACATCCTTTAATTCAATGGTTAAAAACTTAATAGCACCAATTACTTCGTGCTATTAATAGCATTTCAGCCTAGCGCTCTCTCTCTCTCTCTCTCTCTCTCTCTCTCTCTCTCTCTCTCTCTCTCTATATATATATATATATATATATATATATATATATATCACTATAAGGTCTAGTCAATTGCAAATGTGTTGGAGAATTCGAGGAATTTGGATTCCGACTTCGTTTCGGCACTCCCACAGGGTAATGAGGGCAAAAACGGAGATTTTCGCCCGTTTCCACCAATCGACCAATCAAATTGTGTCGCCTAAAAATTAAACGTATTATGTGAGTTTTTATGGTCCAAAATTAGAAATTTATAAAATCAAAAGAGATCAAAACCCAACATTTCCAAAAACATTCTTCAAAAACCCTAAAATCTAATTATTTTGATTAAACCCCATAAATCTCAAAGATTCTTGCAAGAATCTAGTTTTGAATTTTGCGAGGGCCCTAAACATTTCAATTTCAAACGATTTAAGATAAACCCTAAGTTAAAAACTCAAAAACTCTACTCACCTCTCAAGAGAAACGAACTCCCAAGCTTTTTTCATCTTTTTCTTCCTCTTCCCAAGCTTTTCCTCTTCAAACCATAGCATGAGGGTGGTTCTAGAGAGATAAAGATAAGAGTGAGTGAGTGAGTGAGTGAGTGAGAGAGAGAGAGGAAGAGAAAAGAGTGTGAGTGTGTGTGTTTCGGTGAAGAAGGGAGCGATCAACGAGGGTTAAAGCCTCTCTTTTCTATCTTTGAACCTGCCCGGACTTGGGCCAGTTCGGTTCGGATTGTCTGTACCCTACCTCCACGGTTCGGTCCCCGAAAGGGCTCTCCGCTGCTGTGCACACTGGGTCCGAACCCTTCTTCCAAGGTCTGGTCCCCGTAAGGGCTTCCACAAGATTTGGGCGCACAGGGTCTAGACCTTCCACAAGGGTTCGGTCCTAAAAAGTTTCTAGTCGTACTGCCAAGCGGGGAGAGTCCGGACCTCTTCCTTGAAGTCTAGACTCAGCTATCAGGGTCCGACCCTGGGAGAGGGTTCGGTCCCCGTGAGCAAACTCCCAATTTTAAATTTTTCTTCAAATTTGTATATATTTGCTTTTCGGAATTCAAATTCTCTTCTAACTGTTTCAAAGCCCACGGAACACCCACTCGGACATCGCCAAGACCACTCCTAAACGAATTTTGTCCCATTTGATCAAAGTCCAGTATAGTGATCTAAATTTTTCGAGTATTACATGACTAATGGTGAATGCTACTAACAACTCTGCTAACTAGTTGTGAATGCTACTAACAACACTGAAAATTAAAAATAAGATAAATAGCATCCAACATTCAATTCCATATTCTATCAAATCAGGATAGAAATTCAAGAATAAATTCAGTTTCTCAGTTACTATATTTTTCAGATTCGGATATTGATCCAAAATTTATAGAAATATTAGATTCAATTCTATATTCTATAAAATCAGGATACAATTTTAAGGACAAATTCAGTTTCTCAGTTACTATATTTTTTTTTATTCACATATTGATATAAAATTTATAAAATTATTAAATTCAAAATTGGATAATAGATAAATTATACATTTAATGTTGAAACCTTGTAGAGAGTGATTTAGTATTTGTGAGTAATAAATCCTATTTGGAGCATATATTCTGAATATGTCAATTTAAAAACTCGTTCGATTATTCATTGAAAATACATTTTAAAGAGTTCGTATTGAGTTAGTAAAGATATATAAAAATGAAATGTATTCAATATTTGTATCTGTATTCATATATGCAAAATTAAATATGGATTATAAAAAATAATTGTTGTAAATATTCAACCAAATGCAATTGATTTCACCTTATTTTAATGATTGTATGGAATTTCAAGTTTGCCTGCAAGTTTTAAAAAAATAATAATTGAGTTAAATTCTTTAAAATTTTGTTCTATATAATATTGATTGACCTACATAAGTTCTAGAAAGGCAAGTATGAACTGAAAAAATAAATTCCTAATAACTAGTAAAATTTATAAAATTAGGAAATTGAATAACTATCCAAACAACATATCATAAATCATTATAGTTAGACATAAATTTAAATTTTGTTCTCAGCATTTCTGATGCAGGCGGCCGCTAAAATTTTGATAGCAACAATGATTTTATACTATTCAACCAACTATCCACTAAATTTTAGGAGACCCACTATCATCATAACCGTACATTTCTTTATTTAAGTACTATTTAAGTGCGAAAAAGTTATGAGTACAAAGGCAGGTTCGTTCTTGAGCATGTACGGCAGGAAGAGAAGGCCCAAGGTGGTCCGCTCGCGGCTTCAGGTTCGGCAGGTTATTGACCATGTACGGCAGAAAGAGAAGGTTCGGCCGGCAACGGAACAGAGATTTCCGAAAAAATAATTGGAAAATACTTTTTGTACATTCCAAAAAAATATATACTTCTTATATCTTATCCATTTAGGAATGAGATGAATTTTACTGGTCATTTCAAAATGATCAGTAAAAAATATTTCATTTTTAGATAAATAAAATATGTATTATATATTTTTTTTGAGATGTATAAATAGTATTGCTCTAAATTATTGCAGAAGTTCGAATGAATTATTCGAAAGAACGATATAAAAAATTTTAATAAGAAATTTTATATTCTTCTCTAATTTAAATTTTTTTATTATATTTTTATCAAAAAAAAAAATTGAATTGTTTTTTAAAGTTTTTCTTAAAACAAGATAAATGCGTAGTTCAAAATAAAAAAACTTGGTTTGAAACAATATAACATAAAAAATTTTGGCCTGAAATTTTATATATTCTTCTAATTTGGTCTTTCTTAATTATAATTTTACGAAAATATTTTTTTGAATTATTTTTTAAAATTTTCGTTAGAACAAAATAAATATGAAGTTGACTCGTAATTTTTTTTTTGAAGAAGACATGAAGTTAAGATTGTATATTTTTTCTTTTTTCTTATATTGGAATACACTAGCTCTTTACACGTAGGTAATTGGCGAATCACGTAATTTTTAATTTTTTTATCATTTAATTTTTTTATTTTTATGTATTTAGGTTGGTAACGTATAAGGGCGATCTATCTAGTTTTTCAGTTCTATAAAAGCAAAGGAAAAAAAAAAGTTTCATTTTAAACACAGTACTCTGTATATTTATTAAAATTATTATTTTATTTATTTATTAATACTAAAAGTTATCCAAGTTCTTTATAATATTTTAAAAATAATAAAAAATAGACGGTACGTTAGCCTATTAGTCTATTTTTGGATATCCAAATTGGAAATTATAAAAGACAAATAACTTTATAAATTCTCTAAATTTAGGAATATTAAAATAGAGTTTATCTTCAAATAATTATACTTTTTATATATTTAATTTAATATAAAATAGTGTGTAATATTAGTTTCTATAAATAAGAGTATTGAGATATTTCTAAACATCATTGCCTTTAATAGACTAAAGAAAATTTTACGTGAGATATCTGCGCGAAAATCAAAATATGCAAAAAAAAATTATTAAATTATTCAAATCAAACAAATAAAAATATTAAATAGTAAAATTTAAAATTTTAAAAAGTTGGGTGGTCGTTTGAGATACTCTTTTATGCACACTGTTCGCGAAGAAGCTCAAGAGCCTTCAATAGTGTAGGCGCAAATCTTGTGACATTTAGCTTCACATCTTGCTTGAACATATAGTACTCTCCCACCTTTTGCCACCCACTATTGTGAATTGAATCCGGATCCTTGATCACAGGGTGATTTCTCCCAAATTTCTCCAACAATGTGGTCTCCTCCGCGCTAATCGTGTACTCGAACTCTCTTAATTTCATTTCCCTTGCGGGCCAACCAAAGAATCCCTCGGCCATGTACTCCAATTTCCCATAGGGCACTATTTGGATCAGGGTGGCGTTCGTTTTGAGAAAAATGATATTCGTTAGTCCCGCGCCGTGCACCCCCATCAGCCCGTCGCATGAGTCCACCATCTTCGCAAATTCCGTCACATTTAGGTCCATCTTTGGCTCGACGACCACCGCCTCGAACCCTAACTCCTCGGCTGATTTCGCGACATCCTCAACGTTCAACAACCTCCGAGTTTTTTCTTTATTTATGATCATTAGTCGTGGTTTTTTTTCCGGCTTATCTCGATAGCTTATCGGTACATCTTTTGGAAGCGAGTAAGCTTCTCGAATGAACAATCGGAAGTCGAGCATCGTATACCCTTCTGGAGGGAGATCTGGTAAGATCCCGAAATCGCGATGGCTTCGAAGGCCGACGAGGGCACGCGGGTAGCAACGGAACTCTTTATCACTATCAAAATCGATAATTTCGTACCTCGAGAGCGTCTTAAGTATCATACTGTACTTTTCTACCCACCAAGGTTTGAGATCGGTTATGAGGAATTGAACCTCGCCATTGAACCGACGGGAAGTAAGGTAGAGGAGGATGATCACGTCGCTGAAGTCGTGCCACGCATTCCCTATGAGGCCACCTAGCGCGAAGACGACCGCAGGGACGTTGTGCCGAACCGTACAAGGAGGGGCTTCAGACGGACCACGTAATGATTTTATTGTCACGAATTTGATCCACGGAAGGTACCTGCGAGATTGTACTCGAATTTTCCACTCTTGAGGTTCAGGACTGGTGATTTCGGAGGGAGGGCCATATAAGACCGTTGAGTGGCTCCCGAGTATTCGAGCATCGCCGATCATGTCGCAGACATCACATCGTGGATTCGACGTGTCGCAGATCGGCTTTAGCTCTACTAGTTGGTTGAATTTTTCGTCGCCTCCACCTACAAAAAAAAGAGCAAGAATTTTCATCAAAACACCAAACTTTAATCTAGTTCTCGATCATCAATTTCTACCGTAATTTTTGCTAACTCTCCAGTGTGAAATAAACAAACTAAAATTAAAATGTCACTGTTAGGTAAAAAGTGTGTTAACTCTACTCATAGTGATTGTGATTGGAGGGAGCCCTATATATATATAGGAAAATGCTACTTGTACACCCCATTTGGGGGTGTACATCGCACACCCCACCCATCCAATGGGTGGGGCGTGGTGAGGGGTCACTTCATAATTTATGAAGTGACCCCCCACCCTTAGATGGGTGGGTGTAAAATGTACACCCCCTCTGGGGGTGTACATGTAGCGTTGCTCATATATATATATATATATATATATATATATATATATATATATATATATATATATATATATATATATGAACAAGGCACCATTGCTCACTCCAATGAGATAGAGAAATTTAATGAGGAAAACATAAGAAATACAATGAAATAAAAAGGCGGTTAGAGACCAGGTGATTAGGAATCAAAATAAAAGTTCGCAAAAATTAGTTTTCAGGTCCCAAATACTTGATTATTATCCAAAATGTATGGAAAAATTTTAAAAAGTGAAGCAATTGAAATGGAAACTTTGAGTACCAGCCATCAAGTTCTTAATCAAGTACAATATTTATCATCCGTGTATATATATATATATATATATATATATATATATATATATATATATATATATATATATATATATAGTCCGGCTAGAATACTATCGATAGTACCAAACAATTGGTGCTATCAAATTTTTAGCCGTTGGATGAAAAGATATGCGGTTGGAATTATAGTGGTCCCCTAAGATTTTTACTATTCAACCAACCACCTAGTAAACTCTAGGGGCCCACTATAATCCCAACCGCATATTTTTTCATCCAACGGTTAAAAACTTGATAGCACCAATGACTTGGTGCTATCGATAGTATTCTAGCCTAATTATATATATATATATATATATATATATATATATATATATATATATATATATATATATATATATATATATATATATATATATATATATATATATATATAGTTCAACTACTATTCTTTTAAAAGAACAAAGTTGTTTGTCTTCCTAAATCATTTGAGATGATAGAAATTCTGAATTGATGGTCGAAACCGTTAAAGTTAATCTAAATTAGTTAAAGCGTTTAGAAATTAAATTTTATATATTTTAAAAATTGTTATAAAATTCATCCAAGAGTTAAAAAATAAATGGTCAAAATTGAATAATCATGTGAAAATAGTTATTAAACTTTCTAAATTCATGATCGAAATTACCAAACGTTATCTAAATAGTATAAATAATTTTCTATCAAAATTCATGCCGTTTGAATTGCTTTACATTGTTAAACAAGCAATCAGCTAATATAGATCGTTAAAAACTGTCGATTTTGTGATCTCCTGATTTCTATCATAAATAATTTTTAAAATTTAGTTTTTAAACACTTTAAATACTGTAGATCAATTTTAACGGTTTCAATTATCGATTCAAAATTCCTATCATCTCAAAATGATTTCGAAAGACAAAAAACTTTGTCCTCCTAAAAGAATAGTAGATAAACTCTATATATAGATTTCGAAAGACAAGAAACTTTGTCCTCCTAAAAGAATAATAGATAAACTCTCTCTCTCTCTCTCTCTCTCTCTCTATATATATATATATATATATATATATATATATATATATATATATATATATATATATATATATATATATATATATATACAGGCCTACTACTATATTTTTATTTGTAAAATTCTTTCGTACTCATAAGTTTTCAGACCTTCAATGAAGAAATGCGCGGTTAGGATTATAATAGTCTTTAAGATTTATACTATTTCACCAACAACCCATTAAATTTTAGAAAAATCGTTATCATCCTAATCACACATCCCTTCATCAAACTACGAAAAGGTTAATTATGAGTACAAAAAAATTTATACTCATAAAAATATAATAACTCTACGCTATATATATATATATATATATAACTGAAATCTTATACTTTAGCCTTATACTTTAGCTCCGCTTGGGTACAAGAACTAGGGGGATAAGGGGGTACTTTAGCTCCGCTTGGGTACAAGAACTAGGGGGGATAAGGGGGTACTTTAGCTCCGCTTGGGTACAAGAACTAGGAGGGATAAGGGGGATATCCCCCTTTGTACCCAAACAACAAAAAGCTGCTTGAAACAGCTGTGCCACCTAATCTCGGGATTAGGGGGGGATAACTGTTCCAAGCAGCAGGGTTGTTCCACCTGCAATTTTTTTTTTTTTTTAAAAAAAATAATTAATTTTATTTTAAATTATAAGTTATTTAAATTTATAAAATTTAAAATTTATTTTATTATTTTATAAAAATTTAATTCTTTCTATTTTTTTTATTCCTCTTTAATTTATCAAACACAATTTTCTTTATACCGGTATAATTCTTATACCCACCTAAATATGCTAATATCATAACTTATATCTATCTCCGGCATAACTAAATTTTTTTTATATCCGAACCAAACATAGCCTAAAATCCCATGTTATGGACGTTTACAAGAAACTAAAAGACAGCAGGTGGGGATGCAACTCGAACAAGTTGAGCGAACTAGAAGTCAAACGTCCTAACCAGTCGCAACTTGGAATGGCGCTGGGGCGCGGTGGGCACGAAGAGCAACCTTTCCTGTCCCCGTCAAGTCTCCGTCTCCGTCCATGTCCCGCAGGTATTTACAACCCCATCCCCTTCACGTCCCTGCCAACCAGGGAAAATGTTTCTCTGTCCCCGTCCCCGCAGTGATCCCACCCCAACGAAAGCTCTGCGGGGTTTTAAAAATTTACATTTAATTAATTTTATTTAAAACTTAATTAATTATAATTTATATTTATTTAAATTTTATTTAATATCAATGTGAAACTCGTCTCGTTATTTTTAGCCGACCTTATGAAAAGTTACAGTTAATTCATAACTGTCACTAACTGTGACACCCCAATAGTTTCACATCAGATGTGAATGTTATTGTGATTAAGTATATAAGAGATAATGGACACCAGTAATAATAACTCGGTTTAAATATTTTGGGTTGTTGTTTGGATCCAACGAGTTATTATTGTTGGTGGGCCGGATCGTTACATTTAGTATCAGAGTTAATAACCAGTCGAAAGTGTGTGACGAGTCTCGACTAAGTCTGAGTCTAGATGACGGGACTAGCGAGACAAATCTTATATCGCCGGATGATCTTAGGCTGTGTGTGTGATTGGGCTGACGAGGACGTCAGGTCTAAATGGGAGAGTCTGTGTGGTTGGCTGACGAGGCCGTCAGGCCTAAACGTTGAGTCTGTACACCCCCAGGCCTAAACGGGACACCCCAATAATTAGGCTTAAGTATTTTGGGTTATGGAGTTTGTGACACCCCCGAATCTAAACGAAACATCTCAATAATTCCACATCGGCTGGGATTGGATTTGTGATTGGGTATATCAAAGATATGGACACTAGTAATAATAACTGGACTTAAATATTTTGGACTGTGTTGTGAGCCCAACAAATTATTATTACTAGTGGATCGAATCGTTACATTAACCCACACAATCAAAAATATTATATTTATTATAATAAAAATATATAGTAATTAAATATTATTTAACTAAATTTAAAATATAATAAATATATTAAATTTAACATTCTATATTTATAAATAGATTAAGAGCCATAAAATAGACTAATTTTGATAAACAATAAAATTATTAAATTTAATAAAAATGTTAACATAAGTATAAAAATTCAAATGAAAAATATTGAAGGATTTATTGTATAGCATAGCCCATATATATTTAGGGTCCGTTTGGTAATTGGAATAACACAGAACTAGCTATTTCAGGGATAAGTATAAAATACGGAACTAGTGTAAAAAAGCGTTTGGGATGGTTCCAGAAATAAAAGATTTTGTTTTTGATATGAGAATGAGGAATAAGAGGAATAAAGAGTTTTAATTAGAGTAAATTACCTTTTTACCCTCAAACTTTATTATGTAATAATAAGGTGGATAGCGCCTCGGTAGACATGGAAGGATATTTTAAAAAAATATAAGAGGGTGGTTGGAAAGAGTGAGAACAGTAATTCTAATTTATTCTAGTTGTGCCGGAACAAACTATACCGGCCAATTGATTTCAGATGTGTTTGAAAAAATAAGAAAAATATTCTTTTTATTTTCGGTTCTATACCGAATCCAAACGAACCCTTAAGGATTATCCACACATTTTTATCAAAGATAAATTAAAAATTTTACATTTACTTCTAAAGAAATTATATTTATAATTTATTTATAATTTTTTTATCTGGAAAATCCATGGGCGAGGATTTTGCTAGGTGGGGAGCACCCTCTCCATTGTAGTCCTGTCCCTTAGGAAAAAACTAAGTGTACATCTTATTTGAAATGTACATTTTATATTCTATTCATTTTAGAATAGAGTAAATTTTATTCATCACTTCGAAATGACGAGTAAATGAATACCCATCTTAAGATAGGCTAGATGTCGAATGTACACTCCAAATAAAATGTACATATAACATAGCTCATAAAATTATCCCGGTCCTCGCCCCAACATGTAGGAAAATATCTCCCAACTCGTCCTTTTCCGTCAATCCCTGCGGGTTGACAAGTACACGAATATTATTTCCTTCTCTATTGGCAATCGAGCTAGGATGCCAACGGTCGAATTCCATATGAATTTTTAAAAATTCAAATCCAAAGCCGGCCATGTATTCAAAATTTGAATTTAACGAATTTTAAAAATTTATATTCAAATTCGATTTCGATCAAAAAATTAAAATTCGAATCTAAATTCAAATTCGAACTCAAAAATTCAAATCCAAAATAATTATTTTTTTTATAATATTTTAAAATATATTATATTAAATTTAAATTTTTAAAATATAAATTTAAATATAATATCAAATATTTATATACACATATATTATAACGTAAAATCAATTCGAATTCGGATCGGGTTCGGATTTAGTTTGGATACGGTCAAAATCCATAGCTGAATTCAAATATGTCAAATTTTTATTTTTTATATCCGTAACTGAATTTATATTCATTTAATATCGAATAAATTCATTCCGTTAGAATTCAGATTCAGATAAAATTTTAAATATTCGTATTTATTGACATTCCTAAAACAAGCTAATCTCAATTTGATATATTTTAGGTTCGTACCTAATATTTTTTTTCTCTGACAGATAAATAAAAAAAATTTGAGAAAGCCTTAAGACAATAAAACGGAATGATTTTTTTGTTTTCCCTCCAAAAATTTTATATAATCTAGGCGTAGAATAAACACTTTGTGAGCGATGATTTTAGTTTTATTTCCAGCGGATTTAATCTGCCTTAGCTAGAAAATGCATTTATCAAAAATATCTATTTTATAGATTAGAGATTTGTGTAACGATCCGAACTACTAGCAATAATATTCGTTGGGCTCAAATCATAGTCTAAGGAAAAAGAGACAATAAGAATGGCGAGGGGTCCCTCCCGATCGCCTCTCCCCAGCCCTACCCACCAACCGCCGCTACCGCCCCGCTGCCGCTTCAGGCCGCGCTACCCACGACCCCTCCCCTCGCCGGCGTACTCAGCCCCCCTCTGCTGTTTTCCTGCGCCCACCGCTCAACTCCCTTTGAACCCCGAGCCTCAAGCCTCGCTTAGCGTCGCCCCTACCACATCCGAGCCGCTCGGCACTTCTAATGCTTCCGCCGATCCGGGCGCGATTTCGTCCCCCCTCCTCGGTGCAGCCGATCCCGGTGCGGCCGCTCTGCCCCCCCCCCTCCCCCTCCGATACGGAATGGAGTCCGCCCCCACTTCACCTTCTTGGACGCGGTCCTTTCGCCCCCTTCGAGCTCACCCTCACCTCCCCTGTCGCCAAGGGAATCGAGGCCTTCCCGTCATTCCGCCTTGCCCGACTCCCCGCCACGCTTCCTCCTCAATCCCTCGCTTCGCGGGCGGTGTTTTCGGTGCTTCGAAAAGGGGCATCGGGCGGCGCGTTGCAGGAAGCCCCGCCGGTGCCTTCTCTGTTTGGGCGTCGGCCACCCCGCCTCCCGGTGCAGAGCGCCCCTTGCTAATGGCCGGAGGGAGCCGACCCTCCAGGTCCACCGCCCGAGAGGAATCTCCGTCTTTCTCCCGGCCGCGCCCCCACCTTCGGGGCAGACTCCATTGTTGGGCCGCGTGGCAGTGGCGAGGGTCGTCGACTCCCTCTCCAGCCCGGACCCTTTGGTGCTCTCAAGAGGGCTGGCTGGCCGATTCGGGGGATCCCCAACCGACTACTTGGTGGCGACTTTCCGAGCCTCTTCATCGGCTGTGTTCTTTCCGAGTTGGGTGACCAGGGAATCAGCCATCGGACGCAGTCCTCTTCGATTCGAAGGTACTACTTTCTCCTTTTCCAATTGGGTGGAATCTAGTGAGATCGCCAGGGGTCGCCTCCTCCATAAGGCTTGGATCCGGCTGTGCAATTGGCCCATTCTTTGTTGGAATATGGGTGATGTAAAGGCCGCTGTAAGTGGTTTCGGGGAGCTGTGGGAATGTGACAATGGCAGCACCGATCTGAAGGATGTCTCCAGCTTTAGGATTTGCATACGTTGCTCCAACGTTGGTTCCATACCCGAGGCTATCAACCTGACGGTAGAGGATAGACGGTTTCGCATTCCCGTCCTGCTCGATTCGTGGGAGGAAGCTAGTCCCATCCTCCTTGGGGAAACCTTGGATCATCATCTTGGTCTCGACTCGACACAGGCTCAAGATGACTTCATCTCGCGCTCGGGATTCTCTGCTAGCGGTTCGGGTTTTGGGCGACCGAGGGACGTCTCTTTGGAGGTCTCGGAGTCCGATTTCCCTCGCCTACCGGCTGCGGGTGGTCCGCCCTCGGTTTCTCCACATCTGGCCACGCTTAGGGAAGCCGATCGTTTACCGTCTAGCGCTGCTATACAGCCGGAGGTGGCGGAGCGGGGGAATCAATCCTTCTTTGCTTCGGGCACCTCGTGGGATTACACTCCCGGGAAATCAGTGGACCGCGGCAAGGGTTTACTCTCCACCCCGTGCATGGACCTTCTGGCTACCGGGAATCTTCTGCTTCATAAGCGAAGCCCCCGGCTGGCGGACAAACTTCGCGGTCCTAAAAAGTCTTCTCTTCTTAGGGCCCATGACCTCTTGGGTAAGAATCTAAAATTGGTGCGCTTCTCTTCGACGCTCGATCGCCCGGCTTCGGATGCATTCGCTATCACTTCGGCTCCTTCCCTCGTCCCGTCGGCGTTTGCGGGAGGCGGCTCGTCATCCCTCCCTTCATCATCTTCGTCTGTGCCGCCCGGGCCCCCGAATAACGGGCCGACACCCTCCTCCAGATCGGACCTCCATCACCCTCTATCGCTGGTGGAAGTCCAACAGATCAAGAAAGCCTGTGGTATTATCTCTTCGGATACTCCCCCCTCCGTGTCGGGTGCTGCTTTGGGTGACGGCGGTAGGGAGAGCGAGGGTCCTTTGGCCTGAGAGCAGATGCCCTACGCTCCTCCTTCCAGCTGTCGGTGTTATCTTCGTTTTCATGGCCAGAAACAGGTTATATAAATTCATGTCGTGGAATATTCGCGGTCTTAACGATGCATCCAAATGCGCCGCGGTCAAGGCTTTTATCAAGAAGGCCAAGTGCTGCGTGGTTTGTTTACAAGAGACCAAGCTGTCTTCCACCTCCTATTCCAAATTCCTTACTTTCTGTGGTTTTCATCTCCGGGATTTTCGCACACTCAATGCTGTCGGGACGAGGGGCGGACTTCTCACCGCTTGGAACCCCACCCTCTTCGACTGTGTGCATGATTGGGTCGGGGCCTTTTCGGTTAATCTCGTCTTGAGAAGAAGGGTGGACGGTCTGGTGTTCACCGTCTCCAACTTCTACGGACCCAATGCGGCGGTTTTAAAACCGGCTTTCTTCCAGGAACTTCGCTCTATTGGCTCTCAGTCGGCTGGTCTTTGGTCGCTACTTGGCGACTTTAACGTTCTCCTATCTCTTCGGGATAAGAACGGTCCCCCCTCGGATTTGAATGACATCCTCAACTTCAGGAATGTGGTGTCTGATATCGGCCTCATCGACCTTCCCATTCTCAATAAGTCTTTCACGTGGTCTAATGGCAGACGCCTCCCAACTCTAGAACGTCTCGGCCGTGTTCTCGTGTCTAAAGACTGGCTCCTCTCTTTCCCGCGCTCTACACTTCGGGCTCTACCTCGGCCAAGGTCTGACCACACTCCTTTATTGCTAACGGCGTTCTCTTTCGTACCTTCCTCTAACGTGTTTAGGTTCGAGGCGTTCTGGCTTCGTTACCCAGCACTACCTGAGGTGGTTTCTAAGGCGTGGAATGATAGTCTTAGCGGGGCGGGCACCACTAGCGGAATCGCGTCGAAGTTCAAGAGTGTTCAGTGTGCACTCCGCTCTTGGAGTGCGGGGCTCAAGAACTCTTTCTCTCGACAAGTGGATCTTTGCCTTGGGTGGCTTGAGTGGCTAGACCTTGCTGAAGAAACTAGGTCTCTTAACGACTTCGAGTGTACCCTTAGACCACAGCTCAAAGTGAGATATGAAGAACTTTGTCTCCAGGAGGAAATCAAGTGGAGGCAGAGATCGAGGGTGCAATGGCTTAGGGCGGGGGACGCTAACACCAAATTCTTTCACCTGAAAGCTACCTGTCGGCGAAACAAAAACTCCATCTCTCTTCTGGCCGACGGGGCTACCACTCAGTCCTCCCACGACGCCATCGCTGCCCTCCTTCTCTCCTTTTTTGTGAGACAACTTGGAGTGGCAGGGGATAGTAGGTCTACAATCAACTACGACTCGCTGTACCCCCCTATCACTACTGAGGTGGACTTCCTAAGTCTCCTGGCACCTTTCGAGGAGGATGAGGTTAGAGGGGCGATCTTCTCTTGCGCGCCGGACAAAGCCCCTGGGCCCGACGGTTTTCCTATGCTATTCTTTCACCGCTTTTGGCCCGTTATCAAAGCGGCCATTTTGGATCTCTTCTCCACCTTCCACAACGGTGGTCTCGACCTCCGCGAGATCAACAACAGCTGGATTTGTCTAATCCCGAAGAAAAGCGAGGCTCTCTACGCTAGCGACTTCAGGCCTATCTGCCTGCAGAACAGCCTAGTCAAGATCATCGCTAAAGCTTTGGCTTCTAGACTTCAGCGCCTCTTGGATAAGCTTATCAACCCGTTTCAGACGGCCTTTATTAAGGGAAGATCTCTCCTTGACAACTTCTACTGTGCCCACATTCTCACCCATCATCTTCACTCTTCGAATCATCGCGCTGCGATCCTCAAAATCGACTTCGAGAGAGCTTTCGATCAAGTCGACTGGAGGTTTCTGCAGGACTTGCTGTTAGCCAGGGGATTCGGCTCCAAGTGGACTGGTTGGATTATGGACCTCTTATCTTCTTCCAGTACGACGGTCTTGCTTAACGGCATTCCGGGACGCTCCTTCCCTTGCAAACGCGGATTACGTCAGGGCGACCCTCTATCGCCTCTCCTCTTTCTTCTTTGCATAGATGTGTTATTCAGAATGCTTCAGGCGGCGGCAACGTCCAACTTTCTCCCTACGCTGGGTATCGGGGACTTAAGGATCCACACTCTCCAATTCGCCGACGATCTCCTTATCTTTTTCGATGGTTCTGTCAGATCGGCGAGGACCATCAAAATCATTTTGGATGCCTTTACAGAGACTTCGGGTCTTAAAATCAATTACGGCAAAAGCTCTATCTCTTCGATTAATCTGCCGACTTCTGACACCGACGCGCTTGCATCCTTCTTTGGTTGCTCAACTCAGGGATTCCCGATCAAGTACTTGGGCTTACCGTTATCACCTAAAGCTCTGCGCAAGATTGACTTTCTGCCTATCATCGAGAAATTGGATAAGCGACTGGCGGGGTGGAAAGATCTTTTGCTCTCTAGGGGGGGGCGTCTGGTGCTTTTAAATTCGGTACTCTCAGCAATTCCGTCCTTCTTTTGCGCCGCTTTCAGACTCCCTAGTTGGGCTGTTAAGTCAATTGATAAGATTCGACGGAATTTCTTCTGGAAGGGAAAAAGTCTATGTAGCGGTTTCCACTGTTGGGTTAGATGGGAGCATCTATGTCGACCCATCAGTTGCGGGGGCCTGGGTATTCGTGACCTCCGCAACTCCAACTCGGCTCTCCTTCTGAAAGGAGTTTGGACTTTTCATCATTCTAAGGCACTCCCCTGGGTGCGATTGTTGTCCCTGAAACATTACGCCCGTAGGCCTCCCCTTTCCACAGAGGCGCTACCGGCGGGCTGCTGCCCTATTTGGAAGGGCATGCTTTCTACCGCTCCTATCTTCACTTCCTCCACCTCCTTCACAATCGGAAACGGCAAGTCGACGAGCTTCTGGAAGGCGCGTTGGAGCGGTGATCTGATCCTAAGAAATCGTTTCCCTAATCTATTTGCTGCGGCATCCCTTAAGCATCTCTCGGTTTGTAATTGGACTCGGCGTTTTGGCTCCCTGCCTAACTTGGGGTTTGATCATAACCTTAGTCCGGAGGCAACGCGGGAACTACCTCTCCTAAAGGCTGAGACCACTACCTTGATTCTCTCCAACAACGACGACTTGGTTTCCTGGAAATGGAGCGCTAACGGGTCCTTCTCGGTCAAGAATGCCTACAATTTCTTGGCCTTCGATGGGGTGAACGACAGCAAGATTCGTCATCTGTGGGGTATTCGAATTCCGCTTAAGATTAAAATTTTCCTATGGATTACAGCTAGGTACAGGTTACTCACGGCAGAGTTGCTTAGGAGAAGAGGTTGGCAAGGACCATCAATCTGCATGGGCTGTGGGGCAAGCGACGAAAATCTCGATCACCTATTCTTCTATTGCAAATTTGCGAGGTCGCTCTGGGAGGGGATACTTCAGATCTGGCCTACCACTCGTAACAGGATTCTCTATTACTCGGGGGACTTCGCGAGTAGATGGGAAGGAGCAAGGTTGACCTTGACGGGTCAAGCTAAAGGGCTCTTTGACCACCTGTTTGCCGCTACCTGTTGGGAAATTTGGCTTGAACGCAACAGGCGCATCTTCTCTAATAGTTTTTCCCAGAGTGCGTCCTGCGCGTTCAGAATTCATAACACCATCAACACTTGGACTTTGGCTCTAGGGTGATCTTCGGGCCTCCTTACTCTTCACTCGGGGATCCCGGGCTCGTTTCACTGGGCGAGGGAGCGAAATCATTTCTCTTGTCTTTGCTTGGTTTTTTGTGCTTCTTCCACTCAGTGGTCTCTTCATCAGCTTCTACAGGAGCTTCTTCTGATCTCGTCTTCATGTGGCGACCGTGACTGCATCTATTGAAGCTAGAGGAAGGATGGAGAGCACTCAACTATCATCTAGCATCTCTCTCTTGGCATTGTCTGTTTCTGTTCCGGCTACAACTCTGTTCGGTGGACGATCTACGAGTATATGCATCTTGATTGGGTTGAACGAAGGGTTTAATTGGTTCAGTCGCTATTACTAGGAGTTTTTGCACTTTGATTTTGCTTTGCATTACCACTTGAATTGGACCCATTCTGGGCTTAGTACAGCATTTCTGCCACCTTTACGTGGTTGCAACACTTAACTGACGACGGCTAGGACATGTTATTGGATCTGAGTTTTTACCCTTCTGTTTTGTCTGCTGCAACCACCGGCAGAGGCTTGAGCTCCTTTCCTCTTTTGCCCTGGTTACTTATGTTTTGTCTCCGCAGCTTCGTCGTTTCCGGCATCGAGAATGGCCCGAGATTGTTATTATGCCTCATGTATGAGTCTGTATGAATTATGGGTATTAAGGTCTACCATTGTTAGATTTGGAGTGACAGCTGGTCCTGGCAAGAAAATTGCTGCTTCTTCTGTTTCTCACATATATCCACGTAGTTGCCTGTCTTTGAAGGCCATCTTGTACCTGCTGGGCCCGTTCGTTCTCATCTGTTCTCTCCGCTTCCTCCTGGTTGGTGACTCTATTCTGGGAGGCGAAGCCGGTGCAGCGGCTGTCAAGGTTTTATCCTAAGTTGAAACCGAGCTCGGCTATCATCGACTTAGCTCACCGGGTTTTTCTTTATTATCTTCTCTGACGCGGCTTGACCAGTATACGCATTGGCTGAGAAGGGGCCATCAAGTTTGTTTGGACGATGACTTTGCAGCTTTGTATTTTGTGTGGGTTTAATGAATGGAATGCTGGGATCATCTATTGCTCTTTCACTTTTGTTGGGACCCTTCTGGGTCCAGCTCTTCGCGTTTTGAAGGAGTTACCTGTACCTCGCCCGCCTCTCTCTACAACTCACTTGGGTCCACCTTTCGCTTTATGCTCTGTAGATAATCAGGGGCATCTTGGGTTAACAAAGACTGGTTGAGTGTGTGCACCATCTGGTTCATGCAGGTTTTTGGCAGTATTTTATGTGGTTTAGAAATTTTGTCCTGATGGCAAACAACCAATCAGCAGCAGCAGCAGCAGTTTTCTAGCAATTAACAACTTATTGTGGTGCTACACTCCGGCGTTTACTAAGCAACATCGAGGGACTATTGCGCCTCAAGGGTTACCAACCTATTCTTCATCGAATGACTACTTAGCAGCTTTTACTCTAACCTCTTTTTGATGAGGCTCCACCAGATTTTGTCATCGAGGAGTTGGAGGCCCCAATTCTGTTTGGTTGTTGACTTAGGAGTATTTGTACTAAGATTGAGTTTAACGAATGAATTAATGGGACCAGATTTTGGACTATATCTACTGGGACTCTACTGAGTTGCTTGCAGCAGTTTTGTCTCTATTGGTGGGGTTGCGACACTACTTCGATGATGAGTGCTTTGACAAGCTGGTGGAGAAGCCGGGGTTCCGACTGTTATTGTGTAAACCGACGGAACCCCTCGCCCTTTCCAGAGTTGAAATTCGTTTGAATTCTCGAATCACTGCCACGGCTGGGTATTAAAATTTTGATCTAGAATGGATCTCATTGCTTATTTTGATTTAGGGAAATTGTGGTTGAAACTTTTACTCTATCTGAATCCGGAAGGAATGGACCTCATTTCAGAGGGCAGTCGGCTATGCTGTCAGCTGTCTGATTTTGACGGTAAAATGTGACCAAGGGAAAGCTTTGTTGCCGATCTTCGTTGTTATTTTCCGGGCTTGGTAAGGCTATTGCTGAGAAGGGGACTCAATCTAGGCTTGGTTGAATCTTTAGGAACTCTAGTAGTCTGGGTGGTTTTTTAGCGCTTGCCAGACACGGACCATTTATCGGTATTTCACATTTGCCACCCTTCATTATCTGTATCCACTTGGGGCTAATTATTATACTTCATCATGCTGTTGGGACCACCAGGCTGGGCATCAAGGGATACCAAATTTATTCTATACTGAATCTTGTCATGATGTTGGGATCTAAATCCTGGGCAACGAGGGACCTTATTGACAGTTTTGAGCTATGTTGTTGAGATTTTCAATGTACCATCTGGGAATCAAGGGACTTCACATCTGGGCAATAAAGGTGACCATATTAGTAATATTAGTAATATTAGTAATCTGGTTCTGCTTTCTTTCAGCAGCAGGGGTTTTTGTTGGATATGGTGTGGTGAGGTTTGATTAAGAAGCCGGCTCCGTTGGCGACCTACAAGTTTGTATTAATCTTGGGGATCTTTACTGGGACTGCCAAGCACAGGGACTTCGTTCTTTTTCTACGCTAATTGGGCCGAAGCTACGGCGGTGGGCGTCGAGCCAGCTAGCTTTATTGTTGTTGTGACGATAATGGGGTCTAATGGGGTCTAATTAGAGATCTGTAGATCAGGGTTTAAGTTTTTCCACTGTTGTTTTAGGGTCTTTTTTGGGTTACAACTTTAGTCTTCACTTCATCTGCTGATTGACTTAACACTCTTCTTGTGCGGGGGGACACCTCGGCTTTTCTGTATCTCTCTCAAATAGGGTTTAACCCTGTTTAATAAAAAAAAATCATAGTCTAAAATGCTTAAATTCGATTATTATTACATCACTATAATAAAATTATGATATAGGAACACTTTTAAGTGTTGATAAAGACTAACAAAAAATGATGCTGAAAAAAATATCGACACTTGTCAATAGTGTCGCTATATGTGCCGTCGCTAGGGTGTATAGCGACATATTACTATAATGTGTCACAAATCACAATTTCATTAGCATCCGATGTGGGACTAATGGGGTGTCACAGACCCCCCCCCCCCCCCCCTCCGGTTTAGGCCTACACACACAGTCCAAGAAAACTAGACAATGCGAGACTTGTCTCGCTAGTCTCGTCATTCATACCCTTGATATAGCCCGTCACCTTCGTCATTCAGACCCTTAACATAGCCCGTCACCTTATCTTTAAGATCCTGGCTCAGCCAAAATTCATCACACACTTCCGACTGGTGATTGGCTCTGATACCAAATGTAACGATCTGACCCGCTAGCAATAATAACTCGTTGGGCTCAAACCATAACTCAAAATGTTTAAATCCGGTTATTATTATTAGTATCCATATATCTCATATACCAAATCACAATTTTATTTCTATCCGATGCGAGACTAATAGGATGTCACACTTTGGAAATCCAAAATAAAATTTTAGGGTTTTCAACTCAAACTTTTCAAAGCCAAGCTCGAACAAGATCCAAAGCTCAAATTTGATCTGTTTTCCAACGCATTTTCAAACTAGATCCTAATTGAAGGTAAGATAATATTGGGATGGACCTTTCAATAGAAAATAATAGAAGAAATTAACTTTGTCATGAAGCAACTTGTCTTTATGTGGATTGGAGCTTTCATAGTGCAAAATTTCCATCAGCAAAGAATGAGTTAAGCTTGTTTTCTGGGGCAAAGCCAAAATTTCTCTATATCATATGAAAAAAAAAAAATTAACGTAGAAAATAATATATGTAAATTGAGATTCGCTCAAAACAAATCTCAATACTATAACTCAATATGTAGAAAGTTACTGCACATTATTGATCTTTATTATTCATCTGAAAGTTATATATACGGAAGTAATCTCAACTAATAAAATCGATCGAATAATCAGATAAGAAAAAGGCAAGATCTAATGATTGAGATCAATCTAGTCTCTTAGCTTGACTATGAGTTAAATTTTGATTGTAACGTCCCAATAATTTTATATTGAATAAAAAATAAATTTTAATTGAGAATATAAAAGGCTAGACACTTTAATAATAATGACTTGGATTAAATATTTTTGGCCGATAGCTTGGACCTAACGAATTATTATTACTAGAGTGTCTAGCCTTTTATATTCTTAATCAAAATCTGTTTTCTATTTGATGTAGGACAGTTGGGAGTTTCACTTCCCGTTTAGACCCTGATGTTCTCATCAAGTTCAAATCCGATCATAGATCATAAAAATCAGGCAATGTGATATTCTAGAGGCGGATCCCGCGGGTTTAAGAGGTCGCTCCCACCAAACCAGTGATGTAGCAGTTTGCCTCACATAGTAATTAGCTCACACACTTTCAGTTAGTATTCGGCTCTGATACCAATTGTAACGATCTGACTGGCAAGCAATAATAATTTATTGGGCCTAAACCACTGTACCAAAATATTTTAGCCTAGTTATTATTAATAGCAGGTCGAGTCATTACAATTGATATCAGAGCTGAATACAAGTCGGAAGTGTGAGATTGAATACTATACAGGGTAAAGTGCTATACCACTGGTTTGGTGGGAGCCACCTCTAAAATCTTAAATCGCTTGGTCTATGTGATATGTGATTGGGTTCGAACCTGACGAGGATGTCAGGGTCTAAACGGGGGCAGTTTGTAACGCCCCCAATAATTCCACATCAAATGGAAAATGGATTCTGATTGAGAATATATGAGGTCATACACACTAATAATAATAACTAAGGTTAAGCACTTTGGGCCAGTGGTTTGAACCCAACGAGTTATTATTGCTAGCGGATTGAGTCGTTATATTTGGTATTAGAGCCGGTTCACCAGCCGGAGAGTGAGGTGGGCCTCACATCGTTTAGTGATCGTGGGTTGTGCGTGTGATTGGGTTGAGAGTTTGTGACACCCCAACAGTCTCACATTGGATGTGATCTGGTTTGGACTTGCCGAGAACGTCAGGGTCTAAACAATCCCACATCGGATAGGAACGGAATTGTGATTGAATATATAAGAAATTATGGAATCTAATAATAATAATATTGTGACGATCCGACTCGCTAGTAATAATAACTCTTAAATTCAAACCGCCGGCTCAAAATAGTGTCTAGCATGTTATATTTTCAATCAGAATCTATTTTTTATTTGATGTGGCCGGGACGATTGGGGGTATTAGAAACTCTCCCCGTTTTGACCTTGATGTCCTCGTCGGGTCCAAACCCAATCACAAATCATAGAGGCCAAGCGATGTGAGATTCTAGAGATAACTCATGTAGATTTAACAGGCGATTTACACAAAATCCGTGGTGTAGCAATTTGCTCTGGATAGCACTTAGCTCTCACACTTTCGGCAAGTATTCGACTCTTATACCACCGCTAGCAATAATAACTCGTTGGGCCCAAACCATAGGCCCAAAATGACTAAGCCTAGTTATTATTATTAAAGTGTCTAACCTTTTATATTCTTAATCATAATTTATTTTCATTCGATGTGAGGCTATTAGAGGCGTTATAATGATGATAGATGACCAATGGCGAAGTGAAACATTTTTTTCGCCTTATTAATTAGAAGAGTTAATTAAAAATTAACTTTCTAAATTTGAGGCTCTTGGACAATGTAGAAAATTATTAAATTTGTATTACTATGTAGAATGTTATAGAAATTGATTAACTGTCTTACCTAATTGTTGAGTGTTCTCTAAGGATTCTGATGTTTTATTTTCTTCTTTGATCTTTTCTTCCTTGTTGAAATTATTTGATTTTGGCTCCTGCTCTTCCCGGCTCACCTTGATTTCTCCTAAAAATATAAAAAACCAAAATGATATATATATATATTAGGTTTTTCCTTTTTCCCTTAAAAACTAATCTACATCTTTAGTTAATCACCTATCATCTTACAAAACAATGTAAAAAAAGAAAAATAATTAAGGTAATAACATGTTATATAATTTTAACCATGCTTCTTTAATTAATACACTATTTAACATCTTATACTAAAACAAAGAATAAAAGAGAAGGCATTAAGGTAATTATAAGTTAGTTTGTCTCACGTACCTTGCTCTACATCCTGTGTAGATGGAGTTGATACAACTTCATGTTCAATCGATGGTTGCGAAAAACCTACAAAATTCAAATAAGCTCATGAGAATTAATATTGCCCAAAAATATCATAAAAACAACAATAATAACAATAATAATAATAATAATAATAATAATAATAAAGAAAATAAAAAGTATTAATTCCTTTTAATTTTTTTCTTACTACGTATGTTGCTCGAACACATCTAGCTAAGTAGCATAGATAACTACAACTCACGATTTGGAGCGCGGATCGCAAACTGCTCCGACATGGTGAAGTAGGCGAGCAAGGCCAAGAAGAAGCCCGCGAGCAATCCTGCGACGACATGGCTCTTCGACAAGCTTCGAGCCAAGCTCTTCATCGCTCCCAAACCCTAACTTTCTCAATATATATATATATATATATATATATATATATATATATATATCTTCTCGATCGATCTCACCGGCCACCATCCTTTCAAACTCTCTTCGCCACACCGATACAACCGAAGAAGAAGCTTTACACAAATTGCAACGACATTTACAATATTTGGATGTTATTTTGGTACTCTCATGGTGTTTCTTATAATGACTTTGGAAAAGGGAAAATGTAGTACATGCTCAATTAATGATTCTCATGCATGTGTACTTATTCAACTTATAATAATTCAAACTAGAGTCACAAGTGCATATTTAACTTCCAGTGACATGCAGTAGAGAATCATCCAACTTGGTTGATACACGAGGAGAGTAGACTTTTGGGTAAATGGATAGGTAGTATAATTTTCACTTAATTACTTTTAGTACGAAATAAGGTTTAGTTTTCGAACAATAAGTCGCATTGTACTAAGTTAAGGAGGAGATCCAGAACAAGTTAATTTTTATTATATATATATTAGAAATATTTTTTTTGACCGTTTAAATTTATTAAAAAATATATAATGATTATTTGGTAATATTTAATATGATATCAAAATAGAAGGTTCCGAATTCGAGTCTCTTCTTATTGAATATGATATCAAAGTAAAAGATCATGAGTTTTAATTACCACCGGACTTCTAATATAATTATTTTTCTCTATTTAATTCAAGTTTACGATTTTAACATATCAAAAATATTGCAAATTCAGACATAAACACTGAACTCGAGTTCAAATACAAGAGAGAGAGGGGGTTGAATATAAATATTCGAGAATAACGGTTGTTTTGTATTATTTACCGATCTCGAGTTCAGATGCGAGGGAGAGTGTAAAAACACCGATAGCAAGTCTATACGCGAGAAAGAATATTGAATATAAATATTAAAAAATAATGATTATTTTTGCATTATTTTATAATTTTGACTATGAATTTTTCAAATTGATGACAGACTTTGTTAAATTTAATTTAAAATATTTTAAAAATTTCAAAAATAAATTTCGCAATGACGATCAATTTCGTCATAGTTGATTTAAAATACATATTTCAAACATTTAGAAAATAAATTTTACGGCGATGATCGACTTCGTTAGATTTAATTTAAAATATTTTAAAATTTTAAAAGTAAACTTTGTAAATTTTCAATATTATTATTTATTTGGTAATTAAAAATACTCAAAATCAATAGCTGGAAAAAAAATCATAAAAAATGATGACACATGATTAAAATTGCAGATTAAAAATACTAATTTTTTTTAGATAATATAAAATTTTTCAAAATATTTTATTGTGAAACTAATTTAGTAGTCGCTAGTTGTTAGAAAATTTTGCCCTTTATAATAAAATGCAATTTATAGTGACACATTCTTTTTCGCCTAAAATTTACGCACAGCTCTTTGCACTATATTAATATTGCAACTTCATCTCTTCACTTCTATCTTAAATAATATAATTTTAAAAAATTTACATATATAAATAAAAATTTAGTCTCAATCACTAGACACGATAACTTTAATTACCTTATTCTATAACAAAAATAAGAATATTTTTGGTCTTATTAGGACTAATAAGAATTATACATGAAACTCTTCAGAACAAAAATTTCTCAAAATATAAGATAAGTAACACATTTTAGTACTCAAACTTTCACTAGTTATAATTTATGTCTCAAAATTTTAAATTATTATAATTAAATCTCATAATTCAACTTAGTAATTAGCCAAATTTAATAAATTATCAAAATAGAAGCGATGTAAAAGTATTATTTCTATATTAACAATTTATTTTGTTTATATATAATAAATAAAAATTATGATAAATTAAAATTTAAGTATCAAAATATCACACTTCTTATACAAAATTTAATGTTAAATATGCAAGGACCAAGTTACAATATCAGAATAGTATATACTAGTTAAAGACCCGCGCTTCGCGGCGGGCGATTAAATTTACACTAAATTAATAATAATAATTAATAATTAATAAGTAATAAATAATAAAATATTTATAAAGATCAAAATATGTTATATATTATAAAGTTTTCAACATTATAAATTAAAAGGAGCACAAAAGTACAATTACAAAAGCCAAGTTGCATCAACAAATGGGCATTTTCTTCTGAGAAATAGGTTGAAGTTGCATCAACAAAAGAGGAAATGAAAAAGTCAGCAGCAAAACAAATGTGAAATGTGCGGAAATTGGTGTAAGAGTACACATATTCATTCATAAGCTGCAGTTCTCAGGACATAAACAGGAAAGAGGATAAATGCAAAAACAGTTAGCATATACATGCTAATGTAGTTAAAAGCAAGCAATTTAGCTACTAAATGAAGCATAATGAACACAGTTGAACAATGAAGTTCGAGAAGCAACAATTTTGAACCAACACAGATAACTCGGTCAATCAATCTGCAGATAACTCGAAGTTAAAAATAATAGGTGTAATCTATAAAGAACAGATTTACCTTAGAACAACGTACAGAGGCTAATTCTGGTCAACATTCAGGAATTAATAGTGAGAAGACTTTATTAGACAATGTTGAGTCAGTGAGAAGAAATTCCAAGATATTTTGCCAACAACAGCTGATGAAAATTATTGGGTGTGCTTGGTCCTGCGATAAATTCCATAGGAATAGCTTGTTGTACCCATAGATTATCCTGCTATCCCAGGATAATCTACAATGATTCTACAGAATTATATCACTTTGTGGCTGGAAAGATACAGTAATTAAGGATAATGATAAACTGCAAGCCTAAGAGAGAAAATACTTTAGCAGGAAATCTTGAAATGCAGTCTGAATAACTGTGGCAGCCCAATCCTCTTTCACAATCTGCTCAGTTTGAGAAGACACCTGCACTTGAAGAGAGGAAGTAGGTGAAGAAGCAGGGTTCGCACTTGAGTTGATACTGGCTTCACCAACCAATTCCATAAGATTTATAAAGGTATTAGCATGAAGCATGCTGGTAAGAAAAAAAAAAAGAAAATTTGAATGAAGAATTCACCGCTCTCACAGTTAAGCTAAAGCCACACAATTGACAGATGGTAATACAGAAGTTATAGAAAGCGAAATTGTTAAAGCATAAGCAAGATGAAACTTTAAAAGGATACAACATGTTCAACTATTTAAGACAAAGCCTCATAAAAAAACTTTGTAAGTCACTTTTAGACATAGCTATGTATCATGTACGGTGGAAAATATCAATGCGCAACACAGCTGGCCACCCCCCTCGGTCAATCAATCTGCATTACATGATTCACTGGCTGATAGAGACGGATTGAAAATTTCACCATAAGTAAAAAAGCAGAATAGAAAAGAAGATAGAGACATCTCACAAAAAGACCTTAGTTCTCGAACGAACTTATTGCCATTAATCTATCACGAATCACCATAAGAAGGGGAATATGCACCATAAGTAGGGTCCACAAATTTGAGTTACATCTAAATTATGTAGGGAGAGAGATAGAGAGGGTTGAATGCAAAGTCATCAGCACAATCATAATAATTTCAATATGCAGACCCGCGCTTCGCGGCGGGCGAATAAATTTACACTAAATTAATATTAATAACTAATAAATAATAAGTAATAAATAAAAAAATATTTATAAAGAGAAAGAAATGTTATATATTATAAGATAGACCTGAATAGAGCAAAAAAGAGTACAAAAGTACAATTACTACATATATTAATTGTTCATTAACTAATAACATCATTTCAACAACTTGGAGTACAAAAGCACAATTCATACATATATTAATTGTTCACTAAGTAATAGCATTATTTCAAGTCTTGGATTTTAAAAGTACAATTACTACATATAGTAATTGTTCATTAATAAAAGACTAATTATTTCTTGCTGGTCGATGGCACGTCATCTTCTGCGTGCCTGCAATGTCAACATACGGAAAGTTAATTAAAAATAAAAGATTTCATGATGAAAAGATAAGTAAAATGGAGGTTCGTTGAACAAAATTACCTAAAACGTTTTTTGCCTGAAGGTAATTCAGCAATATTTGTAGATAAACTGATAAAAGCCAACATAGTACATTAGTAATTGGAACATGGTATTTCATTCATGGAAGATCATGTAGAAAGAAAAAGGAATTAGCTATACCTAGAACGCGACATTGCCGAGGGAGATATTTCTCCAAATATGTCATTCTGAGTATGTGCGGAAGGAGTTAGAACTGTCTGTTCTTCGATTTCAGATTGATCTTTTTGGTATGACTGGTTTTGGTTTTTTGTTGGAACTTTGGAAGAGAAACACTTACTGACCTTAAATGATCTAATGCCCATGCTTAACTTGTAAGTATCGATCGTAACTTGAAAAATATGCTTCTCGCCGATTAAATTTTTAATAACTAAAGGGAGAGTAAATCGGTCAGACTCATCAGCAGTAGCAAGGTTTTGGGCAGGTACATGGATTAGATCCTGCGCAACTCTCCCAAATATAGTGAAGTCAGCATCACCAGTCTCATCGCCAACAGTTGCATCCAATTTGTACCTGTTATTTTAAAATTTCAGTGTAATATGTGAAATACAAGAGTTTCAAAAAATGAGATTAAAATAAGTAATTTTATCTAATCAACCCACCATGGCATAGGGGGTTCATCATTTTTTCCACAATGCCCACAGCAAAATTCTTCTCCATAACTTTTAATTGCTGCTCTGCATCCACGACAGGCTTTATACCACCAACCATATGAGCAGTCTATTGATTTCAATGTCACCTCGCATGTAACTTTGTATTCTGGAGGAGTATAAAAAGTATATTTTCAACTTGTCACGAAATTCTAAATAATAATGTAGTAGTCAGAAAAGATTTGGAACCTGGATTTTGGATTGTTCTAGACTCATCAGGTCGCATATTTTTTTTCTATTAACCTTCATTTCTTCTAAAGGACTAATAGTCGCTTGTTGTGTGTTTGCAGGTCGATTAATACGATCAATTGGTTGCTGGATTCTGGTAATGAGTTTTGTCGATTAGAAACTATTTACCTGAGTGTAATTGAATGTAAATTACAAAGATTATTCATACCCGTGTTGAAAATCGAGAACTTCCGGAATCTGTAATTCAATGTATAACTTCGAGGCGGAAGATGTAGAGAGGTATATTTGATCTGGAAATTGTAGTTTGTAATTTTGTTCTTTTTCATTAACCAGGAAAATAATGGAATATGAACATTTTAGAAACTTCTGAGTATAGTAGTACCCTGATATGTTCGAACAGTCATAGCAGCGAGGACGACGACGACAGGACCGTTGGCATCTATTTCGAATATCAAACTTTCATCGATTTCAACAGCAAAATTATCCCATAATGTGATAGACAATTTGTTTTTCCTATATAAGAATAAAAGAAAGGAAATAAATGATAGGAAAGAGTAATAAGAGAAATAAATTATTTGTTTAATCATTACGTACTGTAAGTCTTCTATCTCCATTTTTCTAATTGGTGTTTGTGCTTGTCCGACGTATGTGTATCCAATAGAACCGAAAGAAACAATACGACCAAGTACATCTGGCAGAAGTGAAATGCTTAATTTCTTAATGTACAGGGTCAAAACATAACAGGAAACAAAAAATGATGAACAAATAATATCACCTGAGAGACAGCTGTCGTTATTTCTCCTATTGTGAATGCAGTCAAAACTAACAAATTTGAAGCTGTATAAAGGAATTGAGTCAATGTCCTCTGTGATTTGAACTACTTTCGTCCACTTACCAATCATGACCATATATTCTTCGTCGACAACCTTGAATTTTTTACTCGGGATAACAGTAAAGTTTTCAATGAAGTATACACTTCCTTCTTGTAATGATTGCCTAAACTGTATAGCATCTTGTTTGCGTATGGTTGCTTGAACTGAATCTCCCTGAAAGGAAACGGAAGAAATATATTTCAGGAAATAACCATAATATGAAAGAATAATTTGAAAGTATTACAATACTTCACTTTTTCATCAATAAGAAGGCAGTCCAAACTCAGGATTTGTTCGCGCATAGTCGGTATTTTTGCATCCCACATTCTTCCGATCCTTACTTTAATTTTACGACACCGTTGTTTTAGGGATAGTTGAGATAAAAAAATGTAGTCCATAGGAATCCTGCTATCCTGATTTCTAGCAGAAGACAATAAGAAAAGAAACGTCAATTTAAACCATACTTGGGTGTGTTGGAGAAAAGAGGGGAAAAAATTGATGGCACACATTGTAGTGTTATGAAGGACTTCTAGCAAATAGGGAAGGCAACATCAACCAAACCATTATCGGATGGCAAGTCTTCAAAAATTTCACGGTACACAATGTTCCTGGTACATCCTTTAGGTTCATTTTCGTTGTTCTCAATCAAAATTCGTAGACCTTCTCGTGAAGTAACACGCGAAACAGCGACATAAAGTTGGCCATGTGAGAAAACCGGACGCGGCAAGTAAATGCCTACCGTTGTAATGTCTGTCCCTGACTTTTGTTTATCGTCATTGCATAACATAAACGAATTGGAAATTGTCTCCTTTTAAATGTAAATGGCCATTTTGTCTCAACGACATGCATTATAATGCGAGGAATATAAACTTTTGTACCAATGTTGCTCCCGGTAAAAATTTCTGCTTCAATAATCCTCGAGGCTATTTGAGTAACAATTAGTCGTGTTCCATTACATAAGCCTGCACTTTGATTAATATTCCGCAGTAACATTATAGGTGCGCCAACCTTCAATTTTAGCTCATGATGTGGAAGCCCATTAAACTTCAATGAATTTAGAAATTCGGTAGGGTAAAGAACGTTGTTCTCATCCGCATTTCCCGAAGTATTACATATTGAGTCACAGCTTAAATATATCTTTTCTTCACCGGGAATTAAAGATAGTACATATGCGTTGAGTACATCAGCTGTTTCATTTATAGGAGTAATAATAGCCCTATCCTTCAAATATGCAGGACAATTGAACTTTCTATCAATATCGTCGTATATCATTGAAACAATAGTTTGCACTCCATTCACAGCAGCATGTATATTTATATCATCTGGAATTTTGATCCAAGTTGCTTCATCCTCTCCCTCAACTTCTACTGTTTCTAATTTCCCATCACCAAGGTCAAGTATCCACTCTGCAAATTCAAGCATTAACCTTCTTGCTGAATTACTTATTGAATTTTGTCGAAGTCTCATATTGGTTTTTAAACGAAAAACTTTGCACTCATTCCATATATACGACTTTGTGAGTGATGCGCGAATTATATCTTGCCCTGTTCCTCCAGTAACAACAGGAAGTATTTGTCTAAAATCCCCACCAAGCAGAATTGTCTTACCACCGAAGAGTTTCTCACCCTCAGTAGACTCCTCTACTCGTACAATATCCTTCATTGATCTGTCTAAAGCTTCGAAACAATTTCTATGGTTCATTGGAGCTTCATCCCAAACAATCAAGCTAGCGTGTATGAGCAAATCTGCAAGTTGGGTCCCTCGCTTGATCTCGCATGTTGAGAAATCATCAATTTTAATTGGTATTTTAAATCTTGAGTGTGCTGTTCGACCTCCTGGTAGAAGAAGCGATGCTATTCCAGATGAAGCAACAGCTAATACTATTTTTCCTTCAGAACGGACTTTTGAAATAATTGTTTGCCAAAGATAGGTTTTACCTGTTCCTCCATGGCCATAAACAAATATAACATCTCCTTTATTTCCGTAGATAGAAGCTAAAACAGCATAGTAGACTCTTTTTTGCTCATCATTCAAACCCTCGAACAAAGTTATATGTTCTTGTCGAAGTTTTCCGACATCATAATCCAATTCTTCTCTCAATAATCTATTGCCCATCTCATCCATAATTGATCTATTAGGAATTGGAAGTTTATATTGTGAAAGAGAACTGCCATTTTTATTGAACAAAATATCCAATTCAAATAAAATCTGATTTTGAAGTTCAATTTCTGGCATTTGAAGATGGCGAAGGCCCATTATTTCGCGAAAACGATAGACAATGTCGTCAGACAGCAATTCCCAATAATCTGTCCATAATTTCCCAGGATCGGATACCTCGCAATACATTATTAGAGTTACAAAAAGTTGTCTCAACTCTTTGGAAGTTGACCAATGTGCGGCTTCTTCTAACGCCTCATACCATTCAGTGTCATTACCTAGAAGACCTAAGGCAGTACACGCAGACCGAAAAGTTTCATGGACAACACCAGCAATCGTTCTGATTTCTCTATAATTTTTTGGGCCTCTTACTATATTCAGGAGCATTCTCAAAAAATAAAGTTCACCAGAATTCGGATGAATATAAACTATGCGACCAATACGATTTCCACGTTTTCTTCTTGTCCATATTTTATCTGTTGAATGCCATACCCATTCAGAAGGAAATTCTGCATATGTAAGACGTCGTGCATCGTCATAGATAGCATTTGCATCCATCCATTCAGTGAACATTGTTTTCTCAGAGCCATCTCTATTTAGCACGTGTATTAAATTTTCATTCTCGTGAAATGTAATACTATTCATAAGTGGTAAATGGACAGTTAATCGCTCGACCGTAGGTTCTCTAAAATGTATGTCAAATTGGAACAGTCGCCAAACAGCTTCGTACGCTGATAAATATCGACAATCTAAGTATCTTTTAACCTCATCAATATTCCTTGGCTGTTGCTCTGAACCGACATTTTCCGTTGGTAAGTTATCTTCAATTATAGCTCTAGTTCTATCTGGACCTTTGTTCACATACTTGAACAGATATTTAATCATTCTTGATTTATTACACCATTCCACATTAATGTGAGCTTGATATTAACAACCAGTCGCAAATTATGCGGGACAACAAATCTATTGTCAAGTTCGATTCCATTTTTAATAACGTATCTATGATTATTCCGCCGCCTGTATACAGCAAAACCGCTTTCATCAATGAAGGTCTCGTCTTTGAAATCTTTTGGAAAATGTTTGGAGCAGTGACCTTTCCCCATGCATGGTGCTCTAGGATTTGCTAGCCCGCAAGGGCCATGTATCATAAACTTTCCAATAGATGCATAGGCAACCGGATCGGTTTCCATACATGGTATTTCCGCTGTTATAATTGAATCTATATCAACATTTGTTGGATACTTATGAGCTGCATGCAACCAGAGTAAGATGTGTACATGTGGCAGACCTCTTTTTTTGGAATTCCACAGTGTAAAGCTCTGTTGGAAAACAGGAGGAAATAGCAAACATATTGTTCAGCTTTTTCTTTTTCTTCCATTTTCACATTAACTCCAAGAATAAATAGGGAAGGGAAGAACATTTGAGGAAAAAAAAATAGAAGGGATAATTAAACACGCACCGGCCACAGATTTCCCGAAATATTCTCCATTTTTCAGATATGACATTAACGAATGCAGCTTTAACTTAAAGACCCTGCTAACAATATCAGGTCGATCCTCAGGTCTCTGACCAGGCATATGCTGCAAAGCATATGTATTTCCGGCCACTGTGCATTACATGTAAACGTAATGAATAAATCAGGATGTCCATGATGTTTACAAATCGCAATGGCATCCTGATAATTTTGGAACATATAACGTGGACCGGCTGTAAAACTTGACGGTAAAACAATCCTTTTACCAATGCTATTACTATCTGTGTCACCCGAAATAACAGCATCTCTAACACCCTTGTAAATTTCAGTTCTCAAAGTGCCCTGGTTCTTTCTGATGTAATCAAGCCTTTCTTCCTCAACACAGGAAAACGCATCTACTATGTATTGCTGAAAAAGTTTCCCACCTCGAACTAAAGTATTACCTTCTGCTTTTCTTATCTGTATTCTGTAAGCATAGAACTCTCGCATGGTCACACATTGTCTGGACACTATTGTTCTGCTCGATCTGTCAGTATACCTGATTCGAATTCTAAACCATCTTCGCCATATGGAAATAGGATTGGATATTGCATAGCCATTGAAGGAAGGATGTAAGTCACTAATACGCTTTAAACCATTAGTTCTATGCTCAACAATAATGTCGCGTTGCCGATCTACACTCCCAAGTCACCAACTATTAGACCAGCGATTTCAGCACATGAAGGAGGATTATATTGTACCGCATCCTCCGAACGTGTGCCAACCAACCTCAATCTAATAGGATGGTAATCTTCAGTCCTAAAACGATCTCTAACCATTCTAAATGCTTTCACAAGTTCATTTTCGCAGTCAAACATCTCAACCAATTTTTCAACAATACTTCTGTCAATATTAGTTAGCTCAACATCTACGCCAAATGCCCTCATTCTATTTTCAACTTCATTTTCGGTATCATATATGTACAGCTGAGCAAACTTTGGACGTTCTCCGTTATCTGGAAGAAGGGAACCTATTTTATGATGATTTTGTCCATTTATTCTAAATACATATGGCCCAGGCCTTCTATTTATCTCGGTATCAATTTTTGCCCCAATTGATGTAAAAGCGAAGATAGAATTATATGTTCTTATATTCTTCCCTGAACTTTGCAGAATCTCTACCACCACTGTAATTAAGTAAATTATCTAGTAAAGCAGGTGGTTGCCTTAGCATCGGTAAGTCAACCTTTCCTTCTTGAAGCATAGAGAAAATCTAGGGACCCGTTCATTCCTTGACTTGTATATTCTTTCTTCGTACCACAGAGAAGCCCCACAAAACTGACACTCATACTCTGGAAATCCCAAGTATGATGGTTCAACATCTCTTTCTTCAATGATTGAGTTACGCGATGTCCCAACGGATGGAATGTGCGCTGACCCATCTCGGCGGCACCTCTTTTTTCTACCACTATGCGGAACATTGTGCACCGAATTAGAGGTAGAAACCAATAAACGTACTCCGTTTTTCTACCAGTATGGCCTTCCTCCGTTTCCTATTCGCTCTAAACATGCTCTCCAAAATCCATATATTCTACCAAAAAGTACACTATATTTATATTGGAAAACTAAGAAGAAATATTTGACCATGAATGATGAGGTAGAAGAAAGTTTAATCACTATACAACAATGATAAATTAAAGGGAGACAAAGGTTATAAAAATTTTGCAAGAAAGAAGAATACCGGGTAAAACTAAGCTGGAGCTTTAGATATTGGGACAGCAAGAAATGATTAAAGTACCTGAGCTGCAAAATTGATAGTATGTCAATTAAAAAATTAATAATGTTTTACTTATTAAATCTAAAATATGAAGTTTTAAGATATTTGTTTACTTTAGACCACTACACAAAGTATTAGGTAGAAAGAATAAACAATATGAAGGCATAAAGCTGACTGCATTTTGCCAAATAGAACTTTAATTTTTCAATTCGCGCCGTTCCATCTGCGGAGCTGCCTAAGGGCATCGAATAAGAGGGAAACCACCCCATCTTAAGAGTACAGTATGTAAGCCCCATTATTTTGTCCATAATTTCCCATAACTTTATCAAAGTGTCAAGAAACGGAAATAAGAAGAATAAAGTTAATGAAACAAAAGGTAATGAAAGAAAATAAGTTATAATGAGAAACATAAAAATGGAGATGAGAAGTATAAGAAGAAGAAGTAGTACCAGCGTTTGGGAAAATTACTTTATATAAAAAGCAAAGAAGTAAAAAAAAAAAAAGAAAAAGGGAAAATAGTATAATGCTCAGATTAGTGTGGAGGATATCGGCGATGCACAAAATGGTTGCATACATTGTAGACCATCCAGATAATGCACGCCTATCGGCTATGCACAAATGGTTGCATACATTATATACCATCCAGATAATGCACGTGCAACATCCCGGTAGAAACGCTATGGAAGTGTTAAGAAATGGAATAAGAAAAGTAAGAAGAAATTGGTAATGAAAGATAATGAAACAATCAAGACCAACTAAGAAAATAAGTTCTAATGAGAAACAGCAAAATGGGAATGAGAAGTAGAAGAAGAAGAAGAAGTACCAGCTTTTGCAAAATTCCTTTGAGAGCAGGAATACAAACTGAGTCTTATGATTATGAGGGTTTATGAGTTTTTTAGAGAAATATTTTTCCAACATGTATTATCTTCGTAATATATAAACAGGGAGAGAGCTCAAAGGTAAACAAAATTAAACTTATAGAATTTAAATTGTTTTAATGAAAATATTGAGCTCAACTATTAAATAAATTTATACTAGTTTAAATTTGAAATATTTTAATTACAATTTTATATTCAAATTGTAAATTTAAACTTAAAAAATAACGATGAAATTTAAATTTATAATTTTGCTCATTAACAAAAGACTAATTATTTCTTGCTAGTCGATGGCACGTCATCTTCTGCGTGCCTGCAATGTCAACATACGGAAAGGTAACTAAAAATAAAAATTAAAATAGTTGAATTTTATTTATAAACAAAAATTTTAAGAAATTATGTCAAAAATTTAAATATTTTCTGAAAGAAATGTGAGGAAAAAAATATATCAAAGAGATTATTTTATAATCAAAATTTAAACGTTCAAATTCAAATTATAAATGCACATTTTTAATTAAAGTTTAAATGCCTATTTTCCTTTAATTTTTGGAGTATAAAATATGAATATTAATCTAAGAGAAACTTTTAAACTCAAATTTTATTTATGTTCAATTATATACAAATTATAATATAAAATTGAGTTTAGCAAAATTTCTGTTGAGATACACGATATATGTAAAAGCATAATCTAATATAAAGCTGTAATTAGAGTGGTAAATTGTTTTAATGAAAATATGAGCCAAACTATTAAATAATTTATTTGCTGGTCGATGGCACATCATCTTCTGCGCGCCTGCAATGTCAACATACGAAAAGTTAACTAAAAGTAAATGATTTCACGATGAAAAGATAAGTAAAAAGGAGGTTCGCTGAACAAAATTACCTAGAAGCCAACATAGTACATTAGTAATTAGAACATGGTATTTCATTCATGGAAGATCATGTAGAAAGGAAAAGAAATCAGCCATACCTGGAACGCGACATTGCCGAGGGAGATATTTCTCCAAATATGTTATTCTGAGTATGTGCGGAAGGAGTTAGAACTGTCTGTTCTTCGATTTCAGGTTGATCTTTTGGTATGACTGGTTTTGGTTTTTGTTGGAACTTTGAAGAGTGAGGAGTATAATAAATTAATTCTAAAGCGAGACATATATATATATATATATATATATATATATATAATATATATATATATATATATATATATTATATATATATATATATATATATATATGAGAGAGAGAGAGAGAGAGAGAGAGAGAGTGAGAGCGTAAATGATCTAATGCTCATGCTTAACTTGTAAGTATCGATCGTAACTTGAAACACTTACGATTATGAGGGTTATGAGCTTTTTAGACAAATATTTTTTCAACATGTATATCTTTCGTAATATATAAAGAGCGAGGAAAGCTAAAAGCTAAACAAATAAAAGACCCTTCATCTATCTTTCCAAAGGGTATTTTTTTAGAAGGGAAATGGAAATGAGAAGTAGAAGAAGAAGAAGAAGTACTGAGTCGTTAGATTATGAGGGTTATGAGCTTTTAGGAAAATATGTGTTCCAACATGTATTACTCTTTCGAAATATATAAAGAGGGAGACAGGTCAAAGCGAAACAAAATAAAAGACCTTCTCTATGTTTCCAAAGCTTATTTTTTAGAATTAAATATAAATATTTTTTTGATTCTAAGAATAAGTATTCACTTTCTTTCGGGTATTTTGAATTCTAATTCTTTTTTAGAATGAAATACAAAAGAAATTAAAATAGTGTTTAGTATAACTGTGAGATATGTTGAGATTATTTTTTGATTCTAACTATTTTTTTAGAATGAAATACAAAAGAAATGAAATAGTTGTTTAGTATTACCATGAGATATGTTGCGATCCCAATTCTTAATTTGAATTAAAACTGTATTTTATAAAAAAAAAATTTAAGAGATTATGGAAAAATTTAAAATATTTTTTGAAAGAAAGGTGAGGG
>CM055074.1:32381405-32594481 GCA_029204045.2 Tillandsia leiboldiana | reverse complement strand
GATCAAACTGTTGCTGGATTCTGGTAATGAGTTTTGTCGATTAGAAACTATTTACCTGAGTGTAATTGAATGTAAATTACAAAGATTATTCATACCCGTGTTGAAAATCGAGAACTTCCGGAATCTGTAATTCAATGTATAACTTCGAGGCGGAAGATGTAGAGAGGTATATTTGATCTGGAAATTGTAGTTTGTAATTTTGTTCTTTTTCATTAACCAGGAAAATAATGGAATATGAACATTTTAGAAACTTCTGAGTATAGTAGTACCCTGATATGTTCGAACAGTCATAGCAGCGAGGACGACGACGACAGGACCGTTGGCATCTATTTCGAATATCAAACTTTCATCGATTTCAACAGCAAAATTATCCCATAATGTGATAGACAATTTGTTTTTCCTATATAAGAATAAAAGAAAGGAAATAAATGATAGGAAAAGGTAATAAGAGAAATAAATTATTTGTTTAATCATTACGTACTGTAAGTCTTCTATCTCCATTTTTCTAATTGGTGTTTGTGCTTGTCCGACGTATGTGTATCCAATAGAACCGAAAGAAACAATACGACCAAGTACATCTGGCAGAAGTGAAATGCTTAATTTCTTAATGTACAGGGTCAAAACATAACAGGAAACAAAAAATGATGAACAAATAATATCACCTGAGAGACAGCTGTCGTTATTTCTCCTATTGTGAATGCAGTCAAAACTAACAAATTTGAAGCTGTATAAAGGAATTGAGTCAATGTCCTCTGTGATTTGAACTACTTTCGTCCACTTACCAATCATGACCATATATTCTTCGTCGACAACCTTGAATTTTTTACTCGGGATAACAGTAAAGTTTTCAATGAAGTATACACTTCCTTCTTGTAATGATTGCCTAAACTGTATAGCATCTTGTTTGCGTATGGTTGCTTGAACTGAATCTCCCTGAAAGGAAACGGAAGAAATATATTTCAGGAAATAACCATAATATGAAAGAATAATTTGAAAGTATTACAATACTTCACTTTTTCATCAATAAGAAGGCAGTCCAAACTCAGGATTTGTTCGCGCATAGTCGGTATTTTTGCATCCCACATTCTTCCGATCCTTACTTTAATTTTACGACACCGTTGTTTTAGGGATAGTTGAGATAAAAAAATGTAGTCCATAGGAATCCTGCTATCCTGATTTCTAGCAGAAGACAATAAGAAAAGAAACGTCAATTTAAACCATACTTGGGTGTGTTGGAGAAAAGAGGGGAAAAAAATTGATGGCACACATTGTAGTGTTATGAAGGACTTCTAGCAAATAGGGAAGGCAACATCAACCAAACCATTATCGGATGGCAAGTCTTCAAAAATTTCACGGTACACAATGTTCCTGGTACATCCTTTAGGTTCATTTTCGTTGTTCTCAATCAAAATTCGTAGACCTTCTCGTGAAGTAACACGCGAAACAGCGACATAAAGTTGGCCATGTGAGAAAACCGGACGCGGCAAGTAAATGCCTACCCGTTGTAATGTCTGTCCCTGACATTTGTTTATCGTCATTGCATAACATAAACGAATTGGAAATTGTCTCCTTTTAAATGTAAATGGCCATTTTGTCTCAACGACATGCATTATAATGCGAGGAATATAAACTTTTGTACCAATGTTGCTCCCGGTAAAAATTTCTGCTTCAATAATCCTCGAGGCTATTTGAGTAACAATTAGTCGTGTTCCATTACATAAGCCTGCACTTTGATTAATATTCCGCAGTAACATTATAGGTGCGCCAACCTTCAATTTTAGCTCATGATGTGGAAGCCCATTAAACTTCAATGAATTTAGAAATTCGGTAGGGTAAAGAACGTTGTTCTCATCCGCATTTCCCGAAGTATTACATATTGAGTCACAGCTTAAATATATCTTTTCTTCACCGGGAATTAAAGATAGTACATATGCGTTGAGTACATCAGCTGTTTCATTTATAGGAGTAATAATAGCCCTATCCTTCAAATATGCAGGACAATTGAACTTTCTATCAATATCGTCGTATATCATTGAAACAATAGTTTGCACTCCATTCACAGCAGCATGTATATTTATATCATCTGGAATTTTGATCCAAGTTGCTTCATCCTCTCCCTCAACTTCTACTGTTTCTAATTTCCCATCACCAAGGTCAAGTATCCACTCTGCAAATTCAAGCATTAACCTTCTTGCTGAATTACTTATTGAATTTTGTCGAAGTCTCATATTGGTTTTTAAACGAAAAACTTTGCACTCATTCCATATATACGACTTTGTGAGTGATGCGCGAATTATATCTTGTCTTGTTCCTCCAGTAACAACAGGAAGTATTTGTCTAAAATCCCCACCAAGCAGAATTGTCTTACCACCGAAGAGTTTCTCACCCTCAGTAGACTCCTCTACTCGTACAATATCCTTCATTGATCTGTCTAAAGCTTCGAAACAATTTCTATGGTTCATTGGAGCTTCATCCCAAACAATCAAGCTAGCGTGTATGAGCAAATCTGCAAGTTGGGTCCCTCGCTTGATCTCGCATGTTGAGAAATCATCAATTTTAATTGGTATTTTAAATCTTGAGTGTGCTGTTCGACCTCCTGGTAGAAGAAGCGATGCTATTCCAGATGAAGCAACAGCTAATACTATTTTTCCTTCAGAACGGACTTTTGAAATAATTGTTTGCCAAAGATAGGTTTTACCTGTTCCTCCATGGCCATAAACAAATATAACATCTCCTTTATTTCCGTAGATAGAAGCTAAAACAGCATAGTAGACTCTTTTTTGCTCATCATTCAAACCCTCGAACAAAGTTATATGTTCTTGTCGAAGTTTTCCGACATCATAATCCAATTCTTCTCTCAATAATCTATTGCCCATCTCATCCATAATTGATCTATTAGGAATTGGAAGTTTATATTGTGAAAGAGAACTGCCATTTTTATTGAACAAAATATCCAATTCAAATAAAATCTGATTTTGAAGTTCAATTTCTGGCATTTGAAGATGGCGAAGGCCCATTATTTCGCGAAAACGATAGACAATGTCGTCAGACAGCAATTCCCAATAATCTGTCCATAATTTCCCAGGATCGGATACCTCGCAATACATTATTAGAGTTACAAAAAGTTGTCTCAACTCTCTGGAAGTTGACCAATGTGCGGCTTCTTCTAACGCCTCATACCATTCAGTGTCATTACCTAGAAGACCTAAGGCAGTACACGCAGACCGAAAAGTTTCATGGACAACACCAGCAATCGTTCTGATTTCTCTATAATTTTTTGGGCCTCTTACTATATTCAGGAGCATTCTCAAAAAATAAAGTTCACCAGAATTCGGATGAATATAAACTATGCGACCAATACGATTTCCACGTTTTCTTCTTGTCCATATTTTATCTGTTGAATGCCATACCCATTCAGAAGGAAATTCTGCATATGTAAGACGTCGTGCATCGTCATAGATAGCATTTGCATCCATCCATTCAGTGAACATTGTTTTCTCAGAGCCATCTCTATTTAGCACGTGTATTAAATTTTCATTCTCGTGAAATGTAATACTATTCATAAGTGGTAAATGGACAGTTAATCGCTCGACCGTAGGTTCTCTAAAATGTATGTCAAATTGGAACAGTCGCCAAACAGCTTCGTACGCTGATAAATATCGACAATCTAAGTATCTTTTAACCTCATCAATATTCCTTGGCTGTTGCTCTGAACCGACATTTTCCGTTGGTAAGTTATCTTCAATTATAGCTCTAGTTCTATCTGGACCTTTGTTCACATACTTGAACAGATATTTAATCATTCTTGATTTATTACACCATTCCACATTAATGTGAGCTTGATATTTAACAACCAGTCGCAAATTATGCGGGACAACAAATCTATTGTCAAGTTCGATTCCATGTATCTATGATTATTCCGCCGCCTGTATACAGCAAAACCGCTTTCATCAATGAAGGTCTCGTCTTTGAAATCTTTTGGAAAATGTTTGGAGCAGTGACCTTTCCCCATGCATGGTGCTCTAGGATTTGCTAGCCCGCAAGGGCCATGTATCATAAACTTTCCAATAGATGCATAGGCAACCGGATCGGTTTCCATACATGGTATTTCCGCTGTTATAATTGAATCTATATCAACATTTGTTGGATACTTATGAGCTGCATGCAACCAGAGTAAGATGTGTACATGTGGCAGACCTCTTTTTTGGAATTCCACAGTGTAAAGCTCTGTTGGAAAACAGGAGGAAATAGCAAACATATTGTTCAGCTTTTTCTTTTTCTTCCATTTTCACATTAACTCCAAGAATAAATAGGGAAGGGAAGAACATTTGAGGAAAAAAAAATAGAAGGGATAATTAAACACGCACCGGCCACAGATTTCCCGAAATATTCTCCATTTTTCAGATCTGACATTAACGAATGCAGCTTTAACTTAAAGACCCTGCTAACAATATCAGGTCGATCCTCAGGTCTCTGACCAGGCATATGCTGCAAAGCATTATGTATTTCCGGCCACTGTGCATTACATGTAAACGTAATGAATAAATCAGGATGTCCATGATGTTTACAAATCGCAATGGCATCCTGATAATTTTGGAACATATAACGTGGACCGGCTGTAAAACTTGACGGTAAAACAATCCTTTTACCAATGCTATTACTATCTGTGTCACCCGAAATAACAGCATCTCTAACACCCTTGTAAATTTCAGTTCTCAAAGTGCCCTGGTTCTTTCTGATGTAATCAAGCCTTTCTTCCTCAACACAGGAAAACGCATCTACTATGTATTGCTGAAAAAGTTTCCCACCTCGAACTAAAGTATTACCTTCTGCTTTTCTTATCTGTATTCTGTAAGCATAGAACTCTCGCATGGTCACACATTGTCTGGACACTATTGTTCTGCTCGATCTGTCAGTATACCTGATTCGAATTCTAAAACCATCTTCGCCATATGGAAATAGGATTGGATATTGCATAGCCATGAAGGAAGGATGTAAGTCACTAATACGCTTTAAACCATTAGTTCTATGCTCAACAATAATGTCGCGTTGCCGATCTACACTCCCCAAGTCACCAACTATTAGACCAGCGATTTCAGCACATGAAGGAGGATTATATTGTACCGCATCCTCCGAACGTGTGCCAACCAACCTCAATCTAATAGGATGGTAATCTTCAGTCCTAAAACGATCTCTAACCATTCTAAATGCTTTCACAAGTTCATTTTCGCAGTCAAACATCTCAACCAATTTTTCAACAATACTTCTGTCAATATTAGTTAGCTCAACATCTACGCCAAATGCCCTCATTCTATTTTCAACTTCATTTTCGGTATCATATATGTACAGCTGAGCAAACTTTGGACGTTCTCCGTTATCTGGAAGAAGGGAACCTATTTTATGATGATTTTGTCCATTTATTCTAAATACATATGGCCCAGGCCTTCTATTTATCTCGGTATCAATTTTTGCCCCAATTGATGTAAAAGCGAAGATAGAATTATATGTTCTTATATTCTCCCTGAACTTTGCAGAATCTCTACCACCACTGTAATTAAGTAAATTATCTAGTAAAGCAGGTGGTTGCCTTAGCATCGGTAAGTCAACCTTTCCTTCTTGACAGCATAGAGAAAATCTAGGGACCCGTTCATTCCTTGACTTGTATATTCTTTCTTCGTACCACAGAGAAGCCCCACAAAACTGACACTCATACTCTGGAAATCCCAAGTATGATGGTTCAACATCTCTTTCTTCAATGATTGAGTTACGCGATGTCCCAACGGATGGAATGTGCGCTGACCCATCTCGGCGGCACCTCTTTTTTCTACCACTATGCGGAACATTGTGCACCGAATTAGAGGTAGAACCAATAAACGTACTCCGTTTTTCTACCAGTATGGCCTTCCTCCGTTTCCTATTCGCTCTAAACATGCTCTCCAAATCCATATATTCTACCAAAAAGGTACACTATATTTATATTGGAAAACTAAGAAAGAAATATTTGACCATGAATGATGAAGGTAGAAGAAAAGTTTAATCACTATACAACAATGATAAATTAAAGGGAGACAAAGGTTATAAAAATTTTGCAAGAAAGAAGAATACCGGGTAAAACTAAGCTGGAGCTTTAGATATTGGGACAGCAAGAAATGATTAAAGTACCTGAGCTGCAAAATTGAATAGTATGTCAATTAAAAAATTAATAATGTTTTACTTATTAAATCTAAAATATGAAGTTTTAAGATATTTGTTTACTTTAGACCACTACACAAAGTATTAGGTAGAAAGAATAAAACAATATGAAGCATAAAGCTGACTGCATTTTGCCAAATAGAACTTTAATTTTTTCAATTCGCGCCGTTCCATCTGCGGGAGCTGCCTAAGGGCATCGAATAAGAGGGAAACCACCCCATCTTAAGAGTACAGTATGGTAAAGCCCCATTATTTTGTCCATAATTTCCCATAACTTTATCAAAGTGTCAAGAAACGGAAATAAGAAGAATAAAAGTTAATGAAACAAAAGGTAATGAAAGAAAATAAGTTATAATGAGAAACATAAAAATGGAGATGAGAAGTATAAGAAGAAGAAGTAGTACCAGCGTTTGGGAAAATTACTTTATATAAAAGCAAAGAAGTAAAAAAAAAAAAAAGAAAAAGGGAAAATAGTATAATGCTCAGATTAGTGTGGAGGATATCGGCGATGCACAAAATGGTTGCATACATTGTAGACCATCCAGATAATGCACGCCTATCGGCTATGCACAAATGGTTGCATACATTATATACCATCCAGATAATGCACGTGCAACATCCCGGTAGAAACGCTATGGAAGTGTTAAGAAATGGAAATAAGAAAAGTAAGAAAGAAATTGGTAATGAAAGATAATGAAACAATCAAGACCAACTAAGAAAATAAGTTCTAATGAGAAACAGCAAAATGGGAATGAGAAGTAGAAGAAGAAGAAGAAGTACCAGCTTTTGCAAAAATTCCTTTGAGAGCAGGAATACAAACTGAGTCTTATGATTATGAGGGTTTATGAGTTTTTTAGAGAAATATTTTTCCAACATGTATTATCTTTCGTAATATATAAACAGGGAGAGAGCTCAAAGGTAAACAAAATTAAACTCATAGAATTTAAATTGTTTTAATGAAAATATGAGCTCAACTATTAAATAAATTTATACTATGTTTAAATTTGAAATATTTTAATTACAATTTTATATTCAAATTGTAAATTTAAACTTAAAAATAACGATGAAATTTAAATTTATAATTTTGCTCATTAACAAAAGACTAATTATTTCTTGCTAGTCGATGGCACGTCATCTTCTGCGTGCCTGCAATGTCAACATACGGAAAGGTAACTAAAAATAAAAATTAAAATAGTTGAATTTTATTTTATAAACAAAAATTTTAAGAAATTATGTCAAAAATTTTAAATATTTTCTGAAAGAAATGTGAGGAAAAAAATATATCAAAGAGATTATTTTATAATCAAAATTTAAACTTCAAATTCAAATTATAAATGCACATTTTTAATTAAAGTTTAAATGCCTATTTTCCTTTAATTTTTGGAGTATAAAATATGAATATTAATCTAAGAGAAACTTTTAAACTCAAATTTTATTTATGTTCAATTATATACAAATTATAAATATAAAATTGAGTTTAGCAAAATTTCTGTTGATACACGATATATTAAAAGCATAATCTAATATAAAGCTGTTAATTAGAGTGGTAAATTGTTTTAATGAAAATATGAGCCAAACTATTAAATAAATTTATTTGCTGGTCGATGGCACATCATCTTCTGCGCGCCTGCAATGTCAACATACGAAAAGTTAACTAAAAGTAAATGATTTCACGATGAAAAGATAAGTAAAAAGGAGGTTCGCTGAACAAAATTACCTAGAAGCCAACATAGTACATTAGTAATTAGAACATGGTATTTCATTCATGGAAGATCATGTAGAAAGGAAAAGAAATCAGCCATACCTGGAACGCGACATTGCCGAGGGAGATATTTCTCCAAATATGTTATTCTGAGTATGTGCGGAAGGAGTTAGAACTGTCTGTTCTTCGATTTCAGGTTGATCTTTTTGGTATGACTGGTTTTGGTTTTTTGTTGGAACTTTGGAAGAGTGAGGAGTATAATAAATTAATTCTAAAGCGAGACATATATATATATATATATATATATATATATATATATATATATATATATATATATATATATATATATATATAGAGAGAGAGAGAGAGAGTGAGAGCGTAAATGATCTAATGCTCATGCTTAACTTGTAAGTATCGATCGTAACTTGAAACACTTACGATTATGAGGGTTTATGAGCTTTTTAGACAAATATTTTTTCAACATGTATTATCTTTCGTAATATATAAAGAGCGAGAAAGCTAAAAGCTAAACAAAATAAAAGACCCTTCATCTATCTTTCCAAAGGGTATTTTTTAGAAGGGAAATGGAAATGAGAAGTAGAAGAAGAAGAAGAAGTACTGAGTCTTATGATTATGAGGGTTTATGAGCTTTTTTAGGAAAATATTTTTCCAACATGTATTATCTTTCGAAATATATAAAGAGGGAGACAGGTCAAAGCGAAACAAAATAAAAGACCTTTCATCTATGTTTCCAAAGCTTATTTTTTAGAATTAAATATAAATATTTTTTTGATTCTAAGAATAAGTATTCACTTTCTTTCGGGTATTTTTGAATTCTAATTCTTTTTTAGAATGAAATACAAAAGAAATTAAAATAGTTGTTTAGTATTAACTGTGAGATATGTTGAGATTATTTTTTGATTCTAACTATTTTTTAGAATGAAATACAAAAGAAATGAAAATAGTTGTTTAGTATTAACCGTGAGATATGTTGAGATCCCAATTCTTTAATTTGAATTTAAAACTGTATTTTATAAAAAAAAAATTTAAGAGATTATGGGAAAAATTTTAAATATTTTTTGAAAGAAAGGTGAGGGGAAAAAATATATCAAAGAGATTATTTTATAATCAAAATCTAAATTCCAAATTCAAACTATAAATGCAATTTTTTTAATTAAAGCTAATCTAAGAGGAACTTGTAAACACAGATATAAAATTCCTGCTTTTTAGACACAAATATTAATCTTATGATTCAATTATATACAAATTATAAATATAAAATTGAGTCTAGTAATTTTTTTGTTGATACACGATATATTAAAAGGATAATCTAATATTAAGTTGTTAATTAGAGCGGGAAATTGTTTTAATGAAAATATGAGCTCAACTATTAAATAAATTTATTACTATGTTTAAATTTGAAACATTTTAATTACAATTTTATATTCAAATTGCAAATTTATACTTAAAGATAAAGATGGAATTTAGTTGAATTTTTAATTCACGACATGAACTTATAATTTAGATTTAAAATCTACAGGATTAATGGTTTTATATAATCTTTCTCATTCGTTCTCTTATGAACCAAAATACAAGTAAATTATTTTTAGGTAGAAATAATTTTTAAAAATCTTTGACGCACTCTTTTTATGGATTGGAAATTAAATTGAAATATTAAAGTAAAATACTATTTCCCTGATTTTTTTTACAACCTTAAGTGTGCTATCTCACTAAGATTAGTTATTTTAATAATTATACTGATTTTGCTTGACTACTAAGTAAAATTATTTCTTTCCAAAAGTCGATAGTTCTAATAAAAAGGAGAGAAAACACTTTGCTGCATGTGAAATTTCTAAAGGCTGCAAGTCAAATAGTAATATTGTACTTTTTTTAAGAAATACATAACAACTTGGCAGCAATTTTTGTCCATTTATACTAAACTTGAATTAACCGCAACGGGATATATTTATTGTGGCCCAAGTTTTTAACAAAAGCAACATGCGCAATGTCATGCAAAATACACCAACAATTCAGAAAAATGTGCTAGATGAATGGAAACCGCTTACCATGAGAGAGAAATTATTCATTTCTTTCACCTTTTTTTCCAAGTGTAATGCTAGCTGCAGCTTCCCATGTGCAACATACCCAGAATAGAAAAAGAAGGAACACTATAATCACCGCACCTCATTCATCACATTCCTTTATTAGATATCTCAAAAGGTTGGCCCTTGTCAGCACATCAAGGTCAACTGCGAACACATCAAGAAGAAGAACCTAGGAAGGAGAAGCAGCATGTACATTAGCGAGTGCAATACATATATACAGACCGCAGTTCCTGGATACTGTGGCCTAGTACTGAATTTTCACTTTAAAAATTTTGATTTGGCCGTGGACGGTTCTATCCGCTGCAACCCCAATCTTCATTTTTTTTCATAAAACTTTCAAATAGCAAAACCAAACAGACCCCGCAAGAAACAAATAAAGGCCGAAGAATCACACCTTAAATGTCTGTCCAAACGACTGTCCAAATTTCCAAGGGCCAAATTTCCAAAAGAGCTGGTCGAAAACCTATATTAGGACGAAAGAGCTTAAGTATTAAACAGCTCTGTATCCGAGACGTTCCATCGCGGAGGTTCTCTTCCATGAGTTCAGAGTACATTAAACCTATATTAGGCCAAATTTCCAACTGACTTGATTCGTATTGCATTTCAGTGAGTGTAAATTGCTTCGAATATATTTGCATAACTGAGTGTAAATCACTTAGAACCCACTTTGACTTGCTTTGTTGCTTTTAATAGTAAAATTTTTATAGCAATAGTACCTCTCAACAAAATCTGTATACATATACATATTAAAAATCTTTACACATATAATATTTGAGGTAAATATAGCAACCCTGCCTGAACCGCGTAAGGCAAAAAAACTGTAAAAAAAAAATGTAGTAATTATGTTTTTTTTAATCGCGTAAGTAAAAAAACCGAGATTTGATAGTTCTAATAAAAAGTAGAAAAAACACTTTGCTACATGATAAACTTCTAGAGACTGCAAGCCAAATAGTAATATTATACTTTTTAAAGAAATAGAAAACAAAGCTCTAACTTGCAAGCAGGTAAGCAAGAAAACTTTTACAATAAACTAAGTTTCCAACCATTCATTCAAAAGGCTACAAAGCAAGCAAAGACCCATTGTGCAAGCAAAGACGCTTAATGAGTCAAATATATATAAATATATATAAATCTGCAGAGATTCTAAGCTTCCAACCACCCATCAAAATTGGCCAATCTGCACATCTAGCATTTGTACTTGATGAGCAACCAAGCAATGTGACCAGATCATGCTCGACATTTTTCCGAACTACAAACCTATAAACAATAAATACAACGGAATCACATTAATTCTTTAAGTCCATCAATAGCAGAATTTACCACATCAATAGCAAAGTTTACCACACATTTCTAAGTCTAGGTCCGCTTTAATACCCCGCAAAAAACTGAATGATTGAGAAATACATAATGTTTTGCAGGCCAACTTGCTAACGGATCTCTGCAGATCAATGCTGTGTGGTGCTGCAAAATCAGAACCTGCAACCAAATAAGAAAATGATTTTAACTACTAAACTTGAATTAACCACAACGAAATATATTTATTGTGGCCCAGGTCTTTAACAAAAGCAAGATGCGCAATGTCATGCCAAAAAATGCCAATCATAATTCACAACTCACTATAGCTTACCAAATAAAACTGACTGTTAACATAGCCGGTTATGCAACGATTCAGGAAAATGTGCTAGATGAATGGAAACTGCTTACCATGAGAGACAAATTACTCATTTCTTTCACCTTTTTTTCCAAGCGTAATGCTAGTTGCAACTTCCCATGTGCAACATATGCCCGACATTCAATTACACATGTGAACATAAGTTCGTAGGAGGCGGCAACTCATCTAATTCTCAAAATAGAAAAAGAAGGAACAAAAACTACAGGCGTAATTACATTCATCACATTCCTTCGTTAGATATCTCAAAAGGTTGGGCCTTGGCAGCACATCGAGGTCAACTGCGACCTCATCAAGAAGAAGAACCTAGGAAGGAGAAGCAGCATGTACATTAGTGGGTGCAATGCATATATACACAGTGCAGTTTCCGGATACTGTGGCTTAGTCCTGAATTTTAACTTCCAAAATTTTGATTTGTCCGTGGACGCTTCTATATATTGCAACTCCAATCTTCTATTTTTTTCATAAGACTTTCAAATAGCAAAACCAAACATACTCCAAAAAAAGAAATAAAGGTTAAAGAATCACACCTTAAATGTCTTGAGTAGGCCCATACAGATCTGAACTTGTCTTCTCTGACCATCTAATGATTTGTGCATGCACCGCGTCAGATCAATATCTAAAATCTGAAGCAGGGTTAGTGAGTGACTAATGCCAAGCAATTTTCTTTCAAGGAATTAGCTACTGCTTCACTCCCTGCCATCAAACGGCTATTTGGAAGCATAGCATTAATTTTTTTTTTTTTTTTTTTTTTTAAAAAAAACAATACCTATGTTTGATCTCAATGATATTCTACCACCTAACACTGGTAATAAATAGAAAAGCGGCCTTTACATGTATATCCTTGCAAAGTGATCTATTTGCATTTGTATTCTCATAAAACCTAATTTAAGTATACATGGCCTACGACAGTAGTCTCCCCAAATAAATCTTTTATCCTAAGTTGGGTAGTCCTTTTACAGGGATATATATATATATGCAAATTCAGATTTTGAAAGGAATTCATTAGATAATTTTGGAGGTCTATATAGGGAAATATATTGGCACGCACCGATATGTTTGTGATTCCAAGAATATATTTTACTTGTTTTCCAGGAAAGCTGGTCCAGCAGTCTGTGGTAGAAGCCATGATACTGGGTGTCCATACTACAAACCACTTAATCCCGCGCGCATGCTTGTTTTGAAATCTATCCCACTGACCGGGCTATGTATCTGCAACACCCAGTCCGCAAGAAGGAGCAAATCCAAGAATCAGCATCATAAAGAAATCATATAGGAGCTATAACAATACACAAAACTAAAGATGTTCGTTCACAGTTTACATCTATATACTCTAAAATGTATGGATTGCTAGGAAAATATCCCTAAGTTGGAATATGATCTGAGACATCCATTATTACTGATCTGCATAATTTCTTTCACATTTTAACATATTCATATTCTAACACTTCCTAAGTAGAAATTGTGAGGTGTAAGTAATAAAAGGGTTCAATGTAAAATTTTAACTTTCGGTAGAACAACATGCAAATCACCATGTTTTCAAAGAGTTTTCTATATTTTAGCATTAGGAAAACAGATAATTTTGCAGGGAATACACATGTAAATATCTGAAAATTAAAAGGACTTTAACAGCTTACCTTGTCATACTTCATAAGAATTTTACCTTACGTAATGCGCATGGACACCTTCTTTGACCCTGACTTGCTGATCATCTGCAAAACAATGGCGTAAACGCCACGCACATCGTTGAACGCAAGAAGAAACATGAAGGTGTCCATGCGCATTACGTACATACCTGAACACTATGTCAGCAGTACCTGGTTGCAATGGCAATGAATTCTTCTGGAGGACTTGGATAATCTTCCCCATGAGTTTAGCATCATTGTGCTCTTTAGCATAAAGCTGAAACAGAAACTTACTTACTATTCAACCTGGCAAAAGGAAAAAACAGATGAAATCATCAATTACCAGCAAATAATGAGCAGAACCAATGGTTGGAGTTAATCCATAAACATTATGCTTCCATAAGGCCTTCAATCCTGCAAGAAGGGAACCACACCATTATCAATTGAGTGCAAGAAAAAGAGCTGGCATTAAGCAGTAACTATTTTCTCTATTCTCATTCTTGGTATCCTTTGGTGAGCCAACACTACTAAGAATTAGAATTCCCTGCAAACTGATTTATATCCAGTACAAAAGCATATCATACTACAAATTGGGTCTTAGATAAACAAGCACAAAGCAAACCAAGTATATTTGACTTGCCAAATTGACATACGTAGCATACCATAGTCAAGAGCACCAACACGAGCACAAGTCTCGGTGACTCTCATACAAAGATGGCATTTAAAATTTGCATGTATGCGAAGATTCGATAGCCTCTGCATCAAAGATGAAATACATTAAATTCTAGGTAATAGTATTATATGAACATTACTGTTTATCTATTTTGTAGACTACGGCGCTATTTTTATCACCGTATATAGGATTTGAGAAAAAGAGCAATTATATTTATGAGAGAAATCCATGTACTCACAAATATTCTTAGTTTCTCTAAAATCTGAAAAAGGAGCTTTACGTCATCCTGACTGGAACATTTACTAATCATTGACCACAACAGTCAGCTATCTCTGTGGCCTCTCTCGTGAGCTCGGCAAAGAATATCTGATCACACAATAAACAGAGGTCTCATCAGGAAATCAACTTCTGTATGAACAGGGAACAAACAAAATTACCATAAATACGAATTTAGTTTAGCTAATTTGGTTCACCATACATAATTAGGCAGTGGGAAACCTCTTTAGTATAGACAGTATACAAATGGATAAGACATTTAGGCAGTATAGTCAAATCTGAGCAACAGCAAATGCCCGACAAATTTAACTCCCATACTGTCCTCCGCATGCAGATTTTTTTATCTTTATTTCCCTTTTCCTTTATCTTAATTTATGCAGTGTGGACATGTAGATTGAGAGCCTCCATACTGTCCAAAACATCAACCTGGTCAAGTATTGGACAAAATTGCAGTGAATTATATGGAACTTTCAAGAGCATATACATGTTAAAGCAAAAAGGTAAACACCCATTTATGATGGATTTACATTAAAATAATCATTAAGCGGAGTTTCTTTGTGAGCCTGTGGCTTAGACACACTATCACAAAATCTGCAAAAGTGTAAGCCACGTCAGATTTAAAAGGAAAAGAGAACCACACACAAAGCAATATAACATTAAAAAGCAGGTACCTTCTGGATATCTTCCCTAAGAACACGCTTCAAGTTTTCCAAAGGTGTCTGTTAAGAGAAAGGGAAAAATAACAGAGATAAAAGTTATAATACTATATTGTGATGGTTAAAGGGAAAAGGAAGAAGACACTTAACAGCTCCTTAAAGATTATTGTCAGGATCAGAAAGATGTACCTTGGTCTTTCCACGAATAACAAATAATAATGTTGTTTTGTGAAGACTAAACAGGCGCATCATGACCTATTCATAGAAAGCAAGTAACAGCTAAAGTGAAGCACAAAAGCACACCCCAATATACAGTGGGTCATCTTCTTCATTCTAACCTGAAATACTGTCTTTAGAAGGGGCTTATTTGCACCCTGTTCTCTGCCATTAACTATCCAATTGGAAGAAGAGTTTCTAGAATTACCGCAGTTGCATGATCAAATTAATACCTATTTTTGTGCAGGATTTATTTCTTTCTGGAGCTATAAAATCTGCCACAGATTTCCAAATATATCATGAAGGTGCCGGTCTTCCTGGGCTTGATTTTGCTTATTTAGATTCTACTGCTGTTTACCATACAAAGGTTAGTGTTAGCATTTATATAAAAATCACTTGTTCTTATGTAATGTAACTTTTTTGTTCGGAAATGGTTTTAGTATTTTAGAACTGGAATGACACCGGTATTTTAGTATTTTGTTCGGAAATCACTTGTACTGCTGTTTACCATACCCTGGGAGCACCCAAAGCTGCAGCTACACCAGTTGCCAAAACTTTGAGATCTTCCCTCTCATTCCCTTTGACCGTAGCTACCTGGAAGGTTATACAAAACATAATAAGAACAGCTACAATTAAGTTACAGCAATGGTAAATTGTCCTCGAGCGATGCTGCCTTCGTGTTCCCGACTCCTTTTGATTGTGGAATTAGACAGTGAGACTCCAAAACTTGAACCCTTAATGGATCTCTGATTGAAGCCGCATTGACAACATACTTTTTGAAGGCCAATCAGTACTGGGGGGGCTGTAGACAGATTTTGGTGTAAAGTATTAGCATATATGAAAAGATGTATGCAAACTATTCACAGCCCAAAAAACTTAGCTTGGTAACCTTTTTTCAGGGAACAGTATGCCTAAGAAAGCAAGCAAAAACTGGGAGCACTAAGAACAAACCAAGTGAAAAGGGGGGTAATAAAGCTGATAAAAGTGTTTGTTCACCTTATCAAAGCACCATTATTAACTTTGGAGAACAAAAGAACTATATCTTTCTTTACTCCGCAGACACTGCATCAAGTAAGTTGATATCAACGCATGCTAGGGTGTGTAATCAAGAGATCTTATGCATCCCCTCTTCACTTTCTTTTAGTAATTGCTAGGGTGCACTTCGTTAGATTGAAGTCATTTTTAGAGAAGGATGCTAAAAAGAATGACCACTCCGTTGCAAAGCGACATGAGAAGTTCTATAATCAAACATCCATATTGGGGTTGATTTATGAGAAGATGATGAGATCCTCCCGCTCATCAATTCCTGAACCCACCTATATATGTAGGTTTTTCTTAGTAATACGATTATGCCATCACCTTGTCACAAATCAACCCCAACATGAATACATGGCGGAAGAAGCTCTATCATACAAATCTAGCAACGGGGGCCATTCCACAACTCTCCATCCTGGTTCAGGTAATACATTCAATATATTACTGCACTCTAAAGGCCAAATCCCACTCAAGGTACCGAATTCCCATCCTATTTTGCATCGAGGCAATCAACTGTCGCAGCTCTTGAGTAGGATGTTTAAAAGCACATACTACCGCCGATCAATCCCTCGCCCGGCCTATATATGTACCTTTTTCTTAGTAGCCCGCTTATGTCATCACCTTCTCAGAAATCAACCCATTCTTGAACAAAATATACTTTCAACCGTAGCCTTCATTACAATAATCGAGCAGAGAGGGTGATGACATAGAAACTTATGTCATCACCGACAGAAGACAGGGTAACCATTAGTTCGTGACCATCACCCTCTCATGTAGTAGCAGCGGCAGCTGATTAATCAAATATTTTTCTCGGCAAAGTCAGAAACATAATGAATACATAGAAGTATCCCAAAGCTGTACGCCAAGGAAAAACCAGAAAGGAAACAAATCAGAAATAGTTAGAAATACTTGAAAAGAGAAATTGTCAATAGTAGGACAGAAGGAAACAGAATTGAATGTTTTAGGAAAACCACATAAAGTAGTCTAAATTTTGCCGAAATCACATGCGCAGGAATAAAAATAGAAAGCAGAATGTCATCAGAATGAAAAAACAACATATTCCAGAAAGCAGGACCTCAAGGCGGACCCGGCCTGGTATGACAGCAGAGATGAAATAAGAAAAGAGATAAAACAAATGAAGAAACTCGAACCCACGTCCAATCTGCACTCTGTGTAACGCATTGCAGCAGGAGGATCAGCATCAATTGATCCAAAGTTTCACCCTCAGAGTTAAATAGATAATGCCGTTTAACAATGCTGATGATGGCTGAAGTGAAAAGAACACAAGTTCAACATATCAGTTGGCTGAATGAGAAAGCAGCCATATCAACAGGCCATTTTTAGTCGTTTAATAAAATGCTTTGCAATCACATAAAACGAAGAATCAAATAAAACAAAAACAAAAGGAAAATCAATAAAACCAAAGCAGGAAACGAAGAATAAATATACAGAAACAAAAGGGGGGGGGGGGGGGCGGTGTAAAAAAATAAGTATAAGGCTCAGATTAGTACGGAGTATATTAGCAACGCACAGTTGGTCGCATACATTGTAGGCCATCCAGATAATGAACGTCCGTCGGGTACGCGCAAAATGGTTGCATACATCGTAGGCCATCCAGATAATGCACGCCCGCCGGGTACGCACAAAATGGTTGCATACATCGTAGGCCATCCAGATAATGCACGGCCGTCGGGTACGAACAAAATGGTTGCATACATCGTAGGCCATCCAGATAATGCACGTGCAATATTCCAGTACGAACGGAGAAGGAGATGTATCCTTCTTTGAAGGCCAATTAGTAGACCATTTCTTACTCTTTTTTTTTTTTTTTGCAAAAGCATCATCATCGCCTTATAAAAAAAAAAAAGAAGAAAGAGGGAGGAAGAAGAGAAGCAGTTATCACCGTAGTCGCATGACCAAAGAAACCATCCATGGTTATTTCAAAGAAAGCGAACTTTGCTTCCCCGGCTTTGGCAAAGTACAGACAGCTTTATGATTATAATATCAACCATAGCAATGTAGATCATTAAATCATTCAAGTATAATCACAGCATAGGAGAGAACGTAGTGTAATCACCAAGAAAGCATAAGTGAAAAAAACATGGATTAAAATAAGTAAGCAAATGCAGGGAAGCCCAAACTGCAGCAAACCAAAGGAAATAAAGGAAGATGAGTCAAGCAATAGAGAGATCCATCTACCCTTACATGGAATTGGAGCGGTCCCACCTGAGGAGAAGGGAAAACGTAAGCAACAATAGTAAGGAAAATTAGAGAGAGCGGGAATAACAGTACAACTGGGTAAACTTTATACATATACATAGACACACACGTACACATACATATATACATATATATATAGCTATTAAACATGTTGGCGGGGGGGAAGTACACACTGCCATATACACAACTTTATACAGAACATAGTACGTTCGAAGTGAAAGCTGACCCATGCCGGCAGCCATTAAACATGGCATTCTTAAAGATATGCACTACCATGAGCCTCTTCAAAAAGAGTGAACAAAAGGAAAGGCGAAGAAAACAGAGTTAGGCAAGCGGAAGGAGGTAGACTGCATAGCACAACTACTCAGACACATGAGAAGGACCCTGGGCAGCACACGGTTGAGGGGTGTCAGTAACCATGGTAGATCCAGTAATGATCTCATACACCTTCCCCAAACTTTCATGTATCTCAAAACGCTCAGCTAAGAAGCGGTCTCTTTCTTCGGTAGCTTTGTTATAACAGTTCTTCAGCATCTTGTAGTCCCACTTGAGAGTAGTATGCTGCGAGAAAAGTGTGCTATACTGTTCGGAGATATGAGTGTACAAATTTTTGTAAAACTTAGCATCTTCAAAATTTGCATCCTGAATAGTAAAGCCAAGTTCACTACGAAGAGTACCAACACATTTGCGTGCTGCCTCTTCTTCAGATGGTCCAGCAGCACAAGCAGGGGAACCCCATGAACGGATGGTCTCGACAACGGAGTCGTTCCTCTCGATCTCCACATCGACATAAGCGATAAGTCGCGCAGACGTGTCAACAGTCAGCCCGTACTTTGGCGCGGGGATACCCAGTTTTTCGACTATATTTGATAGCAAGTCCTTAAAAGAGATGGTGACGATATCCATGCCTGCACCAGCAGTATTGAGAATCCCAGGGAAGTATTGAGAATCCCAGGCAAGCATAGAGAGAGCGAAATCCATATATATATATCTATACCAATATATCATGAATATACCAATACTATAAAGGGGGAAGGCTAAACGGAATGGAAGGAAATCCAAATTTAGCAAGCACACTCTCCTAATTAACCATGGCAAAAACCTAGGAGGAACTGTATAAATCAGAGAAAGAAATAACTGAGAGAGAAAGAAAGGAATCACCTTCAAATTACCTTCAATTTAGATGCAAATATTCCACGTTTGCAAGATTCAATATAAATCAGAGAAATAAAGAACCGAGACACCTTCAAAATTAGATGCAAATATTCCACGTTTGCAAGATTCAATAAGAAGATGCAATATTGTTTTTAGATGTAAACCACGCTTGCAAGATCCAACCGACCAGCCAGACAGTATATATATACCCGGATAAAGTAAGGGAGAGAAGGGGGAGAGAGAGGGAGAGGGCATTCCGCAGCGGCAACTCCTTGGTCTCAGCAGTCCCCATACCGCGGAGTGGGTGGGAGGGAGCGGGTGGGAAGCAGGTGCGAAACCCCCTTAGAGCAGAGAGGGAGCGGGCATCCCGCGGCGGCAAGTTCGCTGTCGAATCGCCATGCCGCGGAGCGGGTGGGATAGAGGGAGCTGGTGAGATAGAGGAAGCTGAAGAGCACCCAAGCAAAGCGTGAGAGCAGAGAAGGAAAGCTGAGTTGTCTACTCAAGCATACGGAAAAACATGCGCGACGGAACGTCTCAGGCGAGAGGGAGCGGTCATCCCGCGGCGGCAACTCCGCGGTCTCAGGAGCCGCCATGCCGCGGAGTGGGTGGGAGGCGAGATAGAGGGAGGGAGCTGGTGAGATAGAGGGAGCTGGTGAGGCGAGATAGAGGGAGGTAGTGAGATAGAGGCAGCTGAAGAGCAGTAAAGCAAAGCGTGAGAGCAAGATAGAGGGAGGTGATGAGATAGAGGCAGCGTGAGAGCAGAGGAAGGGAAGGTGAGTTGTCTACTCAAGCGTACAGAAAAGCAGCCGCGATGGAACGTCTCGGCGCCAGACGCGGGGAGGCCGTTTAGGCTTCCCCCTTTAATGTATTGGTATAGATAGGCGATCAATACAATTTATCTAAGATGTAATTAAGAAGAGTATTATATATCTTAATGCACGATCTCACTTTATATAATTATAATTAGTCATTTAATGATAGGGATTATAAATAGGGGTGGCAATCCAGCTCGCTGTTCGCGAGCCAGCTCGTGTTCGGCTCGAAATGAGCTCGAGATCGAATCGCTCGTTTAGTAAACGAGCCGAACACGAGCCGAATTTTTCAGCTCGTTTAATAAACGAGCCGAACACGAGCTGGGGTCAGCTCGCTCGTGTTCGGCTCGATAACAGCTCGAATATATATATATATATATATATATATATATATATATATATATATATATATATATATATATATATATATATATATATATATATATATATATATATTACTATTTAGATTTTAGGCCATCAATTTTTTATAAATTTTAATTATTAGATTAAAATTTTAAATTTTAAATTTTCTTTCAACTTTACACCTAATAGTAGGAATGAAAATCAAACTTATTGTTCGCGAGCCGGCTCGTGTTCGGCTCGTTAATAAACGAGCCGAACACGAGCCGAATTTTTCAGCTCGATATTTAAACGAGTCAACTCGTGTTCGGCTCGTTTATTAAACGAGCTCAACACGAGCCGACCCCAGCTCGCTCGTGTTCGGCTCGTTGACACCCCTAATTATAAATGCTTCGTGCACAAATATTGAGACGGTTGGTAGAGAAAGACAACGCGCGAAGTGTATAGATTTATAATAATATGAATTATTTTAGAATTTTTTAAAATTTTTTATATTACTCGTTGGGCCAATGAGGAGTTTGCAGGTTTTATCCATCTAAAGCGACATGCGGCAACAAGCCATAAAAGTCGTACATAGACTGTATATGTGGATTACTTATAAATTTGTGAATTTGTAAAGAAAATAATAGTATTTTTTAAAAAATTTAATAAATTATTAATAAAATAATATAAAATTTTAAAGATTATTATAATTTTAATAGTATATTTTTTTATTTAAGAATTAAAAAGTTAATAATACTAAGCATTTGAAATTATTAATAGTACAGTAGTCGAATTCATATATATATATATATATATATATATATATATATATATATATATATATATATATATATATATATATATATATATATATATATATATATATATATATATATATATATCATACATCATACTGAAATACTAAGATGATAGTAAAATTCTCGGGGTTTACTAGGTGGTTGGTTGAATAGTAAAATTCTCGGGGGATCATTATAATCCCAATCGCTTATCTTTTCATCCAACGATTGAAAACTTGATAGCACCAATTGTTTGGTGCTATCGAAAATATTCTAGCCGAAAAAAAAAATAAAAAAAAAAAATATATATATATATATATATATATATATATATATATATATATATATATATATATATATATATATATATATATATATATATATATATATATATATATATATATATATATATATATATATATATATATATATATATATATATATATATATATATATATATATATATATATATATATATATATATATATGCTGGAATACTATTAATAGTACCATGTCATTGGTGCTATTAAGTTTTTAACGCTTGGATTAAAAAAAATATGGTTGAGATGATAGTGAGCCCCTTAGGTTTAATAGGTGGTTGGGAAATAGTAAAATCTAACGGGTGAAAATGATCAAAGGGGTTGATCTGAGGGTAGAAAACTTGATAGCACCAATAACTTGGTACTATAAATAGTATAGTAGTCGAACTCACTCTCTCTCTCTCTCTCTATGTAGACTGAGGGGGGCCATAGCTCTCTCAACTTTTTAAATGTTCACTTTAGATCTCTATATTAGATCTCTATATTGCCATTGACTTAAAAAATAAGTAGTTATAGCTAAACAAATATTACAATAATGGTCTATATAAAAAGTTTTTTATTGTGTATCACTAGAGATTTTTTTTTTTTTTTTTTTTTTTTTTTTTTTTTTTTAATTATATGCACCTGATACGCCATACATCATACTCTATGGCATTCATAATGCTTGCATATTAAATATATAAGAAGTTATAAATTTAAGTATATATTATTTAAGTATTTAATAGTCCAAAAATTTAGTAGTGAAAAAAAATATATTATAGACTATAAAATATAGATGCTTAAAAATTATAATTGTTGATATACATATACTTTGAATGGCATCAAGTATACTTAACAAATTCAATTTTAATTTTAAGTTTTTGTAATTGTATAGCTTTTGGCCCCTTCGGAAATTAAATTCTGGCTCCATTCCGCACAGATCCGCAGATGATGTATATGCACAGGTTATCAAGTATTTCTATTCTTTTAAAAACAGCAAAAAAATGTATATATTTTTTTAAAAAAAATTAACGCTTTTGAATACATTCCAAGACACACACAGACCTGCCACAAATACAGATAATTCCTCTGTTCACACGGACAAAATCTCCCCTGTATTTGCACGGCATCACATATTGTACAATTTCACAACCACCAGTTTCAACTCACAGAAAATTATCGCATTCACAGAGGATGCACATACAGCAAAATGATTCTTAAACATGATGCTTCAATACTCTACAATGTCCTTACCGCAGATGATGCATATACACAGATTATTAAGCATTCCTATTCTTTTAAAAACGTTTCCCACCCGGAAACCTTATTTGAAATCTACTAATGCAATGAAAATCAAAACCCTTTTCAAAATAGTTTCCCACATGGAAGTATAATCTTTTGAAAATCGACTACCACGAGGGGTAGAAAATATTTTGCATAAAACCACAAGATCATAATAACAAAAATCCACTTATTAGTCCATCCAATTATTAAACCAAACAGATAATTAAATATAAACTGAACCACCACAAATCTAAACCCATAGACAAATAAATATAGGATAAAAATGAATACTGAACAAAAACTCGGGACTGCTAAGCTCTTTAGCTATGTCGTCGCCTCACGTATCGTCCCGACCGTCACCTCCCGTAGTACCTGCATCTGGGGGTAGTGAGAAACCAGCAAGAGTCACCTAGTGGGTACCGCAAGCCGACGAAAGCAAGTTGTACTTACTGGCAACCGAAAGAAAACAAACAACTACAAGGTATCTCAAGGTCAGATATAGTATCAATGAAAGAAATCATAATAATGAACAGGTAAACAGAATACAGTAGCAAGAGAATATATCAAACAATAATATCAGAATAACCGCTATTGTAAATTAGAAGATACTACTAATAAGTAACAATCGACGATAAACAAATACAACAGCAACCGAGACTGGAAGAAACTACAACTACCAATCAATGCGTAAATGTCCGCTACTGTAGAGAATAACAAATATAATAATGCATTAAACCGATGAATAGTCCAAATCACCCAATCATGAGCCATATTGGTCTAAAAACCTCAGGCAAAACCACTATCGCTCTCCCTGGCATATAACACTAGCAGGGTCCGCATCGGGCTCACGGGTCGGAAGTACGACCACTTTTTCGAAAAAGAACACCCTCTTGTGGTGGCCAAACCGCGGGTGTACGCGAAATGTACTCTGAGCTGTGGCGATCGATGCAAAATGCTCAATAACCAACTGTCGACAAGTAGCCGAGATAGAATCAACAAGGAATCACTGACCGAAACTAATAAGTCATATCACTGGTCTCACTATGTCACCGACCAATCAAGTCCACTATTCCCAAAGGAATGTCACAGTGTCACCGACCAATCAAGTCCAGATAATCCAAATATCATGCAATCGATACGAGATGTAAACAATCATGAAGTCACTAAATCATGCTATGTCTCAAGATCATGTGTTATAATCATGTCATATGAACTCTAGCAATCATAGAATACCGCTCTACTTCTAGTTCATGATGCAAATAGTAAAGTATAGCAAACATGAATGAAGTGTGCGGTGCTCAAGTGCTCAACACGCAAAGTGTGTAATCAAAAAAGGAAACACGGGTGAAGAAATGTCACCAAGCATGCACCACTGAACCAACTCCGGATCAAAGTACCCACCTGAAATCCGATAGAGCACCTAACTCCGAAAGTGCTACAACTAGTCACCTGGACCTACGAAAGGTACTGTAAAATCATAAATCACTCAATACTAAATTCTACTATAAACCACACACTGACTCACCATCCGCGAACTATTCGGGCCATCGGTACCTTTTACTGATTCCCGAAACCTACCGGAGATCCCTGGCAACTCACCGGAACACAACCGAACCCACACAGTGTCCCAGAGAGTTCCAACGCTTAACAAACACGACCCGCTGCCCCAAACACACCGATTTGGGTGTTCGGGCAGCAACACACACAAACGACGCGAATAGGTATGACTAACAAAAACCGAACAATACCGGGTTCCCAAAGATGCCAATTTCGGCTCCGGAACTCACCACAACCCATCCACTGCCTCTGGACACACGAGGAAGTAAGGATGACCAGCCAACAAGGCTCGACAACAGACAGAATGTGTTCAAGTTGACAGAACTGAATTCCGGAATAGAACCGCGATCAGACGACTGATTTGACCGATAATCACGCCGGAACCCCAAAATAAGCACCGCGATAATCTACGGGCCTAGGACGACTAGTCCAAAGGACAAACACAACTCATATACGCTTCTCGAGGCAACACTCATGCAATAATTGCACCAAAACCCTAAAATATACACTAAAAAGCAAGATAAATATATAAAAATATAGTATTTAAGCATTTACCAAAAATTTCCACGCTTCAGAATCCAACTAATCCCACAGCCTGACAGGTCTCGACGTTCAGAAGGCGATGCTCGTTGTCCGGAGCAAAAACGAGCACCGGAGAGTGCGCCGGGGCAAGCCGAACCTCAAAATCCACTGTTGCCGGGGGCGGCGCAGTCAAACACGCAAACTGAGGCGAAAACAATGTCGGCTAAGGTGAGCACGACGATCTACACACTCACAGGAAGGTCGTGCTCCCTTGCGGCGACGTCATCGGCGACTATGGTGGCCGGAACGCAAAGCGCGGCCACAACAATGCCTTAAAGCGAGCAGTCCAGAGCAGGGGGCTCCAGCGGGGAGCGGGCTACGTGCTAGCTGCGCACAGGAACGACGCGCAAAACGGAGCGGCGGGCAACACGGAGTAGCACGCAAAATGAAGCAACTTGCAGGCAGCAATAGCTTGCAAGCAACGCGCTTGGGCGGCGCGCAGGCTGGGCCACGCGCGTGCTAGCAGTACGCGGCGTGGGCTGAGGCAACGAGCGACGCGGCCGAGCAAGGCGTGGCGCGCTGGCTGGCAGCCGGTGCGCGCGGCCAGGCAGAAAGGCACGCGGCCAGCAGCAAGCTATAGTAGGCGCGCGCAGGCAGCGTGCAACAGGGCATGCGCGGGCTTCACAGCGCGCGGCGCACGGCTAGGCAGCAACGCACGCAGGCTGGGGACGTAGCCGAAGCGGCCGCTAGGGCTTGTAATGCGCGGAGGCAGCGCGCGGCTTGCTGCGCGCTCGGGCGCAGGCAGCGGCAGGCACGGGCTGGCTGCTGACACATGTTAAAGGAAATAATCTCCACATACTTACTGCCATATGTGCTTTCATTCACCTTCCATATTCTTCTTAATTATGTACCATATTTATCATTTATTCTTTTCCTTTTGGGGTTGATTGATAATTTACTATGTAAGTCTTATTCTTGTATTATATAAAGGGTGTAAGCAGCCCTCATGAATGATATATTCAATTAAGCCCAATTCTACATTTTCCTAGTTATTATGGTATCAGAGCCACTATACTCCAATTACTCTATTTTTTAGACGATAGGTTATCTATCCCGGTCGATATCATCGATTCCATCCAGTATTGCGCATTGTCGTCGACATTGTCACCACCGTACTCAGAGCCTGTCTGCCTGATCGTCATCATCACTGTAGTCGACGTTGCTACTACTGGTTGTGCAGCAGTAATCACGACGGATTCCGATACTATCATCTTGACATTGCTACGGTGTTCTTTTTCTGTAACCCTCTACTATTTTGGGTAACTTCTCTTTTCTAATATCTACAAAATGAGTTTAGAGTCACCACAACCTATTGTTGTTAAACTTGATGGCACCAACTATACACATTGGGCTTTTCTAATGAGAAGTTTTCTAAAAGGAAAAGGTCTTTGGAAGTACATTACGGGAGAGTACAAATGTAATGAACGCACACCTGATGCTATTGAAAAGTGGGAGATTGATAATAATAAAATATTAACTTGGATTGTTAATACTGTTAGTCCTACTATTAGTATGCAATTCGGAAAATTTGATAATGCAAAAGAAGTTTGGGATTTTCTATCGACCCGTTATAATCAAACCAATTTTGCGCGCAAATATAAACTTGAAATGGATATTCGTATGATGAAGCAGCAAAAAGGTCAATCTATATCAGATTTTTATTCTCAAATGTCCTTTATTTGGGATCAATTAGCTTTAACTGAGCCAAAATGGACAGTCGATGCTGATATCTACTATCAGTATCGTGAAGAGACTCGGCTAGTCCAATTTCTCATGGCTCTACAAGATGATTACGAATCTGTGCGAACCTCTATTCTTTATCGCACACCGCTTACCACCGTTGATGCAGCCCTTTCTGAGTTAATTACTAAAGAGACACACAAAGGCACTGTTAATTTTTATTCTCCAGATAGTTCTACTGTTCTTGCCACTTCTGCCTCCCCTCGTTATAAGCCTTTTTCCGATGTACATCGTGACGTGCGATCCAAACCTACTGCACCAGCCTCACGTCCATCGCGTGACTTGTCACAAGTACAATGCAACTACTGTATGCAGTTTGGACACATCGTCAAATTTTGTACAGCACCAACTTCTCGTAATATGCAGAATAAGAAGAAACAAGAACAAAAGGCTGCAGTCATGTCTGATCATTCTTTTCCACAACCTGCTAACTCCGCATCCTCCTCTATGCCTCCAACTACACTCACTGCGGATGATGTACAGACGATGATTAAACAAGCTCTCGGTATTGGTACAAACTCATCTTTGTCAGCCTCCTCTACTTCGCCAGGTATTCACCCTACCCCTTGGTTTTTTGATTCCGGTGCCTCCAACCACATGACATATGATTCTTCATGTATTACAAAACCAACAGCTACTGTATCATCACCTATAATTCAAACAGCTGATGGCTCTATTGTCACAGCCACTCATACCGGTTTTCTTCAATCTGGAAACATATCCTTACCCGATACACTTCTTGTGCCCAAACTTTCAATGAACTTAATTTCTGTTGGACAACTCTGTGAACTTGGTTTTACTGTGATATTTAACTCGTCTGGCTGTGTTGTACAGGATTGCAAGATGGGGAAGCAAGTTAGAACAGGGCATAAAGTTGGCCGGTTGTTTGTCGTTAATAATCTTCAGCTCTCCCCCCAAGGTACTTGTTGTGTTGTCTCTTCTTCCCCTTTTTCTTCTTCATCTAAATTTTGGCATGAAAGACTTGGACTTGTTTCTTTTTCTCGCCTTAAGTTTATGGCTAATAAAGGGTTATTAGAACATATATCTTTTGATAAAGATCTTTGTTGTGCTGACTGCAAACTTGCTAAACAACCAGCTCTTTCCTTTCCTCTTGTGAATCTGTAACTTCTGCCCTATTTGATTTGATTCACTCTGATATTTGGGGGCCAGCTCCTATATCCTCGATGGGAGGTGCACGCTATTATGTTATATTTGTAGATGATTACACTCGCTATACGTGGATTTATTTGATGCATAATCGAGCTGACTTTCTAAATATTTATATAGAATTTTCAACCATGATAAAAACTCAGTTTTCGAGAAATATAAAAATTTTTCGATCTGATTCTAGCGGAGAATATATATCACATGCTTTCAAACAATATCTTGCATCTCAAGGTACTCTTTCTAAATTATCATGTGTTGAGACACCTCAACAAAATGGAATCTCTGAAAGAAAACATCGTCACATTGTTGAAACTGCACGTACCCTACTTCTTTCTTCATCTGTTCCTAATGAATTTTGGGGAGAAGCTATGCTCACTGCTGTCTATATTATCAATCGTATCCCTTCACTTGTCATAAATAATGGAATTCCTTTTAAATGCCTCTATAATGTTAATCCTGATTACTCACATCTTCGTATTTTTGGTTCAACCTGTTTTGTTCTTTTACCCAAAAGAGAGTGCAACAAACTAACTAAGAAAACTGCTATGTGTGTTTTTCTTGGTTATGGTTTCCAACAAAAAGGCTATAGGTGTTATGATCCTAGCGCTAAAAAGTTGTGTATCTCTCGTCATGTCACTTTTTGGGAACAAAGATCTTTCTTCACTCTTCCAACATCAAAGTTTTCATCCGGTTCTCCAGTTTTAGCCCCATTTCAAGAGAATCTCTCTTCTAATCTACCTTTACAAGCAACTGAGAATGGTCAACATGATCCTTGTCTCAACTCCCCTTGCACGTCTAGCAATCAAAACAATATGCAACCAGAAAGATCTCATCCAACTCGTCAAAGACAGCCACCAAGTTATCTCAATGATTATTATTGCTACATTTCCTCTATTCTCTCCCACTATGAACCCAAATCCTATCATGAAGCCTCCTCTGATCCTAAGTGGCAACAAACCATGAATGAGGAACTCGCTGCTCTTCAAAAGACCAATACTTGGGAACTTGTTGAATTACCGTCTGGAAAATTTGCTATTGGGTGTAAATGGGTTTATAAGATTAAAACCAACTCAGATGGTTCTATAGAACGATATAAAGCACGACTTGTTGCAAAAGGTTTCTCCCAAGAATATGGAATCGATTACGAAGAAACATTTGCTCCTGTCGTACGAATGACTATTGTGCGTTGTCTACTGGCTGTGTCATCTATACGAGGTTGGAAACTTCACAAGTTAGATGTCAAAAATGTGTTCTTAAATGGAGATCTCCTTGATGAAGTTTATATGACTCCTCCTTTGGGTTTATCTCATGCTCCAAATTATGTGTGTAGGCTCCGTAAGGCCTTATATGGTCTTAAACAAGCTCCAAGAGCATGGTTTGAAAAGTTTCGCTATACTATCCTCCAACAGGGCTTTTCTCAAAGCAATCATGACTCTGCTATGTTTATTCGATGCTCATCACATGGTAGAGTTATTCTTCTTTTGTATGTCGATGATATGATTATTACAGGTGATGATATGGGAGGAATTTCTGATATCAAACATCAGCTCAGTAGACATTTTGAAATGAAAGATCTTGGACAACTTCGCTACTTCCTTGGTATTGAAGTAGATTACCAAAATAAAGGTCTATTTCTTTCCCAAGTAAAGTATGCTTCTGAATTACTTGTTCGTGCTGGATTAACTGATAACAAGACAGCCGATACTCCTCTCGAACTTAATGTCAAACTTCAGCCTACTGATGGTACATTGCTTTCTGATCCGACTCTTTATCGCCAACTTGTTGGTAGTCTCAATTATCTTACAATTACCAGACCTGATATCAGTCATGCTGTTCAAATTGTTAGTCAGTTTATGTCAGCTCCCCGAACGACTCATTATGCTGCAGTTTTACGAATTCTTCGATATATTCGCAACACATTATATCATGGTTTACTTCTTCATAGTTCATCAACTCCTCTTCTTCAAGCATTTTGTGATGCCGATTGGGCTGGTGTTCCAACTGATCGACGCTCTACTACTGGCTTTTGTATTTTTCTTGGAGATTCACTTATTTCCTGGAAAAGTAAAAAAGCAAACTGTTGTTGCTCGTTCTAGTGCGGAGGCTGAATATCGCGCTATGGCTACTACTACCTCTGAGCTTGTGTGGCTTCGATGGCTTCTTAGTGATATGGGTATTCAAATTTCTACTCCTACCACATTACTTTCTGATAGTCAAAACGCCATTCAGATAGCTCAAAATGATGTTTTCCATGAGCGCACTAAGCATATTGAAGTTGATTGTCACTTTGTTCGGCATCATTATAATCAGAAAATTATTCAACTTCAATATATCCCATCAAAACAACAAGCTGCTGACCTTTTTACCAAGACACATTCCTTGGAGCGTTTTCGGACTCTGGTATCCAAACTTCAGCTGATTTTCAACAAACCATCTTCAGTTTGAGGGGGGGTGTTAAAGGAAATAATCTTCACATACTTACTGCCATATGTGCTTTCATTCACCTTCCATATTCTTCTTAATTATGTACCATATTTATCATTTATTCTTTTCTTTTTGGGGTTGATTGATAATTTACCATGTAAGTCTTATTCTTGTATTATATAAAGAGTGTAAGCCCTCATGGATGATATATTCAATTAAGCCCAATTCAACCTTTTCCTACTTATTAAAGCACAGGCATGCGGGTGCATTGCTGGTGCGGCCGCCTGAGCAGGGGGCCCGCGGCTCTGCCTGTCGGCTCGCGACACAGGGGCAGCACGCGGCTCCTCCCCGCGCGTGTGCGCCCGTGCGTGCGGCGGCGGCTGCAGGGAGTTGATGCTCAAATTTGGAGATGGGAAGCCCGATCTTGCCCCCTCGGCCTCGGCGACGGCGGCGGTTCTGGTTTCAAGGCCGTATAGACGATGAATGGGGGAGGGTTTTGTAGCTGAGGGGAGGAAGAAGAAAGGATTAGGGAATAATTTGGGTTACAGTCCTTCTTTAGTGCTAAACCAAAACCCATTTAAGAATACCCTTCTTTTAGAAACATCTGGTTAAATTACTTCCGTGTCCCAAGTCCACTTATCCTTATCCGAATTTCAAAATTTAAAATTTTGAACTCCCCTAACCTCGAAAAATATGTCAAATGCCGAAATGTCTCAAGAGGACCGATTTTACGAATCTCGATGCGTAAGTTGCCTCAACTATCCCGGATTTACCGAAATCCACACTTTCGGTCCGATAATCCCGCAAAATGTGTAGATCCGGGAGATCCAGGTATCGAATTTGAAATCCGATCGCACCACCGCATTTAGTTCAACGACGCCATCAAAGTGACGATCTTCTATTTCGAAGATCTCACTATATTCAAAAGTTGGTCATTTTTTGGAGAAAAATTTGATTTCCGTGATTTCTCTGACGAACTCCGTTCTTCATGCTTTTCGTGCAACCAGCACAGCGAAAGCAAAAACGAACTTGATCACTCCTTCCGGCGCTAATTCACTAATAAACCAGTGAAGAAAAATTCGAGAATTTAATTCTCAAAGTGCTAAAATTAATACCCTCTTTAGATTTTCGAGATTAATTTCGGACTTTAATTAAATTCTGAAATCCAAAAATTTACGGTTCCCTACATATATATATATATATATATATAAGACAAGGGAACCTAAACCTAATCCTAACCCTAACCCTAACTCCTATTCTCTAGACCTAGCCGCAGCCCCCACACCTCATCCTCTTCCCTCTTCACCCTCCCTGAGTCCGCAGCCGCCGACCGCCGCCAGAGTTGGCCGGAAAGGAGGAAGAAACTCTCTCATTCCTTGTTGATCTCGGGTTGGAGTGTTGGGAAGGAAACGAAACCCCACTAATCTGCACCTAGACTCATCTGGGATCTCCATCAACCTCTGGAGGTCGAGCATGAGGAACCTACTCGCTTGCGGCCGCCACACGACGCTGGGAAGCCAGATCCTCTTCTTCTTCTTTCTTCTTGGCCAGAGGTGAAGTCTCGAAGCCCGAAGCCCTCCAGTTAGCTGGTGGGAGAGAGAAAGCCGCCGGAACCCTAATCTTGGCTGGAGTTTTAGCTAACCGCCTCCAAGGCCACTTCGGGTGAACCAACTCGACCAGCTCCCTCTACTGGATCCCAGGAGACCCTCCAAGAAGTCTCAAGCCTTCTGGTTTGGTCTTAGAGCCGCGTTTCAAAATCCTAGCTTCTGGTTTGGTCTAGAAGTCTCAAGACTTGTAGTTCTCTTACATGTTAGTTTTGTACGTTTTGCATGTGTAGGGTGCGTTCATGCACATGTGGCGCGCGCCAGGAGGTTTTCGCTGTGAGCCCTGAACATAACAGAATTGAATCCGGATCCTTGACTACAGGGTGATCTCTCCTAAATTTCTCTAACAATGTGGTCTTGGCCATGCTAACCATGTCTCGACATCTCTCAATTTTATTCCCTTGCGGACCAACCGTCCCTCGGCCATAAACTCTAATTATTAACCTCTTTGGCTTAGTCACCATCCAAAATGCTATTGTGGCGTCCACTTCATAGGTTTACCTATTCTAGAACTAACTACTATTGTAGCATGCTTAATGCTCTTAATTTTTTGAGTCTAATCATCGCCTATAATATTACAACCGTGTTAAAAAATTTGACGCTATTATATTTTATACTTAGAACTATTTTAAATTTTGAAAATGTCAAAAAACCTCCTAACATGTTTGAGTTCCACATTTGCACACAACTGGACTCCATGTTGTTTTTATTTATTGAGTTTTTTTTTTTTCAATCGAAGTAGCAATAAATATATGAATCAATTCCCTCTCTTAATTGCAGAATCCACAGAAGAGGCGAAAAAAAGAAAAAAGTTTGAAGCTGACCTACAACAACAAATTGCCTGGTAACGGTAAAAGAAACAAAAATTAATTTGAATTATGGTCCATTAATTGCGAAACAACTAGTAGATTTTTTTTAAAAAAAAAATAGTTTTTATTATCTAGCTTGTCAATGCACTTGAATTGAATAATGTGATGTTTTTTTTTTAAAATAAAATGTTGAAACATTATTTATTTTAAGAGACTGGATTAAAGTTATTCCCGCTATTCCGCCAAATGACATATTTTTTAAACGAAATATTTTATTCCGATCAAATATAGTTATTCTCTATTTTTTCAGAATAGTTTGAAATAAACTATTCTATTATTTTGATGAAATAATGCTATTTCCAGACTTTATTCTAAATTTTATTAAAATTATAAATTAAATTAAAACTAAACTATATAGACAATAATTTATTATATATTATAATAAATTATTTTTATTATAAAATTAATAATTGTATATATTAGTACATATTATTTATATATAAATATTGTAATAAATTATACGTAAATATAATAATAATTTATTTTTATAAATATTATAATAAATTATTTTTATAATAAATTTTTTTATTAAATTATCTTTTATATTAAATTTAGCTATTAATTTTTTTTTTCACTATCCTCTACTATTTTATAAAATTAACCAAATATAATTTCAGTTATTCCTAAAAATAGCAGCATTACAAATTAAATATAATTTTACTTTTATTTCTAACTATTTTGAAAAAATAAACTATTTCTAAAAAGAAAATTATCCAATATCCGTTATCTCTAAACCAAAGGGAGCTAAGGGAATCACTCATAGTACAGGAGTTGTCCATACATTTTTACAATAGAAAATTAGTTCGGTAGTTAGCTAGTGCCTTTAGTGCTCATTTGGTGTTAGGTTACGTTTGGTTCGCGCGGTGTAGCATTACAGATTATATCGATATAATTAGATATTTGAGATTAGTGAATCGAATTACTACTGATTTTATATTACCGCGTTTGATTTAATATAATAATATAATATTAAATTATAATATATAGAATTATTATTTTTAATTTATTTTATAAAATTTAATACTTCTGACAATAATAAATAATTTATTCTAAAATTGCCCTTAACATTACTAGTTAAAAAATAGGTATATTAGAAAAATATAAAGATTTTATATGCTTCTATGCTCATCCATGTCACTGTAAAAATTACATTTAAGCAAAATCAGCATGACCTGCTTGACGTGTTATGATTTACACTAACAAATTAATGGATGAATTGTTGGGCTCAATGAACAAAAATTTATCAATTACTTGTTTGGGTACTTCATCAGATCCAGAACCGAAACAATTTTGATTGAAACTAATTTTTGCCTCTTAATGAGTCAGAAATATCACGCGAATATCATTTACCATATAATATATATCATTCGGTTAGATCATCAGGTGAATGATGTTTTCGTTGCTAGTCATACATTTAATATGACTTAATCTGGAAATACTAGCAATATAAAATGATGTTGCATAATTTGAGAAACATAAAAAAGATGGCTGACCATCTAGACATAAGTTGCTCTTGTGCAATGGAGAGAAATTATTGTGATATTGGAGTAAACTAAAATATAAGTAGAACAATATGAATATCAACTGAAAAAATAAATATTAGTCACCAAATTTATGAATCAATAAGTTGTGGTGACTTTGTTTGTTATTAAGAAATAGTAATATAGTTATCTTGAAAATTAAATGAATAAAATTTTAAAAAATAATACAATTTATGAAATTTTTGACTATTCAAAATTTTAAAATTTAAAATTTCGAGAGGTTAGCGCGACGAAACGATTAATTTAACGAAATGAGGTTTGATCATGACGAAACAAAATTATTACCTGATCGGTCTTATCAAGATGAACGTCATGGTGGAATCCAATTTTGAATTCGGTGAACCAAATCCACAAGAAAATGCATAAAATACTATTTTTATAGGATTTTTATAGAAAAGTGTTTATATTTTATACGTCATTTTGCGTGAAAATCGACAGAGAGGTGTCTAGACACAAGATACGCGTGCTGTGAAATATCCAGTTGAAAATAACAAGTTGAGGCGGACAAAACTGCATATTGTTACAACGATCTATTATATATTGGTGGGAGAAACACAAAACCCTAACCCTAGACCAGATGATCCACCATAGTCGTCACTACTTTCACCCCTACCTAAGCCAGCACAACCCTAACCTCCGGCAACCCTCTCCAGCCTTCGAAGGTCCAGCCCTAGCTGTCACACCCTGAGACCGTCTTGAGACCGCCAATTGGGTCAGTTCGGACATGCTAACAGACCCGCCAATCGAGCAATACCTCCCCTATATCCGTAAGGAATGGTAACCATCTCAAACTAATATCGGAGTAACTACTAAACTGTAAACATTCAACTTTAAACAAATAATTATAACAAGTTAAAAATAAAGATACAAGAGTAAACATTTCAATATAACATTTAGTTATATTTTTTTTTCCTTTTATCTTTCCTCACAAAATGCAAGATTCACTCAAATGCAAAAAGTAAGATACTACTTGACTCTTTAGGTCTGTATGCTGCTCGACCCTTACCCCTGTCATGTGCCTCACCGGCTGTACGTGGATCTGAAAAAAGTGAAAACCAATTAGGTGTGAGTACTATGAATAGTTCCGAATGGGTTCATTCACCGAGAAATATGCTCTATACCTCTTGGTCTAATGGAAGTATTAGTAGCAAGATAATAGGGAAAGCAGTAAATACTACACTAATATGCAGGTATGAAATCGCTATACTACTAGTCCATGCTCAATGTCATAATGCTACTAAGCCATGCCACACTAGGTTACTCAACTGTATTCTGGCCACTATGCCGTTACTCATAGGTCATATCTAATTTGACCGCATTCGGTCACTTTACACATTTTGCTTTAAGTTTTATATTTACCATATCTTGTCATGAATGAGTTTAAGGCATCTTGGCACTCGTTCGCACCGGGAATCGATATATACTCGCACTCTCCCATTGGCACTTGTCACTTTTAACTTTTTGGAAGTATTTCGTCCAATGGGCCTCTACAATAGGAGTCATACTCCCAATTGACGAGTCTCAAATCCGAAAGTATATTTTACATTCTCTTTTGTTTCTAGGGTCAATACATGTCTCATGAACATTTACTCGTTTCTTTGATTTTTGTTCACTTTTTATCCTTTCGGAAGTATCTCGTTCGATGGGACTTCGCCCTAGGAGTCATACTCCCAATTGACGAGTCTCAAATCCGGATGAGCATTTTATATTCTTTTTTCTTTTTTTTTTTTCCACTTTACCCTAAGTTATGACTTTAGAGTTTCAATATGTCCTAATGACACATCACTCTAACCTAGCGTTCATTGATTCTACGTTTAGACTCTACCATTTCCACCTTAGGTTTATTCCTAAGTTCAATGCCCATTCATTTTAACCTAAATTTTCTCCTAGGTTTATGCCACACATGTCCAACCTATCACTAGGTTTTGTTCACACATACCTTTTAGGACTAAACCTTAATTTCCTCAATACATATGTGTCACTACACATCTACTCTTACTATTATGCTTCTAAATTATAAGAAAGTGAATGAAAAAAGTTGAGATCACTATTTTCGATAAAATCCCCCGCCTTTGATGCACTCTTGCAAAAGAGGTAGCTTGATCACTTGAACCTCCAAAGAAAGTTCTAAAAATAGGATAGAAATCCATAAAAGATCATATTATCTCTTTTAAAATCCATAAAAGTAAAAAACTCTAAAAGTCCTAATTTTTCTCACATACCTTCTCAAGTTTCCAAGCAAAAGAGATGGAGAAAAAGGGTTCCCTTATTCTCCCAAAGTCTTCTTAGAGATCTTCTCCACCTCTGCTGCTTCTTCTCCTCATTCTCTAGACAACACGCATGGAGAGAGAAAGTGAGAGTTGGAAATATGAGGGAGAGAGAGAGAGAGAGAGGGTTTTAAAATGGGTTTCGGCTAGGGGGTAGGCAGGGGTGACAGGGAGTGTGAAATGACCCAATTGCCCTTAAGAAAATCTACTATTTACCGCAAAATCATGTCAGTCTACGCATGTTTCAGGCACCCGCGATCCTATTTTGGGCATCCGAAACGTTGCGGCTATAGTTTGCTGGCTCTCCTGGGCGCCCTCACTTGCGGCCGCTACTGTTGATTCGGGCGCCTACAGGACACCCCGGGCGTCCGAAAGCTAGCGCGCACCAAAATCCAGCTCTCGAGTTGGGAGTCCAAAAGTACGGATAGGGCGCCCACACCCTGTTTAGGGCGCCTGAAAGTGCTTAGAACTCTAGTTTGGGTTCTTTTCACCCATTTTCCAATTCAACTTTGGTCCAAATGCATTTTGCTTCGAACCTGTTGAGGCCAAAAGGTGGCTTCGTGCGATCGGCCCCTGGGAGTGACCCTCAGAGATGTCGAATGTGACGTGTGCTAACAGATCAAGCGATCGGGCCGGGGAGGGATATGCTCGGTAGGGTTTTCCTCTGGTAACTCTCGCGACCGTTCGGCTCAGAGTAGCTGAATCGGGATTATGGAGGTAGAGAAGGATTGCTGGGATCGAATTAGAGTAGCCGAACCGGATACAAGGATAATGACATGGCTAAGGAGCCGATTATAACTTTATAAATAAATAGACAAATATAATGACACGGCTGATGAGCCGATTAAAACTTTATATTGCTTGGGTAGGAAATACAAGGAAGAAGGTAGAGATAGAAATTACAAATAAGCCTACTCCTAGGAAAGTAGTAAAAGAAAGCAGTAAAGGAAAGCAGTAAAATTAAGTTAACCTACTCCTAGATATGAAGAAGCTGGGGTGGTACACCGAGCTTATGAGGTTGCCGGATCCCTTTTTCTTCGTTGGTTCGTTTATTTATATAGGTTTGAACCAAGGTGTATAACTGCCGATTCTAGAAATCAGTGTAATCGAAGGGGAATTATCGTGAATTCCTCAATCACATTCCTTTGAGTTGATTATCCTCAAAAGAATTGTAGTAGCCCCGATCCCCGTGCAGCTTTCCCTATGACCTACGGTGTGGAACACCTATTAGTGGTGTGTCGGACCCGCAACGCGTCAAATGGACGCGTTGGACGGACTCTGTGAGGATTCTGGATTGAGCCTGCCATTCGGCTGTTTTCGTTAGATTTTAGAAAGGGTTTCAGGCTAATCCGAAGTCGGATTTGGATTCAGCGCGGAAAAACGTCGAAAATCGGCTATTTACTCGTGTTTTTCTAAGTTCATTAATTCTATTGTGTAGTGAACATGCATGATTTTGAAATGTGTTAGGAAGCATGTTAGAGAGAGAAAGTTGATGCTCCTTGTGTTGCTACGATGATCAAGTTGATTTATTGGTTCCTAAATATGTTAAATTAAATGCTATTATTGGAATTTGACCTAGCACCCTGTCATATGATGCATGCCAACCAGACTAGTAGAAAACTCCAACTTGGGCTAGTTTATTTATGCTTTAGACACTCCCACATTTTATTCTTTCGCCTGGACTTAGAATTTCCTTGCCCGGGTAGTGGGTCGAGTGGTCGGGTTGTTGTGGGATGCATGTTACACTCGTACCTGGGGGCCGAGTGGAGTCTGGTAGCTGTGTTTAGATCAGTATTTTGTTCTGGGAGCCGTCTGAGTCGACGGTGGGTCCCGGCTGTGTGGTTTTACAGCCAGTGAGTGAGAGATTGTGTTGTTGGTTACTGTCGATCTTGTTGATCGTGGATTTGGACTATAGCCTGCATGAGCCGCATTTGAGCTCGACAGAGATGCGCAAATACTTTCCTCGGTGGGGTCGTGCCCCTCGAGTTCCACTCCGGAGCTAGGCCTGTACTTTGCTATCGCGACTTGTCGACGCAGTCCTTCTGCCTGGGCCCTTTTTGGGTAGTCACGGACGCCCTACGTAAGTCCAGTCCTCCGTGGATGTAATGGCAGTAGGTGGGCGCAGGTTTGACTGGACCCTATGTGGCAGTCAGTGTAGATTTGGTGATTGTATTATTGAGAGAGATAGTAGATGTATCATGTTCCATTTGTATCACCCTTTGAGCATTTAGATAGAGGCATAGTAGCTGTAGAGTTATTTCAAGCACTTTTCTTTTCAATACTGCATTATTACCGTATGCCTCTAGTAGACTTAGTGGGCAGACCGTCGGGCTTGTTGGCGGTACCCACTGAGAACTACGTGACGGTGTAGTTCTCACACCCATGGTTGGTGACTTTTCTAGGGACCTCTACTCCAGTTCCTGCTGCTCCTATTGCTGATCCTTCTGACCGAGGTAAGGGAGTCGCGAGTTAGATCCCTACCAGTCTTCTGCGAGAGAGTAGATGTACCCCTTTTGGTGCTGTTCTAGTACTGTCAGTGATTCTGGGATGTATCTTGTACTTTTTACTTTTGAGAGTTTTATTATGGAGAGACTTATGTATTGTGAGGACCTGGCATGTACTATTTGGAGTTGTATATATTTATTTCAGTAGTTTACTTTTTCGCTTTGATATCTGTATAGTTGTGACACCCCCGGAATTTGGATTAGTCCTATATATAAATGATATAATAGGACTAAATCTCTTAACCCGGCTATAGCATTTTGGGTTGTAGCAAGACCCGAGAGGTTAAGAGAGTTAATCGTGCTAGAGCAAGAGTAGTTCAAGGATGGGTGACCCCCTGGGAAGTGGGGCGTTACATGACCATTGTTGGTGTCCTTGACCTCCTGCGGGGTCACCGTGAGCAGCCAACGCCGCTCAGCCCCGCAAGTAGCCAGATCTGGACCGACAGTCTTGGCTGCGAGATGAGATGAGCCTCTACTGCCGCTCCCCTGTCTTCAAGCTCGACCTCCGGCGACCCAATGGACTTCACTAGAGACACCTTAGCCGCCCATAAGTGCCGCTAGGGCTCAAGCTCAAGCCGAGCCGAGATGATGCCCTAGCGGGCATGCAGTATGGAACCAGCGCCGCCCGGCCACTATCGCCTCTCCTCACGTCATCGCTGGTCCTCTAGGACTCCAAACACCCTACCAGAGCCGCCCCGACCTTCCCCGAGAGCCGCCGTGGCTCGAGCTCAATCTGAGCTCGAGATGCCCTAGTTCGGCTGCTTCTCTAGTTGTAGTGCCGCCACGCTACCGCCGCCTTCTAGCAGTCCTCGCTAGCTCTCTGGGGCTCCGACCACCCCGCCAGAGCCACCCTATGGACCCCAAGCCGCTAGGGCCATGGGCTTACTTACTCGTTGCGGTTTCCTCCGGTCGTTGGTTGCCACCACTCCGGTCTCCCCTTAGTTGGCCCAACCCTCTCAGGATTAAGGTGCACCTTCCCCGTGGCTGTGGGGCCAAGATTTGTGAAGTAGGTCCTATGAAGTTGTATTGTTGGTGTTCATCCTTGACGAAGTTCCAATTCCAGCCAATCAGCTTGCTGACGACCTTCTCGATGATGATCACGGCTCTCCTGAGGGCCTGTACAAGACCATCCTACCTTTTGTTGCAAACAAATCAGTCTCCGTTCACTGTTGGTGCAAAGTCGATTCCGAAAACATCAAAATCAGTAATAGAAGTTGACCCGACGCGCTCTACGATGCACGAATTCACTCCGGACAGTGAGTACGGGATTCAAAATGTCGAGACCTTCGACCTGGCGATGTTGGTTTGATTTGAAATGCAGAGTCGAAGGTAATAAGTCTGTAAAAACCTTTCTTATAGTATATATTATGCAATATCTATGTGTTTTTGGGGGTTTGCATGCTAGTAGAGCACTTGTGCTGCCTTAGGCGGCATGCATGGGCAGAATACAACCTTCGGACTGATTGTCCAAGGTCCAAATACATTTTACGGAGCAACAAATGAGTTTCCTATGCGGTTTTCGACAAATTGTCGATCGTTTTTCTTAGGGAATCGTATTCGAACATCGTGGGGACTAGAGATATGTCCTTTGTTGATTTTAAAACACCTTTATGATGTTCAGTGACGACAGGTAGGCTTACAGTGGGCCCTGGTAACAAATCGGTACTTTTCAGGTACCCGACGAAGCAAGTTTTGGACTTTTATGCACTCGGCTTGCACCATTTATCATGTGGCTATTCTGGAACACAAAAGGGGGTGTCCTGGGATAGTGGGAATAGTTGAATGATATCCGAAGCATTTTGGAGCACCTCTTGGTCGAGCCGGACCTGAAAATGACATTCCGGGCAATATGGGACTCGGATCCGTGTCGCGCGAGTTGCTACTATTCGCAACAGTTAGTAAGCTCCCTTTGCTAGTCTTATTGTGAGTTTTGAAACCTCTGGTCACAGCAAGAGGGCTGCGGGTGGTTCCAGTGCCGAAGTGGGCATCTCGGGAACTAAACCGGCAAATTTCGGGATTTTAACGTCCTGTGTTGGTGCACTAGTTGTGCGGGTGATGCAACGTCATAATTATGGATATTTGGGACAATGTGTGATCCACTTAAACCTAAGGCACATTATGAAACATTTAGTAGAACTTGTTGACTTTTGGTGGCCTTAGTGATGTTTTTCGTATAGCTCGAAAATCGGTTAAAGAAAACAATATTTCGATTGTTGCTTGGATTATGTATTGGCGACTTAGAGTCGCAGAGTAATGTCGGGCATTGTGGGAACTATTGCACTCTTGTTGAGTTGGCTTATTTGTTGGTCAAGTCGTTAGCAGTCGGTTATGGAACTGACGCTCCAGTTACTCCGCGATGCACTTTAGTGCAGCGGTAGGCGTGTTGGTTAGTTTAGTTGACTCGTAGAGTTTTGCTAACATGTGGTACATATTGTCTAGGTTCCCTTGACGCTTAGAGGCTTTGCCAGAGTCGTATACTCGGACGGTCGTCATTCATGTGGCTATTTCTATCCAGACATTAGCATAGTGAAACCTCACTGGGTACCATATTCGATTGAACTTTTTAATCTCTCAATTGATGTTTGTCCTATACTAGTATAGTTATATTATTTCACCTGTGCTTTGTGTCCCTACCTGGTTGATATGTAATACTTTGATTTCACATTTGGTTATTACCGTGACATTTGATTCTATACTTGACTACTAGCATGATATTTTGATCTCGTCCATAAATATGCGTCATCGTGTGTATATATATATATATATATATATATATATATATATATATATATATATATATATATATATATATATATATATATATATATATATATATATATATATATATATATATAGTCCGGCTACTATGCTATCAATAGAACCACATTTAGTACTATCAAGTTTTCCACCGTTAGATCAACCCCTTTGATTATTTTTATCCGTTAGATCATATTAATTATTTTCCCAACTACCCATTAAACCCTAGGGCCCACTATCATCCGAACCACACACCTTTTAATCCAAGTATCAAAAACTTACTAGCACCAATGACTTGGTACTATTAATAGCATTCCAGCCTCACTCTGTGTGTGTGTGTGTATATATATATATATATATATATATATATATATATATATATATATATATATATATATATATATATATATATATGTAATAACTGCGAATTTTTAGTTTTTCGTTATTGGAATAAAGTTGGTTTTTTCGAAAAATTCTTGGATGTGTTTTTGTGGAGATTTTCATGTTGTTAGGGTCGTCACGTTGTAGAACTCGTTGAACGGAGAATGACGGTGCAATTGGATTGGGATCTCCCGAAATGACGATTTGATGTTAGAAGGTCCGAAAAGGCAAGAATCGGGAATTTTGATACCCGTTAAGACTTATTGGTGCATCGAAATTTGTGTTAACGGTTATAGAACGTTTCGAATAATTGGTACGCATTTCGAGGAAAGCGCGCGAGAATCTTTTATAAATAATTTGAGAATTGGGATTTTCATACGTGCAAAAGAAAACACTAATTCTCATTTTTTTTCAAGATAGGATTTCTTCTTCTTCCTCGTTGTGCGAGCCGAGAACCAAAATCGGAAACGTCGCCATCGTCGGAGACCGGATCCGAAAACACCACCATCGCCGGAGATCGGAGTTGCATCGTTTTCCCCGTCGGAGCAAGGTTAGTTTTCGGTTTCATTTCTTTTTTTCCGTCGGAGCAGAGGTGGTGGGCAGAGTTGTTTGACAGTGGGAAAGGCGGCCGCCGTCGTTGCCCTAGCCGCAAGGCTGTCGCCGCCGTTGCCCCAGCAGCAAGGCCGCCGCCGCGCCACGTGCTCTGCTAGGTCGCGCCGCGCCGCGCGCTCTGCTAGGCCGTACCGCCTGCGCGTCCTGCCAGGCCGCCCTCGCCGCGCCCTGCTAGGACGCTCGCGTACGCCCTGTCAGGCCGTCGCCGTGCCGCGCCCAGGCCACCCGCCGGTGCGCTCTACCAGGCTGTGCCGCTCGCGCGCTCTGCCAGGCCGTGTCGCCCGCGCGTTCTGCCAGGCCATTCGCACCGTGCCCTGTCGGGTCGCCCACGTGCACCTTGCCAGACCATCGCCGTGCCATGTCTTGTTAAGCTGCCGCCCACGCTGCGCTGCCGCACCCGCGCGACCCTGCGCTACCAGGCTGCGCTGCCTGTGCCCGAGTGTCGCGCACCGCCATGCGTGTAGCTTGACTGCGCCGCCGCCGTCAGGGTTTAGTTAGGTTTTTGTTTGACGAAGTTGGTTTCATTTTCGTTAGGTGTAGTTACGCTTGGTCATTTTTCGTCGCAGACTTCATCAAGGCGACGGTGGGAGCCCGGATCATCGTCAGCTGCCTCGTCGACGTTCGGATCGCATCGAAGGACGGTTTCCGTGGCCGGAGGGGTTCTTGACGTGAGGTTTCGTCGGTTCGTTGTTTGGGGACAGCATTACATCGTTTTGGTGTCCGGTCTTTCCCATCACCACCAGTGTTTCGTCTGTCGCTTACGATACACCTATAAAATCTCATTTTTCCTTAGTTTTGTGTTCTTAAACGATTTTTTTCTATCGGTTAGTGTTCGGGGTGTTTTAATATGTTTTTACCTTCCGGATAATCGTTTGTCGCGGTAAAAGATCCGGTGGACTGTTTGTCCACATACGAATGATAGTAGAGTCGTTCAAGGCATATTTTTGATCGGTAAAGCGATCGACGCGACGGTTCAGACATCAGAGGCGGTTCCGATAATTTGGAACAAAAGAAATTTTTAGCACAGTGGTCGGGACCACTAAATCGCCAGATGAGGTAAAAATTACTGATTGTTTTATTTGGACTTTGAATAGGTTTGGGTAAGATTCTGAAGGCTTAGGAGGGTTGCATGTGCGGTTGTTTATTTCGGATTGAGGTGGGTACCCCGATCCGAAGAAAAGAATGAACGTAGAATAGGTTTAATTCAACCTTTCTCTCATTCTTTATTATTATTATTTGATGACACTTGTTTTGATAGTAGAGAAAAGAACATGGTCACGGATAATGTGACAGAACGATACACCAAACTAGGACAAGGACTGAACAATTAACCCCTTTTCGTGATTATTGATATATATGCTACACTTGGGCGACTGATTGTCGCAAGATAGCTTTGTACATGGATACATGATCGTCATGCTCTTGGGACTTTTCACGCACACCGGTGGTTTGGCCAACGCATCGGTGTACTTTTCCGGAGAGGTGGTCTGTTTGACCCGTGATCCCTACGTGGCGATTTGCATGAGGGGACCCTTGCGGATATTGCGGTGCTGCGGTTATTGCAGTGGGAGTTGTTTTGCACCAGCTTGTTGAGCGGGATTAATTTAATGCCTGAGGTCAGTTGACCGACACGGCGGATATGTTTGGATTCCTCATGTGGGATTCGAGTGGTAGCGGTATGAAGACTCGGATGTTCCGATTTACGGTTTGGTGTTTACACATATTACTATATTTTTATTTATAGTCAATATTATGGTTTCGTTTATTGCCTTACTATGGTTCATGTCACTGACTCCCACTATGTGATAGGTTCAGTCGGGGGTGGGGATCAGGACGGAGGTGAGGTCGCGACTAAGGAGTGATAGTATTTCTTCAGACTGGTGACACTCTTTTTTTTTTTTCCTTTTATTCGTTATTTCATTTCGGTTGATATTCATGCATGTGGACATAGATATTGTGGATGATGTGGATGTTGAGACGGGCTTGTGCTTTTATTTATTAGCTAGAGACTCTTTTGAAACTGTGCTTTCGGTTTATGGTTTTCTAGATACGTCGTGTGAACGCGGGCTTTTAAAATAATAAAAAGGATTTACGAAATTAGTTTTTGAAAAACTAAGTGTCGTGTGGGCACTGTTTTTAAATCTTGTGGATTTATCCTTTCAACTTATGATATGCCGGGTGGGCGTTGTTTTCTGTATGAATATTTATTTTAAGCAGTGGCACTCTGTATATGTTGAATGTATGTGGTTGATGTATTTATGTTTGCAACGCCGTGCATATACAGGGGAGACTCTGTCCGTTTTGTACAGAGAGATCTTGTATATGTGATGAGTCTGTGCACATTCCAGAGCGTGTGATTTATATAAAAAAAAGGGTTCCACAACTCTAGCAGTTTTTGCTTTAAAATTGCTCTCGGGGCATGACAATATATATATATATATATATATATATATATATATATATATATATATATGATTGCGACCATGACTAAAGGATAGTAGATGTCTGATCTTATACTATACTGTCATTTAGATTATATGCTTATATCTCAGCATGGCTGCATGTTTTTACCTACTCGTGACATCATAGGTAGATTCCAGTTCGCCCTAGATTTGAGAATTATTGCATGTCATCTTTGACTGATTCTTGTTCACTTTGGCTTGATTGTCATTTCGTGACTCGTAAAGTAGGTGTTTGTGATTCTCAGAGATGTAGTCTCGATTACCCCCTTGGGTTGTGTTTTTACTCTTATTTATGATATCCTTGGTTGAGAGTTTCTTAGCATTGTGTCAATTGTTGGTCGTTGGACCATGAGTCCTTGTGATGTGTGCATAATTCTCTTGATCCCGGTTGAGAGTTTCTCGACTTATTGACGTCTTTCCGGTCTCCAGACCGCGAGCTTGAGTATTAGCATTATGATCACCATAGCACTAGCTATACATGTCACATACTCTTGTGGATTGATCCCCAACATTGGCGTTCTTTACCGGTAGAGTAGTCTATTAGACCTGTGAGCCCTAAATAGCATCGAGTGGGTCCAGAGTTATATGTCAACAGATCGGTGCTGATAGTGGTATTAGCCTGAGGTCCTTGTGACCAATAGTGGCACAGATTGGGTACTTTGTGATTCCAGAGATCTATGCATTATTATGGTTCTTCAATTGTTCATGTGTTTGCATACTACATGATTTGTAATCGTCACTTTATTGTATTTTATTATCACTGATTGTAACCTGGTTATTCATATCTCCTGATTTTAGTAGTGACTCGTTGGTTGTACCTGTTGTTTACTGTTCTCATTACTTGCTGATTTCACCTGTAGGCCAATTATTAACATGTATTACCATATTTGCTAGTTACACTTGCACACTAATTGACTACCATGTTAATACATGTTGATTTCATTATCGATCGATTATTTACATGTGTTGCCTATTGATCTTATCTGTTCATACTTGCTGATCTTACTATCATTACTTGTTGATTATTCTCGTCTTTATCGCTTATAGCATACCAGTAGATACGACTTGCTGGTCTCTGACTCGTTGTACCCACTAGAATATATTTAGTTGTGTCTCACACCTTGGTGGTTGCACAATTTTCAAGTATTTCAGGATGTGGGATAGGAGACGATGTTGTGAAGACGATTGATAAGATTGATAGAGTTGTTCCTGTATTGTTCTTAACTAGTAGCATGGATCCTATATGTTGTTTATTTGGATTATAGTAGGTGTTGACCTAGTTATATTATTATTGAAATTGCTTTCATTTAGTAAGCTCTTGAGACCAGAATTTTCGCCACCTGAAGAGGTGACACGTGGCGTTTACCATAGGTTAAAGGCATTAGCCGATAGGAGGATAAGTCGAAAGAGAGAGACCCGCGACGTGATATAGACCAACCTTAGTTGCGTGATAGTGCAGCACGTGGCATATGCCATTCGGTCAAAGGCATCAACCAACAGGAAAAGCAGCCCAAACCAGAAGATCGTCGCCTCACCCAGGATCGACTCCGACTAAAGACGGACCCCAAACCACCTCAGTTGAGCGGCGAATGAGGCGAGGTCAGAGTCAACCTTCAGTTGCTCGAACCGTAGAAGGAAAGATTCTGAAAGTAAGGAGTGCGAGATTTGGGCACGAATCTCGTAATTGGCTCCGGAACGGCAAGCGGCGCCCAGCATTGGAAAGAGCCGAAAATCATGCTTCGGCGCGTTAATAAGGGGATGAATTTGGACGGAAAAACGACTATTATCCTATTTGAGGAAGTTCGCCTCAAAAGGAAGTAGTTGAGAAATTTATGATGATTCTCCCCAAATCACGCCGATTATTCAAATCGGCGATTATACGCATGGTTCGGGAGTGTATAAATACCCGAACAAACGAAGGAAAAGGGGCTCTGCAACCTTGTAAGCCAGAGGCCACCCCTACTTTTCAATACCTTTAATTCATACCTACATTTAGTGCTTTCTTATATAACTTTACTGCATTTCCTAAGAGTAAATTAATTATAATTGGCTACCCGTCCCCTTGTAACCCTTCCTCAAGTAATACAAATTTTAATCGGCTCCTTAGCCGTGTCAACTAATGAGTTTATTCAAAATGATATTAGTTTGAAAAAATAATAATATCTATTTCGTTAAAATAAAACTTATATTCAATTTCTTTTTTGACAATTCAAAACTATTAATTATGAAAGGATTTAAATAATTTATTAAATAACTAAATCAGGATGATCATAAAGTTTGTCAAAAAAATTTAAAATTTTGATTTTAAAAGAAAATGCTAATTTAAATAATAATAATTAAATATATTCTTATATAGTTTCTCTTTTCATCAGTGGAGTTTCTTATTGTACTGAGTATTTTGCTGACTAGTGGTGCATGCTGAAAACAATATAGAAAATTAAGGATTTAACATCCAAAATTCAATTTCGTATTCTATCAAATCAGATAGAAATTAAAAAATACATTCAGTTTCACAGTTACTAAATTTCTTTTATTCGGATATTGATCCAAAATTTATAAAATTACTAGATTCAATTCTATATTCTATCAAATCAGAATAGAAATTTAAGGACAAATTCAGTTTCTCAGTTACTATAGTTTTTCGGATTCGGATATTGATCTAATATTTATAACAATATTAACTTAAAAATTGGATAATAGATAAATTATACGTTTAATTTGAAACCTTGAGGAGAGTGATTTAGTATTTGTAAGTAATAACTCCTATTTGGGGCATATAGTCTGCACATGCCAATTTAAAAACTTTTTCGATTATTTATAAAAATTACATTTTGAATCCGTATTAAGTGTAATTTCAATTTGAATTCGTATTGATTTAGTAAAGATAAAAATATAATATATTCAATATTTGTATCTATATTAATAACTCGTTGGATCCAAACTATCGATCCAAAATGGTTAACCTAAATTATTATTACTCGTGTCCATGATCTCGTATAAACTCAATCACAATTTTATTTACATCCGATTTAGGACTATTAAGGTGTCACAAATTCTTCCCGTTTAGGTCGGACGTCCTCGTCAGTTCAAACACATACATAACCCAAAATTATTAGGAGATGTGGGACTTGTCTCGCTAGCCTGTCACTTTGTCCTTTAGATCCTAACTCAGTCGAGACTCATCACATATTTTCGGCTGTTGATTGGCTCTGATATCAAATATAACGACCCGACCCGCCAGTAATAATACCTAAAATCATTAGGCGATATGAGACTTGTCTCGCTAGCCTGTCACTTTGTCCTTCAGATCCTAACTCGGCCGAGACTCATCACACACTTTCAGCTAATGATTGGCTCTAATACCAAATATAACGATCCGACCCGCCAGTAACAATATCTTGTTGGGCCCAAATTACCGACCATAAATATTTAAGCTTAATTATTATTACTTGTCTCCATGATCTCTTATAATTACAACTCAAATTTCATCCGATCTGAAACTACTGGGATATCACATTATATATATATATATATATGGAAAATGCTACTTGTACACCCCATTTGGGGGTGTACATCGCACACCCCACCCATCCAATGGGTGGGGTGTGGTGAGGGGTCACTTCACAATTTGTGAAGTGACCCCCCCCCACCCTTAGATGAGTGAGTGTAAGATGTAAACCCCCTTTGGGTCACTTCACAATTTGTGAAGTGACCCCCCCCCCCCCCCACCCTTAGATGAGTGGGTGTAAGATGTAAACCCCCTTTGGGGGTGTACATGTAGCATTGCTCTATATATATATATATATATATATATATATATATATATATATATATATATATATATATATATGCAAAATTAAATATGGATGATAAAAAAATAATTGTTGTAAATATCCAACCATATATGTAGTTGATTTCACCTTATTTTAACGATGGTATGGAGTTTCAAGTTTGCCAGCAAGTTCAAAAAAAATAAATGAGTTAAATTCTTTAAAAAATCTAGTGAAATCTATAAAATAGGAAATAAAATTACTGTCCAAATATATATCTATAAAATTGGAAAATTAAATAACTATCCAAATAACATATGGTAAATCATTACAGTTAGACCAAAATTTAAAATTGGTTCTCATAATTTCTGATGCAAAATTTAGTCCATAAAGTGTAATAACAAATATAATTCTTTAATAAGAGCCTCTTTAATTCACAGTATTTTTTAAAAGTATAATGTCGGAATTGTGAAATTTCATGTTTATTTTATTATAGGAATATGACATATTAGGATTTAAAAATTTTTGTGGAAGCTTATAATCCCTTAAAATATGGGATTTAAAAACTAACCTCCTCCCTTGGTATTTTTTATTTATTTTTTTTTTTCTGAGAAAGTTTGATTTTAAAAAACTAAAATATCTTTGTACAAATTTTATATCTCTCTCAAAAATTTAAACTAAGTATAAGAGGCAAATAAGTTTAAGAATTTTCTAAATTTAGGAATTATTTAAATAGAATTTATCTTCAAATAATTATAATTTTTATATGATTAATTTAGTATAAAATGATGTATAATATTAGTTTCTATAGAAAAGAGTATTGCGATAATTTCTAAAATCATTACCTTCAATAAACACAAACGCTAGAAACAAAATATACAATGAAAAAATTATTAAATTATTCAAATCAAACAAATAAAAAAAATTAAATAGTAAAATTTAAAATTTTACAAAGCTGGGTGGTCATTTCAAATACTGTCCTTATGCACACTATTCACGAAGAAGCTCAAGAGCCTTCAATAGTGTAGGAGCAAATCTTGTGACATTTAGCTTCACATCTTGCTTGGACATGTAGAGCTCTGCCACCTTTTCCCACCCACTCTTGTGAATTAAATCCGGATCCTTGATCACAGGGTGATCTCTTCCAAATTTCTCCAACAATGTGGTCTCCTCTGCCCTAATCGTGTACTCGACATCCCTCAATTTCATTTCCCTCGCGGGCCAACCAAGGAATCCCTCAGCCATGAACTCTAATTTTCCATAGGGCACTACTTGGATCAGAGTGGCGTTCGTTCTGAGGAAAATGATGTTCGTTAGCCCCGCGCCGTGCACCCCCATCAGCCCATCGCATGAGTCCACCACCTTCGCAAATTCCGTCACGTTTAGGTTCAACTTTGGCTCGACGACCACCACCTCAAACCCTAACTCCTCGGCCGATTTCACGACTTTCTCGACATTCAACAACCTCCGAGTTTTTCCTCTATTTATGAGCATTAGTCGTGGTTTCTTTTTCGGCTTATCTCGATAACTTATCGGTACATCTTTTGGAAGCGAGTAAGCTTCTCGAATGAACAACCGGAAGTCGAGCATCGTATACCCTTCTGGAGGGAGATCGGGTAAGATCCCGAAATCGCGATGGCTTCGAAGGCCGACAAGGGCACGCGGGTAGCAACGGAACTCCTTATCGCTATCAAAATCGATAATTTCGTACCTCGAGAGCTTTTTAAGTATCGTACTGTACTTTTCTACCCACCAAGGTTTGAGATCGGTTATGAGGAATTGAACCTCGCCGTTGAAACGACGAGAAGTGAGGTAGAGAGGGACGATCACATCGCTGAAATCGTGCCACACGTTCCCAATAAGGCCACCGAGCGCGAAGACGACCGCGGGAACATCGTGCCGGACCGTACAAGGAGGGGCTTCGGACGGACTACGTAACGATTTTATCGTCACGAATTTGATCCACGGAAGATACTTGCGAGATTGTACTCGGATTTTCCACTCCTGAGGTTCAGGATTGGTGATTTCGGGGGGAGGGACATATAAGACTGTCGAGTTGCTCCCGAGGATTCGAGCATCGCCGGTCATGTCGCAAACGTCACATCGTGGATTTGACGTGTCGCAGATTGGCTTCAACTCTACCGGTTGAATGAATTTTTCATTGCCTCCACCTACACGAAAAGAGCAAGAATTCTCATCAAATTTCCAAATTTTGCCTAGTTCTCAATTATCAATTTTAACCATAATTTTTGTTCTCAATTATCAATTTTAGCCATAATTTTTGCTAACTCTCAAGAGTGTGAAATGAACAAACTAAAATTAAAATGTCACTGTTAGGTAAAAGGTGTGTTAACTCTACTCACAGTGATAAGAGGGAGTCCTATATATATTAATGAACAGGGCACCATTACACACTTTAGTGAAATGGAGAAATTTAATAACTGAAACATAAGAAATGCAATGAAACAACCGTTTTCAGGTTCCAAATACTTGATTATTATCCAAAATGTATCGAAAATTAAAAATGTGAAGCAATCAAAATGGAGACTATAGATACCAATCATCAATTTTTTTGCTAACTACGTGTGTGTGTGTGTGTGTGTGTGTGTGTGTGTGTGTGTGTGTGTGTGTGTGTGTGTGTGTGTGTGTGTGTGTGTGTGTGTGTGTGTGTGTGTGTGTGTGTGTGTGTGTGTGTGTGTGTGTGTGTGTGTGTGTGTGTGTGTGTGTGTGTGTGTGTGTGTGTGTGTGTGTGTGTGTGTGTGTGTGTGTGTGTGTGTGTGTGTGTGTGTGTGTGTGTGTATGAAACAATCGTTATACTCTAAAAACTAAATCTGTTAGGTAACAGTATTTATATATTTTATATTCAATACACCTCCGCACATCTAGATTTTTTTAATAGACCAATGATATGGAATTGAAATAAATAGGAAAAAATTAATTATGCTAGTACCAAGTGTTAGGATTTGATTAGATTTGTAATTGAATCCTAGTTGGATTAAGATTAATATTTAAATCTTAAAGAGATAAGTTTGGTAAGATTTAAATATTAATTAGAATAAAAATCTATTTAGACTAGAATTTGGTTAGCTTTTGATGTAAGCTATAAATATAGCATATGTGCTATTATTTGAAGAAGGTGTTAACGTGGAGGTGTTGTTAACGTGTCACACCCATGGAGACGATGGTGGTAATACCCATGGAGGTGGTGGGGGATAGGATTTAGCCACACCCATATAGTGGTATCCACATCAAGAAGGTGTTAACGCGTCACACCCATGGAGACGGTGGTGGTGGTAATATCCATGGAGGTGGTGGGGGCTAGGATTTAGCCACACCCATATAGTGGTATCTACACCCAGTGGTGATAACACCCAGGAAGGTGGTGGGGGTTAGGATTTAGCCACACCCATAGTCTTCTAGGTTTATAGAAGACGAGAGAAGGGAGTCTTCTAGGTTTATAGAAGACGAGAAAAGGGTGAGAGAGATTCAGGAGGAGGGCTCGGGTTGAAGCTACTCTATTGCAGAAGAGGAGTCGGTGTAATCGGTGTAATTCTTCTCTTGGTTAATGAATCTTATTTCACCCGCATATTTTCTGTTTTGGTTTTCTTCTCCTTGGTGGTTGTGCTAATTCTAGTTATATTAAGAGGACGGATTTTTGGTAAAAACCCGATTTGACGTTTCCGCTGCGGAATCCCAACTCTAGGCGGTACCAGAGCGGATTGCGGTATCGAAGCGGGTTGCAGATTCAGAGAATCTGGTACCGGGGCGAGTACCGGATTTTTCCAACAATTGGTATCAGAGCTAAAGGTTGGCGATCCTCAGGAGATATCGACATCAGAGTACTGGATTACCGATCATCACGGGAGGCGATCACAATTTGATCTCGTTAGGCGTGTTGGACTCGAAGGTATGTGATTTTTCGGCTTCAGGTGGAGCTAGAGAGTCCAAAAGCGAGATCGGAGATGCAGTCGCTTAAGGTGGAGCGAAGGAGAGCTCGATGTAGCGATTAAAGATTACAAATCAAATCAAGGTGGAGATTGTTAGGATTTGATTAGATTTGTAATTGAATCCTAGTTGGATTAAGATTAATATTTAAATCTTAAAGAGATAAGTTTGTTAAGATTTAAATATTAATTAGAATAAAAATCTATTTAGACTAGGATTTGGATAGCTTTTGATGTAAGCTATAAATATAGCATATGTGCTATTATTTGAAGAAGGTGTTAACGTGGAGGTGTTAACGTGTCACACCCATGGAGACGATGGTGATAATACCCATGGAGGTGGTGGGGGCTAGGATTTAGCCACACCCATATAGTGGTATCCACATCAAGAAGGTGTTAACGTGTCACACCCAGGGAGACGGTGGTGGTAATACCCATGGAGGTGGTGGGGGCTAGGATTTAGCCACACCCATATAGTGGTATTTACACCCATGGAGACGGTGGTAATACCCATGGAGGTGGTGGGGGCTAGGATTTAGCCACACCCATATAGTGGTATTTACACCCATGGAGACGGTGGTGGTAATACCCATGGAGGTGGTGGGGGCTAGGATTTAGCCACACCCATATAGTGGTATCTACACCCAGTGGTGATAACACCCAGGAAGGTGGTGGGGGTTAGGATTTAGCCACGCCCATAGTCTTCTAGGTTTATAGAAGACGAGAGAAGGGAGTCTTCTAGGTTTATAGAAGACGAGAAGAGGGTGAGAGAGATTCAGGAGGAGAGCTCGGGTTAAAGCTACTCTATTGCAGAAGAGGAGTCGGTGTAATCGGTGTAATTCTTCTCTTGGTTAATGAATCTTATTTCACCCGCATATTTTCTGTTTTGGTTTTCTTCTCCTTGGTGGTTGTGCTAATTCCAGTTATATTAAGAGGACGAGTTTTTTGGTAAAAATCTGATTTGACGTTTCCGCTGCGGAATTCCAACTCTAGGCGGTACCGGTGTGGATTGCGGTATCAAAGCGGGTTGCGAATTCAGAGAATCTGGTACCGGGGCGAGTACCGGATTTTTCCAACACCAAGACTCAAAATCAGAACCTCATACTATATAAAATTTGAGAACAAAAATAATAGCTTCTCTTAAAATTATTATTAACCAAAGACAACATATTTACAAGCAAAAGAAGGTAAAAGATCCCTATAGAACTAACTTCTATAATTTATCAACAGAACCAAATAATATTATATATATATATATATATATATATATATATATATATATATATATATATATATATATATATATATATATATATATATAATTGAGCTTCTATATTTTTAAAAATACCAACTTATTGGTGCTTGTAGGGTTTTAGTTCTTAGATGAAAAGATGTGTGTTAGGATGATAGTGGATCCCTCGAGTTAAGTAAGTTGTTGGTGAAATAGAATAATTTAAGTGATGAAATTAGTCAAGGGGTAGATCTAACGGTAGAAAACTTACAAGCACCAATTTATTTGTGCTTGTACAAGCATAGTAGCCGGACTCTCTCTCTCTCTCTCTCTCTCTCTCTCTCTCTCTCTCTCTCTTTATATATATATATATATATATATATATATATATATATATATATATATATATATATATATATATATATATATATATATATATATATAGTCTGGCTACTATGCTATTGATAGCATCAGGCACTCGGTGCTATCAAGTTTTCCACCGTTAGATCTACCATTTTGATTATTTTCACCCCTTAGTTCATACTATTTCTCCAATCACCCACTAAACCATAAGAGCCCATTATCATCCTAACCACACATCCCTTAATCTAATGGCTAAAAACCTAATAGCATCAATAACTTGGTTCTATCGATAGCATAGTAGCCTAGTTTTATATATATATATATATATATATATATATATATATATATATATAGACACACACACACACACACACACACACACACACACACACAGAATAAGGCTACTGTATTATTAATAGTACCAAACACGTGGTACTACTAATTTTTCGACCCTTGGATAAAGGGATGTGCGGTTAGGATAAGAGTGGTCCCTTAGGGTTTAGTGGGTTGTTGGTGAAATAGTATAAACTTTAGGGAACCACTGTAATCCTAACTGCACATCCCTTCATCCAAGGGCCGAAAAGTTAATAGTACCAAGAGCTTGGTACTATTGATAGTATAGTAGCCGGACTATATATATATATATATATATATATATATATATATATATATATATATATATAGAGAGAGAGAGAGAGAGAGAGAGAGAGAGAGAGAGAGAGAGAGAGAGAGTAAGAGAGCGCTTATATGGTTTTAAAAGTACAAACCGATCTATACTTGTGAAATTTTTACCATTGATTTGTAATGAGGTTTGTATTTTATAAAGTCAACTAAAGAGAGAGAAAGATAAAGCATAAAGCACAAATTACAATACAAACTCAATAGTAAAAAATTCACCAGCATTGATGGACTTGTGCTTTTAAAAGTATATAAGCTCTACTCTCTCTCTCTCTCTCTCTCTCTCTCTCTCTCTCTCTCTCTCTCTCTCTCTATATATATATATATATATATATATATATATATATATATATATATATATATATATATATATATATATATAGAGAGAGAGAGAGAGAGAGAGAGAGAGAGAGAGAGAGTAGAGCTTTATGCTTTTAAAAGTATCAAGTCATTGGTGCTTATAAGTTTTTTAGCCCTTGGATGAAAAGATGCATGGTTAGGATGATATAGGCCTCTTAGATAAAGTGAGTGGTTGGTAGAATAGAATGATCTAAGTGATGAAATTAGTCAAAAGGATAGATCTAGCAATAGAAAACTTATAAGCACCAATTGCTCTGTGCTTGTACAAGCATAGTGGCCGGACTATATATATATATATATATATATATATATATATATATATATATATATATATATATATATATATATATATATATATATATTTAGAGAGAGAGAGAGAGTCCGGCTACTATACTATCAATAGTACCAAGCATTTGGTGCTATCAAATTTTCTACCCTTAGATCAACCCCTTTGATTATTTTCACCCGTTAGATTTTACTATTTTTCAACCACTCATTAAACCCAAAGGGCCCACTATCATCTCAACCACACATCTTTTAATTCAACGGTTAAAATCTTAGTAGCACCAATGACTTGGTGCTATTAATAGTAAGTATTCCAGCCTATATATATATAACTAGGCTACTATACTATTGATAGCACGAAGTCATTAGTGCTATTACGTTTTTAGCCTTTGAATTAAGAGATGTGTGGTTAGGATGATTTTGGGCCCCTAGGGTTTAGTGGGTGGTTGGAAAAATAGTGTGATCTAAGGAATGAAAATGATCAAAGGGATAGATCTAACGGTGAAAAACTTGGTAGCACCAATTGCTTGGTGCTATTGACAGTATAGGAGCATATATATATATATATATATATATATATATATATATATATATATATATATATATATATATATATATATATATATATATATATATATATATATATATATATATATATATATATATAATTAGGCTACTATACTATAAATAGTACCCAGCACTTGGATTATTGACTTTTTGACCCTTGGATGAAGGGATGTGCAGTTAGGATTGTAGTAGTCCCCTAGGGTTCAGTGGGTTGTTGGTGAAATAGTATAAATCCTATGGGACCACTTTAATCCTAACCGCACATCCCTTCATCCAAGGGTCAAAAAGTCTATAGTCGTAAAGCCATAATACTATCAATAGTATAGAAGCATTACTCTCTCTCTCTCTCTCTCTCTCTCTCTCTCTCTCTATATATATATATATATATATATATATATATATATATATATAGAGAGAGAGAGAGAGAGAGAGAGAGAGAGAGAGGGCGCCAGGCTAGAATACTATCGATAGCAAACTGGCTCTGTTGCCACCCATTTGTTTTTGACGATGGTGCTTCCAAAACGACAATCGGCACCATTAAATATGATTTAAACCATTTAAACTATCTGTAATTAAATTTCATACTGTTTCGATATTCTTTTCTTGTCCATCAAGTAGACACAAAAATGAACAGCTGAAAATGAATATATTTCAAAATGTAATGATAGAAGTTTTGTAATCAAGATCAAGAGTATAGATCTTGTTTTAAATAGTTTTAAAAAATTTCAAACCAAAATTCAATTAATTTACAATTCTTTACACCGTTAAACTAGCAAATTACTCATATCTACCATTAAAATTATAAATTTTGTAACCCTTTGATCATTCGGTCAACGATGTCGAAAATATTTAAAATTTAATTTTCAGATAGTTTAAATCGTGTAGATTATATTCAACGGCACCGATTATCGATTTGGAAGTTTCATCATCGAAAACAGATGGGTGACAATGGAGCCCGTTTGCTATCGATAGTATTTCATCTCAACTATATATATATATATATATATATATATATATATATATATATATATATATATATATATATATATATATATATATATATATATATATATATATATATATATATATATATATATATATATATATTGAGGTTAAAAATATCGCCACGTGGAATACACTGTGGTCAAGTCAGGAGGCGACACGTGGCGCAAACCATCGGCTAAGGATACCAGCCGAAAGAAGAAGTAGCCGATTGAAATGTGCTCGTGTCTTGACCAAGAAAGAATCTGGAAACCATCAGACTGTCTCGGCCGAACGATAATAGAATGCAAAATTAGGATTGGGAATCGGCTGCTCGAGCCGCAAAAGGAAAGATCCTGAAAAAGGAAGGCACGAGATTTTGGGGCACGAGTCACGCAACTAACACATAAATAGCAAGCAGCGCCCAGCATTAGAAAGCACCGAGGATCGCACCTCAGCGAACCAATCTTGGGGATGAACGTGGACGGAAAAGAGCTACTATCCAACCAAGGAGAACCACTTCAAAAGGAAGTAGTTGAGGAATACACGATAATTCCCCTTAAGTTACGCCGATTACTCAAAACGGCGACCATACACTTGGTTCGAACAAGTATAAACAACTGAACCATCGAAGAAAAAGAGGTCCTACCACCTCATAAGCTAGTGACCACCCCTCCTTTTCAATACCTTTCATACCATCATTTACTATTTTCCTAGGGTAAATTTACATATTTCCTTACCGCTTTTCTAGATAGACTTTCATACCAGCATTTACAGCTATCTTCACAGCTTTCCTATGAGTAGTCCTAATTGTAATTGGTCTCTTGTAACCTTTTCCCGATCGCAATACAATTTCCAAATCGACTATTCAGGTCATGTTAATCCTTGTCTCCAAATTATAGTTCGGCTTCTCTAAGCCGCACTCTGTTGAGAGTTTGATTAAAAAGAACTCAGTCGAGCGGATTCCTCTTCGGCCTAATCGCTTGATCATTTGACACGCGGCGCATCACACACAGAGGGTTAACTCGGAGGCCGATTACGAATCGTACCCGATCAACGGTCAGCGACGCATTTCGACCTCGACAATATATATATATATATATATATATATATATATATATATATATATATATATATATATATATATATATATATATATATATATATATATATATATATATATAGTTTGCGGTAATATTCTGCATATTGTTGAAATTGATTAAGTGCCTCACCTAATTGTTGAGTGTTCTCGAAAGATTGTGGTATTTTCTTCTTTTCTTCCTTTTTGAAATTATCTGATTTTGGCTTCTGCACATCGCCGCTCGCCTTGAATTCTTCTAAAAATATAAAAATTCAAAATTATATATATATTAGGTTTTTTTTTTATTTCCTTAAAAACTAATCTACATCTTTAGTTAATCAACTATCATCTTACAAAACAATGTAAAAAAAGAAAAATAACTAAGGTAATGATATGTTAATTTTAACCATGCTTCTTTAATTAGTACACTATTTTCTTATACTAAAACAAAGAATAAAAGAGAAGGAATTAAGGTAATTAATTATAAGTTAATTTGTCTCACCTTGCTCGACATCCTGTGTAGATGGAGTTGATACAATTTCATGTTCAATCGATGGATGCGAAAAAACTACAAAATTCCAATAAGCTCATGAGAATTAATATTGCACAAAAATATCAAAACAACAACAACAACAACAACAACAACAATAGTAATAATAATAATAGAGAAGAAAAAAAAAAAAAAAAAAAAGAGAAAAAACAAAATTTGCCTACTTTTTTTTTTTTTATTACGTGTATATTGCTCGAACATATCTTATACAATAGTATGAAAGGATCAAAATGACTGAGTATAGATAAGTACGACTCACAATTCGGAGCACGGATCGTGAACTTCTCCGACATGGTGAAGTAGGTGAGCAAGACCAAGAAGAAGCCCGCGAGCAACCCCGCACCGACATGGCTCTTCGACAGGCTTCGAGCCAAGCTCTTCATCGCCACCAAACCCTAACTTTCTCGATATATATATCTATCTCGACTGCGCTCACCAACACCCTTTCAAACTCTCTTCGCGACGACGATACAACAGAGGAAGCTTTACACAAATTGCGACGGCATTCACACACTTCGACCGCCGCCGGTGATGAGCTGTCGTACCTTTGTAAGATATTGTAGTACTCTCCTTGGCACAGTGTTTCTTATAATAACTTTGGAAGAGGAAAACTACTGTACATAATGAGTCTCATATGTACTTATTTAACTTATAATAATTCAAACTAGAGTCAAAGGTGCATATTTAACTTCCAATTCAAACTAGTTGGCTAATACATGAGGAGATCGAGTAGACTATTCCGTAAAATGGATGGGTAGTATTTTTCACTTAATTAATGTGTCATATGTAGAAGTTTCCGTGCTTTAATTTCAAAGTTGATTTTTATTCACTACAACAGAATTAGATTATAGGAACACATCTTTATGATACTTTTATAAAAGTATTTTATCTATATTTTATCTATATTTAAAATTAGATTATAGGGACATATTTTTGGGACACATTATAATAATGTGTCACTATATATCCTAACGATGACACATATAGCGACACTAATTATAAGTGTTGGTATTTTTGTTAGCGATATTTTTTTCAGATTTTAGAAATACTTAAGAGTATCGCTATAGCATAGTTTTGTTGTAGTAATTTAATATAAGTATTAAAAATTTCATTCTTATTTGACAGTTTAAATTAGTTTTTAAAAAAATTGTTATTTTGTATTATTTAATATGGTATGAAAATAGAATGTCACAGTCTCGTCTTATTTAATATAATACCAAAACAGAAGGTTATAACTTTGAGTACCATCAGACTTCTAGCATAATTAATTTTTTTTTTTTTTAATTCAAGTCCGCGTTTTGGATTTATCAAAAAATCTCACATAAACACCGATCTTGAGTTCAGACACAAAAAAAAAATATTAAATATAAATATTAGAAAATAATTATTGTTTTACATTATTTATTAAAAAAATTGAGAATAAATTTTATTCATATTCAAATGATTTGTAGATATAATAATCTACCTGAAGATTGCCTGCTGGGTCTAATAGTACATAGTTAAGGGCCAATCATTTTCGGTTATCGTGTGGAGGTAAAAATGTCATGCATAGTCCATCTAGTTTATCAATATAGCAAATTGGCTCCTATAATTATTGATAAGTAAAATACTTTAGCTTTTGATTTTTTACGTGAAGTAAACTAAAACAACTGATTCGTTAAAATTCGTGAAGGGGAAAATTAATTATTTTGTAAAAAAATAATAATTTTGCTACATGAAACTTTGAAAAACGAGAAGCGGCGGAAGGGGGAGAAGAAGGTGAGGAAGCCTCGCTACGCTTTCCAAACGAGGAGCCAGGTTGACATCCTTGATGATGGCTATCGTTGGAGGAAATATGGGCAAAAAGCTGTGAAGAATAACAAATTCCCTAGGATAAAACAAGAGGGGAAGATGAAGAGGTCATGGAAGATGAAGAGCCTGAGCTCTCTCATCAACAACGTTCAGCCGAAGGTGTTGAGGGAGCCCAAGGAGCCCACCATACCACGTTCCTGCAGCTGTGGGCAAAGAGGACCGGTTAATACTCTTTCTGGAGTTAATGTGGTGGGTGATGGAGCTTTACGTGGAGCAGTTTGCAAGGGTAAAAAGTTAGTTAAGAGGGTCGCGTGGGCGGACGAGGTCGGTGGGCGTTTATTTGAGGAGAAGCTATCTTGCGGCGACTCTTATCATGAAGAAGGTTTGAAGGAGGATCTTGCAGGCGCAGCGGGGCAGGTGGATATAGCAACTGTGAGAGAGTCTCTTCATGCCACTCGCAGGGGTGTATCATATAAAGAGGTTTTACTGAGGTCCGCAAAGAAGCAAACTTGCTTACCTCCCCCTTTCCTTGAGAAGCGCTTTTGGGCGGCGAGGGAGAGGAAACCGCCTTCTTCGGGTAGGATGGTGAGGTGTTTCCGGTGTCTTGCAACCGATCATCGTGTGGCAACATGCAGGGACCCAGTGAGGTGTCGTGTGTGCCGCCAAACGGGGCATAAGGCGTTTCAGTGCAAGTCGCGGGTGTGGAGAGGTTGGGGTGTCGAGAGCAGGAAGTTGAATCGAGCTTACCGAGGGCGCGGTAGGGCTCAGAGTTTGAGGGCTTTCGTGCCTCTTACTGAGGAGTTCTTGAGAAGGAAGGAGCTGAAACGGAATGCGGTGTTGGCCGACGTGGTACAACCCGCAGATTTGGGACTTGCCCCGCAACTGACTATTGCGAGCGCCCTGGCGAGAAGGTTTGGAGGCTACTCTCACGACTTTCTTGTGGCAAGATTTAGGGAGCATGACTTCTTGATAATACTGCCGGGGTGGGTCTCTGCTGAGACTCTCATCAGACGGCAAATTATCACGCTGGAGGGCATCCGGCTTAGGTGTTATTCGTGGGGTTTGGATCGGAACGCCCGGCCTCACAGGTCGCTTTACAAGGCTTGGATCCAACTCCGTAATGTACCGTTTGAATGCTGGACGCCCGCCAGGATAGCGTCGATGATCGGAGGCTTCGGGAGTTTCATCCGAGCAGATGAGACGAGTATAAACGCGTCTGATCTTAGGGCCTTTCGCTGCCAGGTTGCGGTGGATGATGTTAGAGAAATTCCTCAGAGGCTCTCATTAGTCTTGCGGGACGAGGTCGTTGATCTACCAATTTTCCTGGAGAGTTGGGAGAAGGCTCGAGAAGGAGTTGGCGATGAACCACCGCAGTCGCAGTCGCCGATGCCTCCACCGAACGTGCCTAACGGTGATCATAGGCGTGGCCTCCGTGAGGGTGGGGAGGACGGTATCGAGGTGCTGGACCTTGACGGCCATTTGGAGAATTCCGTGAACCGGGCGTTGGGTACTAGATTGCGGGGTGCGGCGACATTCGGCAATCACCTGACGGAGGGGTCTGTTAGTTACCGCGGGAGTACCAGCGTGGCAAGGCGATGGGCTCCGCCGGTGAAATCGGGGAGGGAGGGTGCGCCGGGTCTAGCGGCGGCCGGCGGCGGCCGGGGGCGGAGACGTGGGATCGAGCTTGACGCAGGGAGCGTTGGGGGCTCGAGGGGCTCCGGTCTGGGGGTTCCTCGCCGAGGGGCCGGCGGTCGTTGGAGTCACGGTACGGCTTGGACGGGAAGAAGCCGGTTTGGCGTGAAGTCCGAGGCGAGTGGCTTGGCGCGGGGGCACGAGCTCGGGGCGGCTGCGGTCTCGAGCGTCGCGACCATGGGAGACCAACGTTCGGATGTTGGAGCTTGCATGGTTTTGGAAAGTGATTTGGTGGAGTCTAAAAAAAGGTGGAAGTGGGTTATGATGTTTCCTGGTAGGTGCCATGTGTCCCTCGAAGATTTGTGTAGAGAAGTAGTGGTTGATGGTGTAATTAAGAATCTGAGTATTCCTTTGGTGTTTGGAGACACGTGGCCCAAGGTTGGCAAATGGGAGGGGTTACTTTCTTTGGAAGCTAAAGGTGCTTTTAATGCCTTTAATGCTTTTAATGTTGTTAATGTTAAAGGTGCTTTTAATGCTTTTAAGAATCTGAGCATTCCTTTGGTGTTTGGAGACACGTGGCCTAAAGTTGGCAAATGGGAGGGATTACTTTCCTTGGAAGCTAAAGGTGCTTCTAATGCTTTTATTGTTGATCATGTTAGTATGACGGGTTTGACTTGGGTGGAGTGGAGTTGCCTTGGGGTGTGTGTTGGGGTTGGCGCGAGGAGGTGGAACGTAACTTGGGGCTTAGGCCCACTGGTGGAGTTGGATTTTGGGCCTTCAGGTGCTGCTCTGCGGAGGGCGGACCAGCGGTTGAGGCGGGGAGTGCTTCTAATTGACTCGCCGAAAGCAACGGATGATTTGATTAGCCGGCAGCCCATCGATATAGAGACAGAACCGTCGGTTGAGTTCGGGGATTGTGGATCGGGTGCCCTTGGCACGTGGATGACTCACGCGAGTGCGGCGATCGTGAGGAAAGGTGGAGCGAGTACTCGTCATAGCCGACGCCTTGCTACAGGTGATGCGACACCGATGTTGGATAAGGCAATCGCCAGGAAGGCGCGTCTGCAGGACTGTGGGTCTCCCATGGGCTCTCGCATTAAGCTTATTCCTAAGAAGATTCAAGAGAAGGCCTGGAGGTGCGGGGTGAAGCTCGACTGCGGCGAAGCGGATTCCTTGTTGGAATTCATGAAACGCAAGCTTTAGTATGGTTACTGTTGTGCGTTGGGGGGTACGCGGGGACTTTTTGGTTTATGATGTTCAGGATCTGTTCTTGGAATGTTAGAGGACTTAACGGTCCTTCGAAGCGGAGCGCTGTACGGCTTGTTATCTCAAAGCTTAGTAATGTTGTGGTTTGCCTTCAAGAAACTAAAGTTCATACCTTTTCTTGCTCCTTTTTGAGGAGTGTCTGTGGGCCTTATCTGGATAAGTGTCAGTTCATCGCGGCTAACGGTGCTTCTGGAGGATTGCTCACGTGCTGGAGTTCCAGAATCTTCGACTGTATTGCTGTTATTAGGCGCAACTTTTCGCTAACCGTCCACCTCTCTCACCGCGCTAGCGACGTGCATTTTTACGTTACGAACGTTTACGGCCCATCTACGCGGGAAGGGAAAGACGTGTTCTGCACTGAGCTAGCTTTGCTTAAGCACTCCGTTGGTCCCACCTGGGTGCTGTGTGGGGACTTCAATTTAACGCGCACCCAGGAGGACCGTAACGGCAGTGGGGGGGGGTTTGGAGCTACCCGTCTGTTCAACGAGCTTATTGATGAACTTGCCCTTATCGACCTGCCTATGAAGAACCAACGGTTCACGTGGTCTAATATGCAACGAACCCCCTCTCTCGCGAAGCTCGATCGCTTTCTGGTTTCTACGGGGTGGGATTCCACCTACCCGTTGTCGATGGTTGAAGCACTACCCAGAACCACGTCAGATCATTGCCCGATCTTGCTAACCACGGGCGAGATGGGTAAGGGGCGGGGTCTTCCTTTTAGACTCGAGGAGGTTTGGCTCAAGCGCGAGGACTTCGTCAAGAGTGTGCCTGTGTGGTGGCAAGAAGTAGATGATCCAAAGTCCGCTGTTCTTAATTTCACTGCAAAACTTAGGCACTGTCGTAAGATGATTAAACGATGGTGCACCTCTAATTTCTATAGTATAAAGGAGACGAAGAAGAATCTCCTGGTGGAGATTCAGGAGCTGGATAAGTTGGAAGAACGTCAGGATCTATCTCCGGATCAATTTGTTCGTAGGCGCGAGCTAAGGGATAGGCTTATCAGGGTGTTGGATGATGAGGAACTACTTTGGAAAGCTCGAGCTAAGCAGAATTGGTTAAAGGAAAGGGACCGGAACACCAAATTCTTCCATGCCTTCGCTAACAGTAGGAATCGCACCAAGCAGATAGGCACGATCGAGGATGACGATCGAACGTATAGTAGGGATGTGGACAAGAGGTCCTACTTCGCCCAAAAGTTCAGGGAGCTTTTTGCTCCAGCCGAAAAAGGGCCTCAGTCCTTTGGAGATTGGAGTGCTCTATTTCACCAGCGTCGTGTGTCAGTTGCGGATCAAGGGAACCTGACCGCACCATTCTCTTTGGAAGAGATTAAAGCAGCAACTTTTCAACTTGGGAGGGACAAAGCTCCGGGGCCCGACGGTTTTCCCCTAAGCTTTTATCATGTCTTCTGGGATACTTTGAAAGGGGACATTGGCAAAATCTTTCAGGAGCTGCACGCGGGAAGAACCTGCACGGGGCCGATCGATTACTCTTATATCTGCCTGATACAGAAGAAAGAGGGACCCCGGAAAGCGAGCGATTTTCGACCAATTAGCCTCCTCAACGGGATACAGAAGATTATCTCGAAGGTTTTGGCTAACAGGCTTGCACCGGTCTTGCAAAATCTGATCTCACAATCCCAGTCGGCTTTTCTCAAAGGGCGGAATATCTCTGACGCTTTTGTGACGGCTAGCGAGCTCTTTGGCTGGTGCAGCAAGGCTAAAGCAGAGGGCATCGGAGTGAAAGTTGATTTCGAAAAGGCGTTTGACAGACTTAATTGGTCGTTCCTTCGGAAAGTTATGGAATGGTTGGGTTTCGCTAAACTCTGGTGCGAGTGGATACAGCAATGTACCTGTAACGCTAAGGTGGCGGTGCTCGTTAACGGTGAAGCCACTAACTGGATCAAGACAAAGCGTGGGGTAAGGCAAGGGGACCCTCTATCCCCATACCTGTACCTTTTAGTGGCAGAGGGTCTCACGCGTTTGACTGACGAGGCGGTCAGGAACAAGCGTCTCAGAGGACTTGGCCCGGCTGAAGCTTGTAGCATCTCGCTTATTCAATACGCAGATGACACCCTTTTCTTTTGCGAAGCCCGAAAGAAGCAAGTGCGTTGTCTGAAATTTATTTGGCAATTGTTTGAATGGGCCTCTGGCCTCAAAGTCAACATGGATAAAACGGAGCTGTTCTATACTGGAAGGAGCAGGAACAAAGGGATGAGACTTGCAGACATCTTGAATTGCAAAGTGGGGACTTTCCCAACCAAATACCTAGGCCTGCCTTTGTCTATCACGCGACTAGGGAAAGAGGTGTGGAGCGGGGTCATCGAAAAGATTCAGAGAAGAATCGAGGGTTGGCAGGCTAAGCTCCTATCCAGGGGTGGTAGGCTGGTCCTTGTTAACGCAGTTCTCACTAATATTCCCCTCTACCACCTCTCGATTTTCAAGGCCCCAACTTGGGTATCGAAACGCATAGAGGCCCTTAGAAGGGACTTCTTCTGGGCCGGCACCACGGGATACCGCGGCTGGGGTCGGCTTGTTGCTTGGGACAACGTGTGCAGGAGTAGGCTAGAGGGGGGTTTGGGCATTCTGGATCTGCGTGTTATGAACGTAGCCCTTCTTTGCAAATGGTGGTGGAGGTTCTGTACGGCTCCTGATTTACAATGGACCAAACTTATCCGGGGCCTGTACTACGGGAGGAGGAAGCCGTTATGGGAGGGAAGCTCTTTTAGGCCAGCCTCACAATGGTGGAGAGATGTCCTCAGTATCAAAGAGATTTATAAAGGAGGGGTCTCCTATCTTTTAGGCGATGGTCGGTCCATTAATTTTTGGTCTGATAGATGGTGCGGGGAGAAGGCCTTGCAGTACCTTTTCCCCGAGCTCTATTGCAGTGCCGTTAGGAAGGCGCTCAGAGTTAGCGAGTGTTTTGTCCGCAACAATTGGAGGTGGCGGAAGATCCTGAGAATGGTTGATACGAGGAATCAGAGGGGTAGGTTGCTTGTGCGCAAGTTGAAGGAACTCGTGGGTGCCACATCGCCGGGGAACAGGAGCGACGGAGTTGTCTGGAGGTGGCATGATAAGGGTGTCTTCTCTGTCAAGTCGACCTACAGGCTACTTAATGGATTGCTGGATAGCAATGCTCTACAACTGTGGAGGTTACGTATGCCGTCTAAAGTCAAGATTTTTATCTGGCTCGCCTTAAGGAATCGGCTTCTTACGACAAATAATCTGGCAAAAAGGGGATGGACTGGTATTAACCTATGTATGCTTTGTGGTTCCACTGAGGAGACGGCCGACCATCTGTTCACAAGATGCGTCTTCTCTCGCTTTGTTATTGGGATGGGGGGCGAGTCCTTTGGTTTCCTCGAGCTTGGCGACTGCGTTTGTGAGGCGTGGGAACGGTGGTCGGGGAGGGTTAGACCTACGGACCCCGTTTCGGCTCTTACCTACCTGTCTGCTAACTGGTGGGTGCTTTGGAAAATTAGAAACAAAGCAATCTTCGAGCAGGCTAATCCCGATCCACTCCGCGCGATCTCGAATGTTAGCTGTGAGCTCACGGACTGGGCGGTCCAGTGGGGCGCAACCTAACCTTTTTTTTTTTTTTTTTTTTTTTTTTTTTTTTTTTTTTTTTTTTTTTTTTTTCTCTAGAGACCTAGTTGTCTCACTTATTGTGCTAAGTTCATTTACCGATTGAATGAAGCGGGTAGCGTGCTACCTTTCTCTCAAAAAAAAAGAAACTTTGAAAAGCTAAATATTTTTTTAGTGAAAAGCATAGGCATTTAGTGGCAATATTTGGATTGTACAGGGTGTTCCCATGCATTTTTTTTTTTTACCATAGGGTACGCAAAGGGGTACGCTTCCTAGAAAAGAGTTCATAAACAAATAAGGAGAGAGAGAAAACAAGTGGAGACAAATTGGAAAGAGAAAAACTAAAGGGCAAAGGCTTTTTTTTTTTTTTTTTTTTTTTTTTTTTTTTTTTTTTTTTGTCTTTTTTTAAGGAGAACCTATGAGTAATGTAGACTAAAATAACTAGTATAAAAATTTCTAGAAAAAAAATAATAAATTTTAATTACTATTTTGATCAGTTCACTACAACAAAATTAAGTTATAGGAACACATTTTTATGACATTTTTGTATAAGTATCCTATCTATATTCCATATATATTCAAAATTAGGTTATAGAGACACATTTTTGAAACACATTATAAAAATGTGTCGCTATATACCCTAACGACGACACATATAGCAACACTTACAATAAGTATCGGCACATATAGTAACACTTACAATAAGTGTCGGTATTTTTGTCAGTGACACTTTTTTTAAATTTTAGAAACACTTAAAAATGTCGCTATAGTCTAATTTTATTATAGTGGTTGGTTATTGTCTTAAATATTATTTAAAAATTTAGTATAAAACGATATTTAAATATTTTTATATTTAATAATTTTATTGAGACCGATCAAATGTACGTGACCGTACTAGTAAAAATTATTATTTACCGACTAAATTTGATCTGACTTAATCAATATATTCTTCCTCACGCGGAGGACAACATTTTAATTTTTTCTAAATAGGGAGAATGAAAAGGGTAGGTGATAATATTTAATTGTTAACAATAATTTGAAAAAGGTATATATCAAGCACATTGGAGAAAAAGAAATGTCACCTACAAAGTTGTTTCTTTGATTAGTCAGAAAAAATGTAACTTGAAGTATTTGGCATCAAATGGGCCCACTATTGGAAGTTTCCACATGGACATATTTAATGTTCTACACTTATCTTAAATGCCCCCACCAAGATGCACTTATCTTAAATGCCCCCACCAAGATGCATCCAAGTACTTGACAATGTAGTTGGTGGCTATGGTAACATCCATTCTACAATGCCACCACTGATTATAATTTAGAGTTAATTGCATACGGCTTTCTGTAAAAATATCGAATAGCAGATATATTCCTGCAAAGTTCAACTTTTCATATTTATTTCTTCAAAAGTCCAACGTTATTCATATATATCCCTACCGTCTATCTCTGTTAGAAAAATTTAGTTAATCACAGGTTAAATACTTAATCTTGGTTAGTTAGTGAGATAAATTTATTTTTTTATCCTTTCAGATATTTCTATATTATTTTTTAAAGGGACATTTTTGAAAGGGCAAAACTGTCATTTCACATATAATCTGTTAAAAAATAAACAGTGAACTAACGATAATAAACCGGAGGGATATATATAAATAACGTTAGACTTTTGAAGGGATAAATATGAAAAATTAAACTTTATAGGAATATATCAGCTATTCGATATATTTACAGAGAGCCGTATGCAATTAACCCTATAATTTAGATGTTTAAACATATATGAAGATTCCCTCAACATTTTTGTCATTTTATCCAACTAAAATTTTAATAATTGATAGGTTAGATCTTGTAATGGTCCGGCCCACTAACTGTGGGACTATCGGGTGTTACAGATCTAAAGCTCAAAATCTAATTATTTTACTTTTATGACTGAGTTTATTAAAAAAATAAAAAACAAAACAAATAACTTACAACTTGTCTCTCAAAAAAAATAAAATATCATTTTGTAGCAGGTTCCAACTAGTCAATTCCTTAATTTGATTGATATATGTTCAACTTTTGGTTCCTTTTGACTAAAATGTATGTATTAGTAAAATTATATAAGTTTATTGATAGGTTAAAATAGTATTTCTACCAAATAAAATAAAATAAAGTGAAATTTTCTTCTAAATTGTCCCAGTCTAGGTCAATCTCCATTTCTGTGATAGGTACTACTTACTTTGATTAATTCGTCATTTATATTACAGACACGGTTTGATCAATTCACCATTTATGTTATAGGCGTGACTTGACCAATTCACTATTTTTATGGTAGGCACGATTCGACTCGGTTAAATTGTCATCTTCGGAATATGCACATCTTGACTCATTTATCATCTTTGTGATAGATATGGTTCGGTCAATTAAACTACTATCTTGGTGATGGGCATGATTTGACTTAGTTAAATTGCTAGATTGGCACGGCTTGACCCATTTGCAGTCTTTGTGATAGATATTGGTTGGGTCCAATCAAACTATCATCTTCATGATAGGTGCATTCTGGCTTGCAGGTTGCAAGTCACAACTCGATTCACACTAAAAATTTGATATAATTACAACTCGATTCACACTAAAAATTTGATATAATTTCGCTCTCTCGAGGAAATACTAACCAAATATTAGAGAGTGAATGCATCTAACTTCTTAGTATATATAAGGGTCTATAAATTTGACACAGATTTTAATCCAAAACAAACCTGTGGATCATAAGTACTAACAAATTAGTATAAAAACACATTTTGACAGAAAAAATGCATTCCTCACACTTAAGAACTTAACCACAGCACATGTTCTTTGACCTGACTCAATCCATCTAGACGTTGGAACTATTGTTGGGTATATGTCATTAGGTTTATTGCAGATTGTAACCCTTTCAACTTATTGGGCTTAATCCAACTCAACTTATTAGTCTTTACTGGTAGAGTGGTCTGTGCGACCTGTGAGCTCGTTTTATATGGCTACACCTGTGGGACCGAACGATATTGAGCCCCTTTGATAGTCAATAGGTGTGGGGTTCATATTATATTTAGTTTGGCACTAGCATGAGGTCTTAGTGACTAACAGTGGCATATAGTTGGGTATAGCGAATTCTGACGATGCATTACTATAGTTGACTATATCAGGCCATTCATATGCTTTCATACATGCTTTCATATCTGCTATATACTTATTTTCATACCTGCTTTCATACCTGCTATAAACCTGCGTTATATTGTTTCTGTTTTGCTTTATTGCTTTTCACCTACTGAGATATATTCAGTTGTGTCTCACACCCCTGCACTACAACAAAATTAGGTTATAGCGACACATTTTGTGACATTTTTTAACAAGTATCCTATTTATATTCCATTTATATTCAAAATTAGGTTATAGGGATATATTTTTGGAACACATTACAGTAATGTGTCGCTATACACCTAGCGACTGCACATATAACGACACTAATAACAAGTGTCGGTATTTTTTCCAGCAGCATTTATTTTAGATTTTAGGGACACTTAAAAGTGCCACTATAGCATAGTTTTGTTGTAGTGCTGGGTGACTTTTGCCCATGCCCATGGTATTATTTTGAGACATTCTGTTGTGAGCATCGGGGCGATCTGTGAGGATACTGCGATAGTACCGTCCCGTGACCGTGCATGTTCTAGTCTATTTCAGTTACTTTACAACTTGTTTATGACGTTAGTATTGTTGGGTTATCTGTAGTAGATGTTAATTGTTTATATCTTTTAGTAAACTTTGCTTTAAATATTAAATGTTGTTCTTGCCTAGCCGAGCGTGTGTAGGGGAGAAAGTTGTTTTGAACAGGAAATCTCCTATGCGCGTGGCGAATCTAGTCGCGTTCTGGGGGTTACTTTCTAAACTCTGATTTATAATAATAAAAAAAAAAAAAAAAAAATAATAATAATAATAATAATAATAATAATAATAATAATAATAATAATAATTTAGACTGCTTTTAAAGCCCGGGGCGTGACAAATTTTATGGTATTAGAGACAGGTTATTTGAAACCTAGGAATGGTAAGAATTGAGACCTAGGATGACTTATGACGTTTGTGAGAGCGCGGGGTTTTGCTTAGGGGTTAGGAGCTCAAGTGTTTCGTCACTAAGGAGTTTATCCTAACCTGTCTAGCTATCTTTGTTCCAGTTATGGCTTGTCCTAGGCATGGAGATGGTGTTGGGTGAGGTGCTGGTTCTGGTCGAGGTGTTGGCCCTCCCCGCCGAGTACAGAAAGAGCCTGAGGGCTCTGACAGGTTGCAGCGGCTGGAGGATCAGCTGGCTGCATTAGCAGGCGCGGTACAGCAGATGGCCCAACAGCAGGCAGCTGCATTTACTACACCAGCCCCATCAGCCCCACCACCAATCGAGAAGGCCGCTGGACCTAGTGACCCCCCTACTATTTAGGTGCCACCTGTGGTGATAACTCTAGCTGCCGCTGTCACGCCCCGGCGTCTAAACTGCGACCTGGGCCCGCGAGCAGATCCGCCGCCCATACGGGAAGCCCCGTATAGACGAAGCGACTAACCAGCAAAAGATCATACTACACTACACAGGCGGAAAAGTAAACTACTGAAATAAATACATACAACTCCAAAATAGTACATGTCAGGTTCTCACAATACATAAGTCTCTCTAAAATAAAACTCTCAAAAGTAAAAAGTACAAGATACATCCCAGAATCATTGAGAGTACTAGTACATCACCAAAAGGGGTACATCTACTCTCTCTCAGAAGACTGATAGGGATCTAGCTCGCGACTCCCTTACCTCGGTCAGAAGGATCAGCGACAGGAGCAGCCAGAACTGGAGTAGAGGTCCCTGGAGAAAGTCACCAACCATGGGTGTGAGAACTACACCGTCACGTAGTTCTTAGTGGGTACCGCCAACAAGCCCGACGGTCTGCCCACTAAGTCTACTAGAGGCATAAAGTAACAAATGCAGTACTGTGACACCCCCGGAATTTGGATTAGTCCTATATATAAATGATATAATAGGACTAAATCTCTTAACCCGGCTATAGCATTTTGGATGGTAGCAAGATCCAAGAGGAACATGAGAGTTAAACGTGCTAGAGCTAGAGTAGTTCTAGGATGGGTGACCCCCTGGGAAGTGGGACGTCACAGTTGGTATCAGAGCCATTCACCAGCCGGAAATGTGAGATGAGTCTCGGCTGAGCCAGGGTTATATAGCGGGTAGAGCGAGGCTCCCCGGCTAATGACCGTTGTGGGTGGAGTGCAGCTCCCCACAAGGTCGACTAAGGCTAGCGAGACGAGTCTCACATCGCCTGGTGCTTGTGAGTGTGCTTGAGCCTGACGTAGACGTCAGGGCTTAAAGGGGGGAAGAATGTGACACCCCCGGAATTTGGATTAGTCCTATATATAAATGATATAATAGGACTAAATCTCTTAACCCGGCTATAGCATTTTGGATGGTAGAAAGATCCAAGAGGAACATGAGAGTTAAGCGTGCTAGAGCTAGAGTAGTTCTAGGATGGGTGACCCCCTGGGAAGTGGGGCGTCACAAGTACTGAAAAGAAAAGGGCTGGAAATAACTCTACAGCTACAATGCCTCTATTTAAATGCTCAAAGGGTGATACAGATGAAACATAATGCATCTACTATCTCTCAATAATCCAATCACCCAATCTACACTGATTGCCACATAGGGTCCAGTCAGACCTGCGCCCACCTACTGCCATTACATCCACGGAGGACTGGACTTACGTAGAGCGTCCGTGACTGCCCAAAAATGGCCCAGCCAGAAGGACTGCGTCGACAAGTTGCGATAGCAAAGTAACAGGCCCAGCTCCGGAGCGGCACTAGAGGGGAGCGACCATACCGAGGAAAGTATCCGCGCATCTCTATCGAGCTCAATGCGGCTCATACAGGTTATAGTCCAAATCCACGATCAATAAGATCGACAGTAACCAACATCACATCTCTCACTCACTGGTTGGAAATCCACACAGCTGGGACCTACCGTCGACTCAGACGGCTCCCAGGACAAGTACTGATCTGAACACAGCTACCAGACTCCACTCGGCCGCCAGGCACGAGTGTAACATGCATCGCACAACAACCCGACCACTCGGCCCACTACTCGGGCGAGAAAACTCAAAGTCCAGGTGACAAGAATAAATATGTGGGAGTGTCTAAAGCATAAATAAACTGGCCCAAGTTGGAGTTTCTACTAGTCTGGTTGACATGCATCATATAACAGGGTGCTAGGTCAAGTTCCAATAATAGCATTTAATTTAACACAAATAGGAAGCAATAATCAACATGATCATAATAGCAACACAAGGAGCATCAACACTCTCTCTCTAGCATGCTTCCTAACACATCTCACAATCGTGCATGTTTACTACACAATAGAGTTAATGAACCGTTCACCGGTTTTGAAGACGAAGCAACCCACCTGAAAGTGCACGTCGATCCGGGGTCCAAATGGGCTGAAACTGAACGGGGATAATCCTCAGATTCCCACGATTCCAACAAGTCCAAAAACACCAGAAAACTCCTCTTGGGTACAAAGATACAGTCCAAACATCGTGGAAAGCAAAAATTCCCACAATCATAACACTGCTGTAAAATCAGTCCGAAAGAAGCTTAAATACCACCTGTGATATTATCTCCAAAAATTCCAATAAAAATACGACTACGATCCTCGCAAAGCGTAGATGTCGATCAAGTCATCACAGGTCAAAATCCAATAACCGAACAACAAGATAAAAATCTGAAAATGCTCCGCTGTCCAAGAAAGTCACCAGCAGAAAATGGGTTCAAAGCTATCCCCGAAACTCCACTAAAAACCCAAAACTGAGAGGAGTGGAAAACACAAAAAACGGAGATACACTTCTCGTGAAACCGATGCCATGAAAATCGTTCAAAAATTCCTTCAGGGTAGCTCTGGGGACCTCGTGGACCGAAACGGGACGAAAAAGCCCGCCGAAGAAAGAACGTCGCACTGCGCCGAATCGCCGAAGACGTCGATGCCGCGGCCTCCAAAAATTCTTAAACTCCTCCAAGAGATGCAGCACAATATGTAGATCAACTTTGATTAAGGGCTCAAATAGAGGGGAGTTCGGGAAAAGAGTCAAAAGGCCCAAGAGGGTGGCCTATTTATAGGCCCACCAAAAAAAACCAAAAAAAAAGAGTTAATGGGCTTTTGGACCCCGGTTTCGGGCGCCCGAATCTTTCGGGCGCCGAAACCGCGCCTCGGCCCGGCCCGCGACCAGTGCCCGGATTGCCCCAGTGCCCGACACGTGTCCCCAACAGCGGACAGTGTGTGCGGGGCCGCTAGGGATTCGCCGCGTGGCCTGCCCGGGTCGGTGGGGTGGGTGGCGCCGGCCAATCTCAGGGCGCCACGTGGCGCCCCCACGTACGACCGCCACCTGCCCCCGCCTGCCCCACCTACTTCCCCCGTTGCGTGGACCGCGCGTACGTGAGCCGCCACTCACAGGCCGCCATGTGGCCCGCCCCGGTCCATGTACCAGCCCGCGCGTTGCCGTGGACCGCGCCGCGTGAGCCCGCGAATCCGAGGCTGCCACGTGTCCCCCGCGCCCGGTCAATGCACCGGCGCTTCTTTTTTGTGGACCGCGCCGCGTGCGCCGGCCAATCAGAGGCCGCCACGTGGCATCCGGCCGGTCCACGGCTTCCCCCATGCACCAAAATACGCAGAAAACTTCCTGGTGTCCGTGTTTGGGCATCCGAACTCAGAAAAACACAAGTAAATAACCGATTTTCGACGTTTTTCCGCGCTGAGTCCAAATCTGGCCTCGGATTAGCCTGAAACCCTTTCTAAAATCCGTCGAAAACAACCGAAAGGTAGGCTCAATCCAGAAGCCTCACAGAGTCCGTCCAACACGTCTATTTGACGCGTTGCGGGTCCGACACACTAATAATAGGTGTTCCACAACGTAGGTCATGGGGAAAAGCTGCACGGGGATCGGGGCTACTACAACCGCCACAACTTCAGAAGCCATACCGGAGGCCGCTACCGCTAGCGACGCGGAGAAGGCTCGAGCTAAAACTGTGCTTATGGAATTCAGGAGGTTCAATCCGCAGATCTTTCTTAGGGATGCAAATGATCTTTGGGCAGTTGAGCAACGGGTTGAGCACATGGAGAAACTCTTTCGTGATCTCTACACGGAAGAGTGAGACAAGGTTCATATAGCCGCCCATTGTCTCGATAAAGAAGCACATAAATGGTGGGACAGACATTTCATGGAATATTTTGAGAGGCGACCGAAGCCTTCTTGGCGGGACTTTAAAGAGGCAATTTATCATCGTTTTATCAAGGATACGACTAAGGAGAATCTCGAGCGCAACTTGGAGAACATTCATCAAGGTGACCGCACAATACGGGAGTATGAGCGAGACTTCTCTCGCATCACTAATTTGATACCTCAGGCTGTGCGCGATGAAAGGCACAAGGTCCGGCTCTTCTCTCAGGGGCTGCGACATGAGATTCGGTGCTAGCTTTCTTCCCACCTGATCTCAGACTTTGATAACTGCGTTGAACGCTGCCTCTCCATTGAGGCTGATGTTATTATGTCCAGTGCGGAGCGGCAGGCAACGGAGAAAGGTAAGGAGAAGAAGAGACCTTTCTCTGGGGACGAGGGTGGATCCTCAAACAGGAGAAAACCAACTAAACACGCTCGATCCCACTGACAGGCCAGGAGCACATCATCTAGCAGCAGGCAGCAGGGCAGGCGACCCTGTATTTTCTATAGTGGCTCACACTGGGCCAACACCTGCGATCAGCTACATGAACAGTGTTATGGATGCGGGCAGGCGGGGCATGTCAGATTAGCTTGACCTAATGCTTCTTCTACAGTGCAGTCCTCTACTTAAGCCCCAGCTCCACAACGACGACAGTGTCACTCGCCGGGCACTGCATCTTCTGGGCATCCCCCTCTTCTTCGTCAGTTTGAAGGGGCGCGCCAGACTTCGGGAGGACGTGCCTACTCTATGGCCCAGCATGAGGCTATTCCGGAGGAGAACTTGGCAGGTACAACTATTTTTTTTGGTATTCAAGCTAAAACATTATTTGATACTGGAGCTACTCATTCCTTTATATCTAGTCATTTTATTGCCACTCATGGATTCTCAACTCAGCCTACCAAATCTGGATTTGGGGTAGAGGTACCTAGCCACAACACTCCTATTGATAGGGAGTGTCGAGCTTGCCCTGTTCGTCTGGGCGAGCGGGTATTTCCTATCTCTATGTTAGTTCTCCAGTTACGTTAGTATGATATTATTCTTGGGATGAACTGGTTGACGAAGTATCGGGCTACTATTAACTGCGCCCAGTGGAGTTTGATCCTTGCACCGCTAGGTGAGGCGGAGATGATTTATTCGGGATTTCAACCATCTTCATTCTTGGGGTTGTGCTCAGTGTCCCCTGTCCAGCGAATCAAGAACGGGTGTGTAGTATTTCTAGCTATGGCTGTTGACACCCGTGTTGAGGCATTGAGGATCGAGGATATTTCTGTGGTACGTGAGTTCCCTGATGTTTTTCCTACTGTGCTTCCGAGGATGCCTCCTAAGCGAGAGATTGATTTTGTCATTGACCTCATCCCTGGTATTGCACCGATATCTCGAGCACCTTATCGCATGGCTTATGCTGAGTTAAAGGAATTGAGGACCCAGCTTGATGATCTAATTGCGCTCGGCTTCATAAAACCTAGTGTATCTCCCTGGGGAGCGCCTGTTATCTTTGTCAAGAAGAAGGATGGCAATTTTCGCCTTTGTATTGACTATCTTGAGTTGAACAATGTTACAATTAAGAATCAGTACCCTCTTCCGTGAATCGATGATCTCTTTGACTAGCTACAAGGGTCTACGGTATTTTCTAAGATCGATTTGCAATCGCGGTATCATCAGCTCCGGATTAAAGCGGAAGATGTTTCTAAGACCGCTTTTCGAACTCGTTACGGCCATTACGAGTTCACTGTCATGCCATTCGAACTTACTAACACCCCTGCAGCGTTCATGGATATGATGAATCGGGTTTTCAAACCCTTCCTTGATCATTTTGTCGTGGTCTTTATAGATGATATTCTGATTTATTCACGGAGCGACCAGGAGCATCAGGACCTTCTGCGGCAGGTTCTTCAGGTCTTGAGGGAGAACCATCTTTATACTAAGCTGAAAAAGTGTGACTTCTGGCTCCCAGAGGTGGCTTTTTTGGGACATTATCTCGGGAGCAGGAGTTGTAGTTGACCTGAAAAAGATAAAGTCAGTGGTGGACTGGCCACAATCAACCAATGTGACTGAAATTCGTAGTTTTCTTGGTCTTGCGAGGTATTACAAACGCTTCATTGAGGTTTCTCTAAAATGGCTACCCCGCTGCACCAGTTGACCAGGAAAGGCATGAAATTCAATTGGTCCCCCGAGTGCGAAGTCAATTTTGAGGAATTAAAGCATCGACTCACTACGGCACCTGTCCTAACTTTACCAACTCCAGTTGAGAATTTTGTTGTCTATTGTGATGCTTTGCAGATTGGTCTGGGGTGTGTCTTGATGCAGCAAGACAAGGTTATCGCTTATGCTTCACGACAGTTGAAGCCTTATGAGAAGAACTATCCCACACACGATGTAGAGCTTGCAGCAGTCATTTTTGCTCTCAAATTGTGGAGGCATTATCTTTATGGCGTTCACTGCGAGGTTTTTACTGATCATCAGAGTCTAAAGTACCTCTTTACCTAGAAGAAGTTAAACTTAAGGCAAAGGAGATGGCTCGAGCTTCTAAATGACTATGATCTGACGATTCAGTACCATCCTGGTCTGGCGAATGTGGTAGCTGACGTGCTGAGTCGGAAGCATGTATCAACTGAACTCATGATGATCACCGAACAGGATCGTTTGGTGGAGGAATTCCAGAGGCTTGATCTTGAGGTTCTTTCTGCAGGATCGACTGCTCGACTTTTATCAATGGTGGTGCAGCCCACTTTATTGGATCACATAAAGTAGGGACAGCAGTCAGATCCTTATTTTCAGAGTATTCATGATGATATCTCCCGGGGATAGACCGACGATTATCAGCCGCACGCTGATGGCTCTATCCGTTTTTGAGGCCGTTGGTGCGTTCCAAAGAATACAGATCTAAGGAATGAGATTCTATCTGAAGCACATAGATCCTTGTACACAGTGCATCCCGGTGGAACAAATATGTACAGGGACTTGAAGCAACAGTTTTGGTGGCCTAGGATGCAAGCTGACGTTGCAAAGCATGTAGCGCAGTGCTTAGTGTGCCAACAGGTAAAGGCCGAGCATCAGCGGCCAGCTGGAAAATTGCAACCAGTCCCGGTGCCTGTGTGGAAGTGGGAGTAGATTACGATGGACTTTGTTATCGGCTTACCTCGATCCCAGCAAGGTCACGATGCTATCTGGGTGGTAGTGGATCGACTCACCAAGTCGGCCCACTTTATGCCGATCCATATGACGTGGTCTAGAGATCGACTTGCCCAGCTCAATATTGATGAGATTATCAGGTTTCATAGAGTGCCAGTGTCGATTGTCTCAGACCACGACACTAGATTTGTATCTCAGTTCTGGAGCAACTTGCAACAATCTTTGGGTACTAGGCTTAATTTTAGCACTGCTTTTCACCCTCAGAGTGACGGGCAGTCGAAGTGCGTTATTCAGACGCTGGAGGATATGTTACATGCTTGTGTTCTGGACTTTGGAGACGGATGGTATAGATATTTGACACTAGTAGAGTTCGCCTATAACAACAGTTATCAGGCGAGCATTGGGATGGCGCCTTACGAGGCGTTATATAGGCGTCGATGTCAGTCTCCTATCTGTTGGGACGACGTCAGTGAACACCGAATTATCGAGTCGGACTTGGTTGAAGATGCTGAAGCCAAGGTTCGTATTGCGAGACAACGGTTACTCACCGCATAGAGTAGGCAAAAGAGCTGCGTGGACCAGCGCCGTCACGACCTTGAGTTGGTGGCCATGTTTTGCTAAAGGTGTCGCCAGTTAGAGAAATCAAACGGTTCGGACTACGAAACAAATTTAGTCCGCGGTTTGTGGGACCCTTCGAGATACTTGAGCGCATTAGTCCAGTGGCGTATTGGCCGGCTCTTTCTCCTAGTCTCGCTCGAGTGCACAATATTTTTCACGTCTCCATGCTTCGAAAGTATATTCCAGATCCTACCCATGTGATTAGCCCCACTTCTATCCAACTGCGAGAGGATTTGAGCTACGATGAAGCTCCACTGTGAATCCTGTATCGTGATGAAAAAATGCTGCGGAACAGGATGATCCCCTTTGTGAAGGTGCAATGGGAGAACCACGAGGAGCGCGATGCCACTTGGGAGCGCGAGTCCAACATGCAGGAGCGTTTTCCTCATCTTTTTTGTTCTTGATTGTATTTAAGTTTCGAGGACTAAACTTTTTATAAGGAGTTGGTGATGTAGAAACCGAGAATTTTAAAGGTTTAAATTGTAATAAAATTGAATAGTTTGAATTTTGCATAGTGACTTACGTGTGAATAGTAACTTGAAGTTTTCCGAAATTATTTCTTCGAACTTGCCCTATCTAGCCGATCTGAAACCGAACGTGATGTTGTATATACTCGTTTTGATCAATCTCAGCGATCTGAGCATGTTGGCGTGATCCGATTTTGATTTCAATTAGCCTAGGGCCTCGAAAAGCATGCCAGACATTGTTGATCTTTGTTGAGGATGATTTTGTGAATTCTCGAGACCTAATTTTGACGAACCAAAATAGCTACCTAATAGGTTTCGACGAGCCGGACATCGTGGTGTTGTCCGTTTTTATGTTCGACGATTGGATCACCTCGAAATATATGAAATACTATAATTTTGGGGGTTTTCTTGCTAAAGTGACTGTATTTTATGGATGGAATTGGATGGCATTGGTTGTAGAGGGACCTTACAGCATTTTGCACCTACAGTTTTGGTTTTAACTATAATTATCCTTAGGTTGGGGACTCAATAGCATTTTATGCTATTGGGTTAATGGATTCTATTGGATCCCAAGGTTTCCTCGATTTCAAATCCCCTCAGCCTGTGCAACAACCCCCTCCGCGTACTCCTCACCTTCCTATTCTCTCACCCCGAGCCAACCGCCTTGGACCATCGATGGAGGGGACTTCTGTCACGCCCCGAGATTCGAAAGTGGGTCTAAAATTTTTTTTTTTTAAATCAGAGTTTAAACTTATTTTCTCCAAGGCGTGAACAAACCGCCACACATATAGAAAAGTCTCTGTATCTCCAACAGAGTCTTCCCTATATGTGCTCGGCTAACAGATACAGTCAATCAGAGTAGATACAAGATAGATATACTAATTAAGTTCTACTCTATTACATCCACAAGGTTCCAGAGTTATTACAATCCAGTTTCTCAAAATAGAAATATCAGTTATAAGTTTTACTAAAACCAAAAGGGGTACATCCTACCAGGGTCAGTCTATCTCACGTCCTCACACAGAGCGTCCAAAAGTCCCCCCACCCGAAGGACCTGAAAAACAGTCACCCGAGGGTGTGAGACACACCGGAGTGTATCCCAGTGGGCACGACGGGCCGGAAATAGCAAGCCGTACCTACTGGATACAATAATAAGCGGATAGCAAAAGTAGGATATACTGCAACTGAAAGGTATAATTCAAACATGTACCATTAATCATGGATTAATCAACAGAGCAGTGTAATCATATATAAAGCTGATCATGCTATAACTGATAATCTGACAAGTAGGAATGAATATGTTATAGCTGACAAACAGGAAATAGTCATACTATCACTGATAATCTGGCGAGCAATAAATGATCATGCTATAACTGATAATCTGACAAGCAGGAAATAACAAATATCATGCGTCAAAGGTGTCACCACAAATATACCCAATCGAATGCCACTGTTGGCCACAAGGGCCTCAGGCTAAACTTGCCATGGAGCATATGACCTCAGGCTAAACCACTTTTGGTCACACAATCAAGCTATCATAACCCCACTAGGCTCACGGGTCGATCAGACCTCTCTACCGGTAAAGAACACCCACACGGTGGCCAAACCGTCGGTGTGCGTGACGAAAAGCTTGGCTCGACGGCGATCATAATGCTGATGCTCAAACCATGGTCCACTGACCACATAGACGGCAAGAAGCCGAGGAAAATCCCCACTGGGATACTAGTATAACATGCCACATGCTGAAGTAGTATCTCCTATTCTAAATATGCAGTGAAGAATAGAGACAGGTATAGACTATGCTAGTGTCCAATCAAGCATGGCATGTGTCCAGGAAATGCATAACAACTGCTGAAGGAATCATAATATAACTCCACATGATACACAAGTAACTGCTGGAATGTAAGCACGATATGACAAGCAGCTGCTGGAATGTAAGCATGATATATCTCAATATGGTAAACAAGCAACTGCTGGTAGATAAGCAAGTAATAAGAACAGGTATAAACTCAATAGCAATCATACTGCTAAATCTCAGTCCACGGTCGGTAGACCGGACAGTTGGCGAGAAGCCGAGGAAATCCCCACTAGGATATCGATACTGATGCAATTCATGCCAAGTACTGAGACTAGAACTCCTATTCTAAACATGCAGTGAAGAATAGAGTATAACGAAAGGCTCATATGTATAATCAGGCAATATAGCTGAAATAACTGAATGCTGGAATGAAAGCATATAGTAAGGCTAAAGCATAGGTTCAGGGTTACACCAAGAACAGGGGTCCAACCTACCACGGCACCCAATAGGGCCAACCTGATAAAACGCGGACCGAAGATAACCCACTTGTATATAGGAGGAACAACGAATCCACCAGAAGGTAGACGGTCACGATAACCACAAGACGGATCACGGCTGGCTCCTGACGACTGGGCCCTACAATAATACCGGGTGACAACTCAGGATCTATCAAATCCTCAAAGTGCATAAGCGCGAATCGACCGTTTCGTCGATTTGCGCAACATTAAGCATATTTAGCTTAACAGGAACTCCAGGAACCCCACTGAAAGGTCAAAACCACTTTAGAACCTTCAGCTAGCTTTTCCACACTGCTACAATTACAGCCAGGCCCCCAGGTTTACTCGGAATGCATTTTATACACTAAATACACACTGTTTTGGCTCGTTCTCTTAAACGGAGAATCATTTTTACGAGCCGTCACCTCCAGTAGATGACATTCGACTTGCTGAACGCCGTGCTCACACATTTGCGGCAGCGCGATACCCGAGGAAAACTTCGGGCCATGTATTACTCTTCTAACCTAGCCGAAACACATTTTCGTTTCTTCGGCTCACCAAAACCCAAAATAAACGCGAGCATCGCGTTCAGTGACCCCAAAATAGCCAGAAGTACACTGTTACAACTTTTCAAACAGCCCCTACTACAGTTTTTAAGGAATTATTACATTAAGGCTTGATTATGACTTAACTTTGCATCTGTACCTCATTCATCAAAACTTTGTATATAAACATGCCTTTAAATATTGCAAGGACACTGGGGCTCACTTCCCTTGCAGCCCAGGTCTGCTGGTTCAACCAGAACCACAACCTTGCTCTCACACAAGTTCACAATGCACCATACACTTGTCCACACAGATGCAGGTTGATCTGAAGTGAGCATCAAGCTCAGGGGACAATTCTGAGCAACTGTGATATACAACTCGAGAGCTAATTCCCATGTTTCCTTCATTGGGGCATTTCCACAAACACATGGTAGGCACAGTTTTATACAATATACACAAACCATTGTTGCAGGTTGTTCTCAGCAAATACTGGACCATTTTGCTTCCAACTTGGAAGGAATTAATCCACTTCACTTGCTGATCAATTCCCTTCAATTTGGAGCAATCAAATTCCCCAGACAGGCCGGGCCCGAGGAAGAAGAAGACCCCCTCGGCATTGAAAATCGTGATGAGCAACCTGAGGCATCTGGGGCCCAACTAAAGGCACCAACAGGTGCTAATTACCTCCCTGATGCTTCCCATACCCTTGCTTGGTCGACGGGAAGAGGCGGCGCCGGCCGGGCATGAAGCTCCAATTCGAGCTCAATGCCTCTAATGGCGGATTTCACCCGAGGCAACCCGGGACTATTCCACTTGCATGGAGGGACTCTACTGAGTCCCAGAAAGCTTCCCGTCCATCCCCGACTTGCCGGAGACGGCCGGAGCGCCGGCGGCCAAGAATGGAGTCACTCTCGGGTTAAACATGGCCGCCACCATCCGATGCTGCATGGGCAGCATGCAAGTGCATGGATGCACTCCCCTTGGTCCCAGCAACCTTTCTGGACAAGTTCCCGGCGGCGAGGAGGCGCGCCAGCGCCGGAGCAGCAAGCTCGGCCATCATGCACTATTCCAAAAAGCTAGGGCATTCATTTTCTCTCAAACGGCTCGACCACAAATTCTCCAACTTTTCAGATTTGATCTAGATGTTCTACAGTCTCAGCACCCCAATTTTGGTGCGTATTGGTCAAGCGGTTCATGAGTTCTCTCGCGGCGGAGCTCGGCTAGGTTTCCGGCGAGACCTTGCTCCCGCCGGCCAACCCAGCAGCATGGGTGCTCGGCCTTGTGCATGTAGCATCCCTAGGACATGGGAAATCTACTGCTAAGGGTCTCGGGTGTTAGGAACCAGTGGTTAGGGTGCTCTCACCTTGGCCGGAGTTGGTGAAGGAGGAAGAAGCCGGTTCTCGGGTCCTTCTTCACGCGCGGCCTTGGGCACTCTCCAGCAAGGTCCTCCTTGCGCCAGGAACTCCTCAGGGTCACCAGATCAAGACTGGGAAGAGGTTGCTTCCAAGCTCCTCCTTCTCTCTCTTCCCCGAGTTCACAACAATGGGTTGTGACTCCTCGGCCACCCTACACCAAGGCCTTATGAGTTTTAACTCTTGGGAGTTAGAAATCCCAAGAGCCTCGTGTAACCTCCCACGAGGAAGCCCAAAAGCCAACAGGATCTAATGCAAGATTCTTTATGCCATTAACCTTAATCCGGGTTCACACACAACCCCTAGCTCCAAGCTCTGCTCAACCTCATTCGTGAGCCACTTAGGTCTACAGAAGCCCAGTGAACAAGGTCCCAAAGCCTTGGCCCAAGCATATTTAAGTTATTCGAAGAAAAAGCGATAATTTGGCCCTTTTCACGCATTTCGAGAAAATCTGCTCGACGAAATGCAAAATGGACTTCGCCACGACGTCCGGCTCGTCGAGAGCTTCAAGATAGGCTGTTCATTTGCTCAATTTGGTGCACAAATGAATTCTCGGGCCATTTAGTTCAATGTGTCGTAATCCGACGCACGCACTTCGATGCACCCGGATCGCCAAACACGAAAACCGTCAGTGCCATTGCGCTCAGAACGTCGAAATTAGTAAGGATCCACTACTCATACCCCTATGTCAGGGTTTTAGACAGTGGTTCGGCCAACTGTCGCTCGCGAAGGGTCGAAAATCTCGAGTTACTATTCACACTTAAGTCGCGGGGCCTGTTTTTGATTTCTGATTTCGGGAAGATCCGACCGTCGGATCGAAAACATATGAATATGAAACTTCTATGTTTCGACGAGACGATCGCAATGGTGATCTCAGATTTTCCAGATCAGACCCCGATCAAAAGTCGATATTTTTGGGGTCCAATTTACTTATTTTCTGCTATTTAAAATTCCAGAAATTTATTTAAATCTTTTTAAAATTCACGATTACTACAACTTCTTGATGAGCTCGGACTGAGAAGGAAAGAGGAGCTTGCACTGTTGGAAACTCGCTGCACCTTAGCCATTTTAGGCAGCCATTCACCTCTGGTGACTAACCCTGTGGAGCCTGGCCAGTGGACTCTACCGCGCCGTGCCGGAAAAAGGGAACTTCTTTTTCTTCTCTTCATCCGACTGAGGTAACCCCAACTCATCCCCCTCTTGGTTTGCTTGCCTCAAGACTCATTGCAGTGCCCCTCTAACATTGAGGGCATTATCTTGGTGCAGCCGCGTAACCCGAAGCTCCCCAGTTAACTGGCGGAGGCTGAGAAGCCGCCGGAACCCTAATCTGGTCGGGGATTCACACGCACTAGTTCCGGTGAGTTTGCGGGGAATCCAAGTTGCTGGACATCTTCTGTAGACCCCCTGGAGATCATCCAAGAAGTTTGAGGACCTCTGGTTTCGAGTTGACCCGCAATGTGATGCCCTAGAGTTTTGTATCCACCTTGGGCCAAGCATTGTCGCCGGCCGCCGCCGTCGCTCCCCGACCCCGGCCACGCCCCTGGTAAGCTTCCTTACACCTTGACAGTCCTCCTGGTGGCCTTGCATGAACCGGTTAACCCTTGTTTTGATTTCACCATTAGTGCCCAAGGTTGGCCGCAAGCTCTAGCTCCGGCCAACCACTGCCCTCTGACGCCGGCACGGGGATTAACGGAGCTCCTAACACCCTCGAGGTTCCCCTCTTGCAACTGTTGCCTTTGGTGGAACCCCCCCATGCAGGATCGACCAAACCGAGATGTGGTGCAACTCCTCCGGCCACTCCACGGCCTTTGGTAAGTGAGCCTCAACCCCTCTTTGATCTCTTGAACATGATGCTCATGTTTGTTTGGTGGGTTCGCCCGCAGGGAAGAGTTGAATTTTTGGGCTCTAGCTTAAAGGTTTTTGGCCGAGGTTGCTTCTCCTACTATTCCAGCGACCCTTTAGCGCAGTTAAGGTGAGCCTCTGAACCTCCTTGGCATCCTGAGCTTGATGTCTCTTCAGTTTTTAGTTGGTTGAGTGTTGGTGTAGTAATCCCAACTTAGGCATTTGTTGTTCTTGGTAGGTTGGGTTTTACCTTTTCTCAAACTCCATGCCACCCTTGAACAGTGAGCGCGAACTCCAGCAAGTTAAGGGTCTTTAACTGGAACCCTTGGATTGATTCGAAACCCTTCGGATTCTGGTACGAGCCGAAAACTTGGATTTTTAATGTTATTATGCAATTTTTGGGAAGTCTAGGGACCTAGTTGCAATTGTGACAACGTGTACTATCTTGGTCAACTTATAGATGTTTTCTGAATTTTTTGTTCATGATCTAAAAACTTTCGTTGATCGAGAATTGATTATCGACTTGTAAAATGATAAATCGTCGCTTAGCAGCAATTTGACACTTTTTGGATATTGGTCCTTACCTAGTGATAGAGGGTTGCCCAGATGTCTTAAGTGAAGGGTTCTGGGGCAGCACGCCAAATTTCATCTAATTTGGTAGCCTATAGGCTCTGATCGAATCATTATTGATCAATCGACGGATTACCGAAATTTTCGGCGGATCTCGAGACCTTGAGTGACCTAGGTGTTGTGACAGCTATGTAGTCTGTGGTTTTGGCATTGTGAGTCATTTACTGATTGATGGTTATGGTTCAGGCCCGAGCATTTAGGAGCCACCTCGCCAGTCGAGCAGCGGATATCAGGAGTCACCTCGCCAACTCAGCAGCGGATATCAGGACCATCTAGGTTGAGGTGGATACTTCGATCCGGGTATCGGTATAGTGTAACCTTGGGTACCGTGATTTACTGGTCCTATTGGTTGCCTTGCTAACCCTACTTGATGTGTTTACTGCTTGCTATTATATCTATACTCAGTGTAGTTGACACTCTTAGTATAGTAGGGTTTTTATTGGTTCATATTTCATTTATGTCATGCTCAGTGTTTCAGGCACTCTTAGACTCTGTTGTTATATATCACCTACGGCTAGACTATATGTGCCAGTATTTGTAGTTTTACATTGCATGATAGAGTAGGTGGATATCTTGTTATCATGACATATTTATTGATACATTGACATGCTTGATCCCGATTGGGAGTTCTCGACTGTTTGCCGTATTTCCGGTCTCCTGACCACGAGCTTGAGCATCTACATTGAGATCGCCATGCACCAGTTGGACATTTTCACGTACACCAGTGGGCTGATCCCCCACCGAGGTGTTCTTTATCGGTAGAGTGGTTTGTACGACCCGTGAGCCTGTTTTAAATGGCTGCACCTGTGGAACCGGGCGATATTGAGCTCCTTTGATAGTCAACAGGTGTGGGGTTCATGTCAGATTTGGTTTGGCACTAGCCTGAGGTCTTAGTGACCAACAGTGGCATATGGTTGGGTATAGCGGATTCTGACGATGCATAACTATAGTTTACATATATTAGGCCAATCATATGCTTTCATACCTGCTTTCATATCTACTATATATCTGTTTTCATACTTACTTTCATACCAGCTATAAACCTGCATTATATTGTTTCCGTTTTGCTTTACCGCTCTTCACCTACTGAGATACATTCAGTTGTGTCTCACACCTCTGGTGACTTTTGCAGGTCGGTCGGGTTGTGAGTATCAGAGCATTAATCTGTGAGGATACTGCGATAGTACCGTTCCATGACCGTGCATGTTCTAGCCTATTTCAGTTACTTTACAACATGATTATGACGTTAGTATTATTGGGTTATCTGTAGTAGATGTTAATTGTTTATACTCTTCTAATAAACTTTGCTTTAAATATTGAATGTTGTTCTTGCCTAGCCAAGAGTGTGTAGGGGAGACAATGGTTTTGGACAGAAAATCTCCTATCCGCGTGGCGAATCTAATCGCATCCTGAGGTTATATTCTAAAATCTAATTTATAAATAAACAAATAAATAAATAAATAATAGACTGCTTTTAAAATTCAGGGCGTAACGCCATGTCACAGTAAAAATTATATTTAAGCAAAATCAGCCTCATCTGATTGACGTGTTCTGATTTATACTAACAAATGGATGAATTGTTGGGCTCAATGAACCAAAATTTGTCAATTACTTGTTTGGGTACTTCAGATCCAGAACCAAAATAATTTTGATTGAAACTAATTATTGTCAATTAATTAGTCACTAGCCGTCATAGCTAATGGCAGTTTTAACAATTAGGGACCATTTGATTGGATGTAATTAGAAATACAGCTTGAATATACCATAATTATAACTATTTGTATCTTGTTTGGTTGGATGCTTTAGAAAACCCTATAATAATAAATAATTTTTTTGATTGCATATAATTAATAAGTGTTTTTATAAAATATTATCGCTATATATATATATATATATATTTGTTGGTGAGATTACTTCCGAATTAGAAAAGAAAATATTTTTAAATTAAAGAATGTTTAGGAAGGTAAATTTAATTTTTGTTTAAACTAGAATTGCGATCAATTTGAGCGTAGTTTCAACTGTTGTAGTTGGACCTGCCTATACAATTTCTGTTGGGAATCTGATAGTTGCCTTGTGCTAGATGTTGTGAATCCATAACCCGCTCTGAGAACCGATTTCTAGCTGTTGATATGGCACTTGCTACGGTACCGATTATTGGGATTTCACAACAGAAACATTAAATTTGGTTTTTATCATAAACCCGTCTTCTCAATAAAAAAAAATTGAAAATTTGCACCGACACAATCACAAAAGAGAAGAAAAAACTAAAATTGAATATGCGGGTAAAATAAGATTCATTAATAAAGAAAAAAATTACACCTGACTCATCTTCTACATAGAGTAACTTCATTTCGATCTCTCTTCCTTAATCGCTCTCATCATTTTCTTATCTTCTATAAATCCAGAAGAATTTTCTTTTTGAACACATTCGTGTACAAGATGCATCCAAAAATATGAGCATTTTGATTATAACATATGAGTGTGACTAAGTCGTTCTTCCACCACTACAAAATAATAGTATTTATATTATATTTGAGCAATGCTACATGTACACTCCAAAGGAGGTATACATCCTACACCCACCAATCTAAGGGTGGAGGGATCACTTCACAAATTGTGAAGTGATCCCTCACCACACCCCACCCATTAGATGGGTGGGATGTATGATATACACCACACAAGAGATGTACACTTAGCATTTTCCATTATTATTTATAATTTATATTAAAAGATACCCAGATCGTAGTTTAATTAAATTTCTATTCTAATTAATATTTAAATCTTAATTGATTTATATTTAACAAATTTAAATATTAATTCTAATCTAATTAGAATTCAGCTGCAAATCTAATCAAATCCTAACCATTCCAACTACTGCAGTTGCATGAGTTCAAATGCACCAAACCATCTATTATATTTGAATTTATATATAATTATAACTACAATAATATGTAACCAAATAGCCTCTTAATGGGTTAGAAATAACATGCGAATATCATTTACCATATAATATTTATCATTCAGTTAGATTATCAGGTGAATAATGTTTTCGTTGCTAGTCATAAAATTAATGCGACTTTATCTTGAAATACTAGTTATATAAGACGATGTTTGCACTAGAAATACTAGTTATATAAGATGATGTTTGCATAATTTGAGAAATATAAAAAAGATGACACATCCAATGGGACTATTACGATGTCAAACACACAAACTTCCGCCGTTTTAGACCTGATATTTTCGTCAAATTTAATTACACGCATCATAATTCGTTGGGTCTATGACACAGTTCAAAATATTTAGCTCTGATATATTATATCAAATGTAATGATCTCACTAGTAATAATAACTCGTTGGATCCAAACCACAACTAGGTCCAACTCATAGCCCAAAATGCATAAGCATCCAATGTCTTTTATATGCCCACCCAACAAATATTCTCTTATATACCCACCCAATAAATACCAAATGTAATGATATGATCCACTAATAATAATAACTCGTTTTACTCAAAATACTTAAACTCCGTTATTATTATTAGTGTTCATTATTTTTTATATATTCAATCACAATTTCATTTTCAATCCGATGTGAGACTATTAAAGTTTCACTGGAAATTATTATAATATTGAAGAAACTAAAAATTAAGTGGGACTATTAAGTGGGACTTATAATTATGATTATCATCAGAAGAAAAAAAAAAAAAAAAAAAAAATTACCCATCAAATTCATGTTTCAAAAAGTTGCGAAGAATTTCTTGACTTTCTTCGTTATTAAGAAATAGTAATTAAGATTTGATCAATAAAATTAATGGATTTCACCGAATGTTGTTTCAAATGTAAGTTATAATTAGCCATATTAATTCAATTATAAAATTAAATAACAAAATCTAAAATATGATAGTGATTAGATTCTTGTGAGTTGCTAAAAAAAGAAAATTTAAAATTTTGATTTTAGAAAAAAATATTAATTTAAATAATAATAAATAAATATATCCTTAATTTTTTCTTTTTCAATAGTACATTGTCGACTGACTAGTGGTGAATGCTGATAACAACATAAAAAAAATTAAGAATAAGATAAAATATCATCCAAGATTCAATTCCATATTCTATAAGAAATTCAAAAATAAATTTAGTTTGTCAGTTACTAAATTTTTTTGATTCGGATATTGATCCAAAATTTATAAAAGTACTAGATTCAATTCTATATTCTATCAAAACAGGATACAAATTTAAGGACAAATTAAGTTTCTTAGTTATTACTATGTTTTTTTGCATTTGGATATTGATCTAATAGTTATAAAAATATTAAATTCAAAATTGGATATGTAAATTTAAAAACTCGTTCGGTTATTTAAAAAAAATACATTTTGAATCCGTATTAAGTGTAATTTCAATTTGAATTCCTATTGATTTAGTAAAAGATAAAAATAAAATATATTCAATATTTATATCAGTATTCATATATAAAAAATTAAATATGGATCATAAAAAAATAGTTGTTGTAAATATCAAACCATATGTAGTTAATTTCATCTTATTTTAATGGCGTAGGGCTATTATACTCTTATAAGTATAGATTTTTTGTACTCATAATTTTTCGCTCTTGAATGATAGGATGTGCGGTTATGATGATAGTGGTGTTTCTAGAATTTAGTGGATTGTTGGTGAAATAATATAAATTTTAAAGGACCACTATAATCCTAATCGCACATTCTTTCATCCCAGCGCCGAAAACTTATAAGTATGAAAAAATTTATACTCATAAAAATATAAAAATATAGTAATCGGACTCATGTTAATGATTGTATGGAGTTTCAAGTTTGCCAGCAAGTTCAAAAAAAAATAAATGAGTTAGATTTTTTAAAATGTTGTTCTCTACAATATTGATTGACGATTCTATAAAAGAAAATATGAAGTGAAAAAATAAATTATGATACTCAATAATTTCATATCAGATGAAAATAAAATTATGTTTAGGTATATAAGAGAGTATAAACACTAGTAATAATATTTGGGCTTAAGCATTTTAGTCCGGTAGCTTGAATCTAACAAATTATTATTACTAATAGTCCGGATCATTACATTTGGTATCAAAGTCAATCATCATCAGAAAATATGTGACGAGTTTCGGCTGAGCAATGTGTCAGATTATGTCGGAGTCTGAATGACAAAGCTAGCGAGACAAGTCTCTGTAAACGGCAGAAGTTCGTGGCACCCAATTGTCCCACATCGAATGTTTAGGAAGTTCGTGACGCCCAATAATCTCACATCGGATGTTTGGAAAGATCGTGACACCCAATAGTCCCACATCGGATGTGTGGAAAGTTCATAACACCCAATACTCCCACATCGAATGTTTGGAAAGTTCATGATACCCAATAGTCCCACATCGAACGCTTGCAAAGTCCATGATACCCAATAGTCCTACATCATATGTTTACTAATAATAATAATTGAGCTAAACATTTTGGACTAATAATTTGATCACCAGTTCAAAAAATTATTATGGCTAGTGATCCGAATTTTTATATAAATTCTCAATAACTAGTGAAAAATAAGAAATAAAATTACTCTCCAAATATATATCTATAAAATTGAAAAATTGAATAACTATCCAAATAACATATGGTAAATCATTACCGTTAAACCAAATTTTAAAATTTGTTCTCGTCATTTCTGATGAAAAATTTAGTCCATAAAGTGTAATAACAAATATAATTCTTTAAGAGCTAGCCTCTTTAATTCACAGTAATTTTTAAGATGCTTAATAAAAGTATATGATGATGATGTGGGAATTGTAAAATTTCATGTTTATTTTATTATAGTAATATGACATATTAGAATTTAAAAATTTTTGTGGAAGCTTATAATCCCTTAAAATATGGGATTTAAAAACTAACCTCCTCCCTTGGTAATTTTTTTTTTTTTTTTTTTCCTGAGAAAGTTTGATTTTAAAAAACTAAAATATCTTTGTACAAATTTTATATCTCTCTCAAAAATTTAAACTAAGTATAAGAGGCAAATAAGTTTAGGAATTTTCTAAATTTAGGAATATTTAAATAGAGTTTATCTTCAAATAATAATAATTTTTATATAATTAATTTAGTATAAAATGATATATAATATTAGTTTCTATAGAAAAGAGTATTGCGATAATTACTAAACATCATTATCTTTAATAGACTTAAGCAAAGTTTCCTATGTGATTTATGCAAAAAAATATAATCGCTAGAACCAAAATATGCAATAAAAAATCATTAATTATTCAAATCAAATAAATTAAAATATTAAATAATAAAATTTTATATTTTAAAAATTTAGATAGTCGTTTCAAATACTCTCCTTATACACACTATTCGCGAAGAAGCTCAAGAGCCTTCAATAGTGTAGGAGCAAATCTTGTGACATTTAGCTTCAAATCTTGATTGAACATGTAGAACTCCGCCACCTTTTGCCAACCACTGTTGTGAATTGAATCCGGATCCTTGATTACAGGGTGATCTCTCCCAAATTTCTCCAACAATGTGGTCTCCTCCGCGCTAACCGTGTACTCGACATCTCTCAATTTCATTTCCCTCGCGGGCGAACCGTAGAATCCCTCGGCCATGAACTCCAATTTCCCATAGGGCACCACTTGGACCAGGGTTGCGTTCGTTCTGAGAAAAACGATGTTTGTTAGCCCCGCACCATGCACCCCCATCAGCACGTCGCACGAGTCCACCACCTTCGCAAATTCCGTCACGTTTAAGTCCCTCTGGGGCTCGATGACCACCGCCTCAAACCCTAACTCCTTGGCCGATTTCGCGACTTCCTCTACATTCAACAACCTCCTGGAATTTCCCCTATTTATGAGCATTAGTCGTGGTTTCTTTTCCGGCTTATCTCGATAACTTATCGGTACATCTTTTGGAAGTGAGTAAACTTCTCGAATGAACAATCGGAAGTCGAGCATCGTATTCCCTTCTGGAGGGAAATCAGGTGAGATTCCAAAATCACGATGGCTCCGAAGGCCGACAAGAGCACGCGGGTAGCAACGGAACTCCTTATCGCTATCAAAATCGATAATTTCATACCGGGAGAGCTTCTTAAGTATCATACTGTACTTTTCTACCCACCAAGGTTTGAGATCGGTTATGAGGAATTGAACCTCGCCGTTGAACCGATGAGAAGTAAGGTAGAGAGGGACGATCACATCGCTGAAGTCGTGCCACACGTTCCCAATAAGGCCCCCAAGCGCGAAGACGACCGCGGGGACATCGTGCCGGACTGTACAAGGAGGGGCTTCGAACAGACCGCGTACCGATTTTATCGTCACGAATTTGATCCACGGAAGATACTTGCGAGACTGTACTCGGATTTTCCATTCTTGAGGTTCAGGATTAGTGATTTCGGGAGGAAGGACATATAAGACTGTTGAGTTGCTCCCGAGGATTCGAGCATCGCCGGTCATGTCACAGACATCACATCGTGGATTTGACGTGTCGCAGATTGGCTTTAGCTCTACCGGTTGATTGAATTTCTCGTCACCTCCGCCTACACGTAAAGGACAAGAATTCTCAGCAAATTATCAAATTTTAGTCTAGTTCTCAATCATCAATTTTAACCATAAGTTTTGCTAACTCTCCACAGTGTGAACTGAACGAATCAAAATTAAAATGTCACTGTTAGGTTAAAGGTGTGTTAACTCTACTCACAGTGATTGTGATTGGAGGGAGTACAATCAAAATATAAAAGTCTGCTAAAATTAGTTTTCAGGTTCCAAATACTTGATTATTATCCAAAATGTGTCGAAAAATTAAAATTGTAAAGCAATCGAAATAGAGATTTCAGATACCAACTATCAAATTTTTAGTCAACTACGTACGAATATAAAAAAAAAAAAAAAACTATTATATTTTAAAAATTTAAGCTCTTACAAAGTAGTAACATTTATATATTTTATTTTTAACACTACTTCTAGACTTTTTAAATAGACCCATAATATAGAATTGAATTAAACGAAAGAAAATTAATTATATATATGTTAGGAGCATGACTCGAATTCGGAATCTTCTACTCTATGTACTCGACGGTAAAACTATTCTCGTCCTTGTCTCTGCAAGGAGGAAAACGTCGCTCAACCCGTCGTCCCCTTCTGGTTGGTCCCTGCGGGTTGGCAGGGTATAACGATCCGGCTCAATAGTAATAATAACTCGTTAGGCCTAAAGTACAATCCAAAATGTTTAAGCCTAATTATTATTATTAGTGTGCATGTCTTTTATAAACCCAATCACAATTCCTCCACATCCGATGTGGGACAATTGGGGGCATCACAGACTCCCCTTTTAGGCCTGACATTCTCGTCAATCCATCCTCCACATCCGATGTGGAACAATTGGGGGCATCACAAACTCCCCCTTTTAGGCCTGACATTCTCGTCAATACAAACACACGCACAATCCAAGATCACCAGGCGATATAAGACTTGTCTAGCTAGTCCTGTCATCTAGATTCAAGCTCAGCCGAGACTCATCACACACTTCCGGCATCTAGATTCAGGCTCAGCTGAGACTCATCACACACTTCCGATTGGTTATTGGCTCTGATACCAAATATAACGATCCAGCCCACTAGCGATAATAACTCGTTGGGCCCAAACCACAGCCCAAAATAGTTAAGCCCAGTTATTATTATTAGTGTCTATATCTCTTATAAACCCAATCACAATTCCATCTACATTCGATGTGGGACAATTGGGAGCATCACACATGGACACGTATATTATTTTCATCCCTATTTGCATTCGATTTAATCTCAATTTGATATATTTTAGGTCCAAACCTCTTTTTTTTCTTCTATGACAGATAAAAAATTAAATACGAGGAAGCTTTAAGACAGTAAAAACTTTTTTTTTTTTCCTCTATAAAATTCATATAATCTATGCGCAGAATAAACAATTTACTTTATTCTAATTTAGAAATGCATTCGTCAAATATATGTGCTTTATACTTTAGAGGGTCCAAAAGACTAGTAACGGGCCGGGCTTTGGATATCCATAATATTTGTAGGCTAGGGTTGGGCCACATTAAATGGGTTACAAATTTTTTTGAAACTTATCAAAGCCGGGCTCGAATCCAACCCGAAACTCAAATCGGATGTGTGGTGTTTCTGTACGTAATATCGCGTTCCGCATATTGCGATGAATCGATTATGATATATTTTTTACAGTCTCACCGGATCGAAAAGATAAAAGCATATTTTATCCCAACTCTATTTTATCTAATAATATTAGATGATCTTGATACCAAACTGATTTTTAATGAAAAAATAAGATAATAAGATAGAATTTTTAATAAAAAATAATAAAAAATTCTCAAGCAACTTGTCTTTATGGGTTGGAGCTTTCATGGTACAAAATTATCATCATCAATAAAGAACAAGTTAAGCTTGTTTTCTAGGACAATGCCAAAATTTCTCTATCATTTAGAAAATAAAAAGATAACATAGAAATAATGTATGTAAATTAATACTATAACTCAATATGCAGAAAATTAATGCACTGGATCTATTGATCTCTTTCATTGGTCTAAAAGATATATAAAAAAGTAATCTCAACTAATGAAAAATAATCGAATGGGCCAACTAAAACGCAAGATCTAATAATTAAGATTAATATATATATATAAATATATATATATATATATATATATATATATATATATATATATATATATATATAAGGAGTACTGAAACAAATAATGATTATCTTGTAGAGGACAAAGGGCAAAGTGATCGACCTTTAGTTACCTTTTTATTATTATTATTATTAGAAGAGTTAATTAAAATGTTAACTTTGTAAATTTGAGGCTATGAAAAATGTAGAAAATTATTAAAATTTTATTAGTGTGCAGAGTGTTATAGAAATTGATTAAGCATCTCACCTAATTGTTGAGTGTTCTCCAAAGATTCCGGTATTTTCTCCTTTGCTTTGTTCTCTTCTTCCTTCTTGAAATTATCTGATTTTGGCTCCTCCTCATTCCGACTCGGCTTGATTTTTTCTTAAAAATATAAAAAACCAAAATAATATATATATTAAGTTTTTTTTTCCGCTTAAAAACTAATCTACATCTTTAGTTAATCAACTATATATCATCTTACAAAGCAATGCAAAAAATTACTGGACACTATTATTGATCTCTTTCATTCGTCTAAAATATATGTACGAAAGTGATCTCAACCAACAAAATCAATCCAATGGTCAGCTGCAACGTAAGATCCAATATTTGATTCAGATTATTTAATCTCTAGCTTTTTTTGCTGGACGATGGGATCGCCTGATACATAAAGAGAACTGAAACAAATTATGATGATCTTGTAGAGGACTAAGGGCAAAGTGAAACTTTTCCGACCTTTAGTTAACATTTTTTTTAAAAAAAAAAAAAATTAGAAGAGCTAATTAAAAGGTTAACTTTCTAAATTTGAGACTATGGACAATGTAGAAAATTATTACAATTTTATTAGTGTTTAGATCGTTATAGAAATTGATTAAGTGTCTCACCTAATTGTTGAGTATTCTCTAAAGATTCTGGTATTTTCTCCTCTGCTTTGATCTGATCTTCTTCCTTCTTGAAATTATCTGATTTTGGCTCCTGCACATCGTGGCTCGCCTTGATTTCTTCTAAAATATAAAAAACCAAAATTATATATATATGGAAAATGCTAGCACTTCTCTCTCTCTCTCTCTCTCTCTCTCTCTCTCTCTCTCTCTCTCTCTATATATATATATATATATATATATATATATATATATATATATTAGTTTTTTTTTTTTTCCTTAAAAGTTAATCTACATAATATCTTTAGTTAATCACCTATCATCTTACAAAACAATGTAAAAAAAGAAAAATAATTAAGGTAATAATATGTTAATTTTAACCATGCTAGCTTCTTTAATTAATACACTATTTAACTTCTTATACTAAAAACAAAGAATAAAAGAGAATGAATTAAGGTAATTATAAGTTAATTTGTCTCACCTTGCTCTACATCCTGTGTAGATGGAGTTGATACAATTTCATGTTCATTCGATGGTTGCGAAAACACTACAAAATTCCAATAAGCTCATGAGAATTAATATTGCACAAAAATATCTAAAAAATAAAAACAATAATAATAATAATAATTATAATAAATTTTACTAGCTAGATATACTAGCTAGCTCAGTGGTATGAAAGGATCAAAATGACCGAGCAAAGATAACTGCGACTCACGATTTGGAGCGCGAATCGTGAATTGCTCCGACATGGTGAAGTAGGTGAGCAAGGCCAAGAAGAAGCCCGCGAGCAACCCCGCACCGACATGGCTCTTCGACAGGCTTCGAACCAAGCTCTTCATCTCTCCCAAACCCTAACTTTCTCGATATATGTATATATATATCTTCTCGATCGATCTCACCACCTACCCTTTCAAACTCTCTTCGTGACGACGATACAACGGAGGAAGCTTTACACAAATTGCGACGACATTCACACTCTTCGACCGCCGCCGATTATTATATATATCACGGCGGTGAGCTGTGATACCTTTGTATGATATTGTAGTACTCTCCTTAGCACGTTGTTTCTTATAATAACTTTGGAAGAGAAAAAAATACTGTACATAAAATGATTCTCATGTGTACTATAATTATTTAATTTATAATAATTCAAGTAGAGCCAAAGATGCATTTGAATTTAACTTCCAATAACAGTAGAGAATCATCCCAGTTGGTTAATATACGAGGAGTGTAGACTTTTTTGGTAAAACGAATGGGTAGTATTTTTCATTTAATTAATGTGCCCGTGTTGAAGCATAGAAGTCTCTGTGCTTTAATTTCAAGTTGATTTTTATTCACTATAAATATTAAAAATATTATTTTATGATATAGTTTAACTTTTTTTTTAAATTAATAATTATTTTGTATTATTTAATTTGATGTTAAAATAAAATTTAATATAGTATTAAAATAGAAGATCAAGAGTATTATATATCAAACTCCTAGCATAATTAATTTTTTAAACACCGATCTTGAGTACAGGAAGAATGTAAAATATAAATATTAGAGAATAACTATTGTTTCACATTATTTATCCAAAAATTTATCTGTGAATCACCGAACTCACACACCGAACAGATCTAGTTATACCAATTATTTTCTATTAGAACAATACTATTCGTACATTTAAAATTGAATGTACGATATACATTTCATTCATCTCAGAGCGGAGACTTATTCACCAATCACTTTCAAGTGATTAATAAAATTTATTTTTTTTATGACATGTAAAATATATATTTTAGAAGCATTTTTCTTTCCTCGGTTATCACGTGGAAGTAAAAATATTATGCATAGTCCATCTAGTTTATCTATATAGCAACTTGGTTGTTATAATTATTGATTAATTAGTAAAATGCTTTAGCTTTTGACTTTTTACGTGAAGTAAACTAAAAAAAATTGATTCGTTAAAATTCGTGAAGGAGAAAATTAATTATTTTGTAAAAAAATAATAATAATTTTACTACATGAAACTTTGAAAAACTAAACAGTTTTAACCGAAAATGCATAGGCATTTAGTGGCAATATTTGGATAGTGCAGGGTGTTCCCATGCATTTTTAACCAAAGTGTACGCAATGGAAACGCTTCCTATTCTTAAATAAGAGAGAGTGCATAATTAAATAAATAAGGAGTGAAAAAGGACAAGTAGAGACAAATTGGAAAGAGACGAACTAAAGGATTTTTTTTTTTTTTTTTTTTAATCTTTTTAAGGAGAACCCAAAAGTGTGGGCTAAAAAATTAATATAAAAATCTCCAGAAAATAATAATAATAATTATTATTATTATTATTATTATTTTAAATATATTTAATAATATTTTTATTGAGACCGGTGAAATGTAAATGATTGCACTAGTAAAAGTCAATAAATTTAGTCATTATTTACTGGCTGAATTTAATGTGACTTAGTCAATATATTCTTCCTAACTCCCATGACATCACTTTAATTTCTTCTAAGTAGGGAGAATGAAAAGGCAACATGATAGTATTTAATTTAAAACAGTAATTTGAATAAGGTACCAATCACTTTGGAGAAAGAGAAATGTCACCTACAAAGCTGTTTCTTTGATTAGTCAGCAAAGATGTCACTTGAAGTATTTGGCATCAAATGGGCCCACTATTGGGAGTTTCCACATGCACATATTTAATGTTCTACACTTATCTTAAATTGCCCCGTAAGTAGGGATGTCAATCGGTACGGATATTCAAAATTTTATTTAAATTTAAATTCGAACGAAATAAATTTACTCGATGTTAAACGGATATGAATTCGGATATGGATATAAAAATTAAAAATTCGATGAATTTAAATTTGGATATAAATTTTGATTGTACTCGATCCGAACCAGAATCCGACCAGAATCCGAATTTATTTTATGTTATATAATATATGTGTATATAAATATTTAATATTATATTTAAATTTATATTTTAAAAATTTAAATTTAATATAATATATTTTGAAATATTGTAAAGAAAAAAAAATAATTATTATTTTCGGTTTGGATTTTTGGGTTTAGATTCGAATTCGGATTTTGAATTTTTGGTCGGGTTCGGATTTGGATATGGTATTTTAAAATCCGTCGGATTCGAATTCGGACTCGGATTTGGTAGTAGGGTTTGGATTTGGGTTCGGATTTTTGAAAATCCATCCCGAATTCGATGACATCCTTACCCACAAAGATGCATCCCCAGTACTTGACAATGTAGCTGGAGCTAGCCCAAAGTGGTCATGGTACTCTTTAATTTTTTAATATTACTTATTAGTCCTAAATACTAATTTAACAAAAAAAAAATTAAATAGCCATGACCCCTCAGCTTTTTAATATTTGCTTAATTTATTTTTTATATTAATATAATTTTTTTTTCTTCTCTATATATATTTTAAATAGGTAAAAATATATTAAGAGTCGCATACTTATAAGGTATTTTGAAATACATTTCTTAACTCTAATTTTTTTTATATATATTTTTTAAATTTCTACCTAGTGAGCTATTTTATTTAACAAAATAAAATATTATATTAAATTTAATAGCTTTTTGATCTAATAATCATTAAATGTTATAATTTTATTTATTAAAAATATTAAGAAATCGATCGATCGCTAACTGAATTACTGTTAGAATTGGTAAAATTTATAGTTATTTAAATATAATAATATAAATAAAATAATTAAAAATTAAATATCTATAATTAAAATTAATTTTAATATTTTTATATTAATTATTAAATTTATAATTTTTTTTAGAAAAAAATTAATTAGATAAAATTATATTTATGTACTAAAATTTTTATTTAAATATATTTTGACCCTCTCGGAATTAAATTCTGGCCCTGGGTATGGTACCATCCGTTCCACAATGCCGCCATTAATTATAATTTAGACTAGTGTAGTACCCGCGCGATACAACGGGCAGATATTATTAAAATAAAAATATAAATAATTTTTGACATTACAATAACACGAAAAAATACGTATTTTGTAAGTCACTACCAATACTGTAGCAAATAGTTTTTATAATATCTTCGCTTTAACAATCTTCATTTCTCTTCTTCTTTTTGTTTTGACAATCTTCATTTTCCTTCTTCATCGGTTTCAGAACTCTCAACGTAATTACAAATAAAAGAGAGTAAATACAAGTTATTTTATTTTATTTTAAAATGTAGGAACAAAAAAATTTTAAAATTTTAATACAATAATGACCTAAGCACTCTTTTTTTTTGCCTCTTAATTGCTTTGCGACTTCATCCAAATTGGCCTTAGAACTTCTAATGTTACATACAAAAAGATGATAAATAATAATTTTTTTAAGTAAATGATATAAGGTATTGCTTAAAGGAAAAAGCATAGATACAATTGCTAAGTTATTTTATTTAATTTATAAAAGCATGAACAAAAAAATTTGAAAAATGTAATACAATAATTACCTAATCACCTTTTTTTTTTTTTTTGCCTTTTGATTGCTTCATGGCTTCATCCAAGTTGTACTTAGAACTTCTCCTGTTACATACAAAAACTTATAAATAATTAATTTTTTGAGTGCTAAAAATATAAAGTACTATGTAAAAAAAAAAAGAGTATATTAGATAACTTTTCTTAAGCTGTTTTGATTGTTCCACTTGTAGATATTTGATGCCAATGTTAATGGCCGATGCCATCTATATAGTCAAACAATCTGTTTTGATTGTTCCACTTGTAGATATTTGATGCCAACGTTTATGGTCGATGTCATCTATATAGTCAAACGTAAGCTGTCGAACCATGCACACCAAATTTGTGTTTTAGATTACATGCTTGTTTACTTTCAATAATAAATTTTAAAAATATTTTTAGAAAATTTTAAAATTATAACTAAAATAACATCAAATCAAATGATTTAAAATTTTTATACAATATTAAAACCACCTAAAATATAGGTGTGTTGAATTACGGTTTACCGGAGAATCGGAGAAATGCACCAGCATATAAAAGATAAATCGTTGTAATAAATCGCCGAAAGATTTCTGCAAAAAAATAAAATAAAATTAGTAAAAAATTAAATTACGTATATAGTAATTGATAAAATAAAATATTAGGTAAAAAAGTTGCATTAGGTCTTACAGTAACACCAAATAGAAAAATCTGATATAATTAAGGTAATTGTTGAGAATTTAATTATTTGAAAATTGGGATGAAGGAAAGAGTGGGATTTAATTAATTAAAAATTTGGATGAAGGAAAAAATGCCATTTGGTATTCAGATATTGAGGATTAATAGTTTTGTATAGATGCTTAAACATATATGAAGACCCCTCAACATTTTTGTCATTTTGTCCCACCTTAAAAATTTAATTATTGATTGCCTTAGATGGTAAGTTCAAAGTCTAATTATTTTATTTTTATAACTGAGTACATTTAAAAGAATAATGTTATTTTGTAGTAGGTTGATTCAACTTGTCAATTCTTTGATTTGATTGATATATGCCTAACTTTTGATTCTTTTTAATTAAGAGGATGCTAGGTGTACACCCCATAAGGGGTGTACATCCTACACCCCACCTCATCCTGGGGACTAGTGGAAGAAGTCCCACCTCAGAATGGGGTGGGGTGTAAGATGCATACCCTTCATGGGATGTACACTTATATTTACCCTTTAATTAAAATATATGTATTAGTAAAATTACCAAATTTATTGATAGGTAGAATAGTGTTTCCACGAAATAAAATAAAATAAAATAAAATAAAGCGAAATTTTCTTTCTATTGCCATATTCGTCATAGGCTTAATCCAGTCTTAGCACAACCTCCATTTTTGTGATAGGTGCTGTTTAGCTTAGTCAATTCGTCATTTATGTTATAAACACGGCTTGATCAATTTGTTGAATTATATAAAATCATATTTCGAGTCGATATCACGATACTCAACTCTGCGACGGGTTGAATATATTGAATTTGATTCTAATTTGATCCGATCTTATTCCTAAATATTATGGATGACTTATGAATATTTTAAAGAGAATTTTTAAAAGGAGATCGACGACTAGAAGTGAATCGGAGACTCGAATGGACGGTGGAGATCGCTTCCTATTAGAATTAGATTTTTAGAGTTATATTAACTCTTGTGATTCATCTTTTCTTTTTTAGAGAATCATTGAAAAAAACTCTAATTAAGAGAAAAAACGTGGAGAGCCTCCGTGAGAGAGTTTTTTGTAATCCAATTTTACTTCTTATACTTTTGTATCGTGGATTAATCGAAGAACACATTGAGGTGGTCTTGCCCGTGAACGTAGGTCGACACATTGTTGGTCGAACCACGTAAATCTTTTGTCCTTATGTTTTCTTATTCGTTTTATTTGTTTAGTTATTCTCGTGCTTATTTTTTATGATCGTTCTCGTTTACTTTCATTTATAAAAGATCATGTTTCCACTGCCCTTGTGTGTTGTATGGATTGAAGTGTGCTCGGTAACTCCACGGTCGGTTCCCCCTTCAATTGGTATTGAGCATTTGGTTCTTCGTAGTTCATTGATGGTGAAATGATGACAGGAAAAGTTTCAGTGACAAAGTATGAGATTTCTCGATTTGATGGAGAGAACTTTGCATCGTGGAAACTGAAAACGCAAATAGTTTTGATTAAAGATGCTTGTGAGATCACCATGCAAGAAAAGGAGAATAAGCCAGAAGGAATGACGGATAAACAATTTGAAGAGAATGACAAGATGGTTTTGGCCAAGAAAGTTCTTCGGAGGAGGCTATGATAGCATGGGAAAGACCTTTCGAGAGGGAGCATGGTGATCGAGAAAAGTCGAGATCAAAATTAATGACAAAAAGAAAGTAAAGTGCTGGAATTGTGAAAAGTTAGATCACATTAAGAAAGATTGTCAGGTTAATGGAGTTGATGGTAAATCTGATTCAAACAATCTTCAAGGTAATATAGCCGAAGTGGATGCTAAGTCGGCTAGTTCGGAGGATGGAGATGCGTCAGTCACGTTGAATAGATCCGAGCTTATTTATCATTAAATATTGGATTCGGGGGCGTCATTCCACATGACTCCATATAGGGAGTGATTTTATTCTTATAAGTCGCGGGATGGTGGAGTTATCTATTTGGGTGACAACACGACATGTCCGGTGGTTGGAGAGGGAGACGTTTGCATCAAGATTTTTGATGGTGCTATTCGGACGGTTTCTAATGTTTGACATGTTCTTGCACTTCGGAAAAGTTTTCTATCACTTGAAAATTTTTACAAACAAGGGTTTAAATTCATTGGCGGGAAATATTACTTGAAGGTATGTCAAGATTGTTTGGTATTGATGAAAGGAGAGTGAGTAGGTGGTCTTTATAGATTAGTGGACGAGACTCAAGTGGGAGAAGCGGTTGTTGCAAGCGCAAAGGTGGAGTCTTCAACGGTGTGGCATCGTCGTTTAGAACACATGAGCGAGCGCGGATTGCAGGTATTATCCAACCATGAACTTCTTTCAGGTTACAAGTCTGCACTATTAGATTTTTTGTGAAGATTGCATCTACGAGAAGCAAAGAAGGTTGTCTTTTTCTCTATCACATCAAAGAAGTAAAAAACATCTTGAGTTGATTCATTCGAATACTTGGGAGTCTCCCGTTACTTCGTTGGATGGATGTTCTTACTTCGTTTCATTCATTGATGATTACTGTCGGAAGGTTTGGGTGTATATTCTAAAGCGAAAGTTCGATGTGTTTTAGATTTTTAAGAAGTTCAAAATTCTTGTTGAAAATGAAAACAATTTAAAAATTAAGTGTGTACGTTCTGATAACGGAGGGAAATATTGTTCAAGAGAATTTGATGTGTTTTGTAATAAACATGAAATTAAGCGGCATCTCACAGTACCCGATACACCGCAACAAAACTGTGCAGCGAAGAGGTTAAATAGAACACTCATGGAGAGGACCCATAGCATGTTGAGTACCTCAAAACTCGGCAAGAGATTTTGGGCGGAAACTGTGAGCACGGCTTGTTATTTGATTAATCGAGCGCCGACAAAATCACTTGGTTTGGGAACTCCTGAATAAGTCTGGAGCGGCAAGTCTGTTGATTACTCCTATCTTCGTGTCTTTGGATGTGATACTTATGCATGTATACCGAAGAAGAAAATGTCAAAATTTGATAAGAACTCTCGGATGTGTATATTTCTTGGCTACGCGAAAGGTGTTAAGGGGTATCGATTGTGGGACCCTACTACCCACAAAATAGTCGTAAGTCGTGACGTTGTCTTCAATGAAGGGTCCTTTTAAGGCACCAAGGAAAAGCAAGATGATAATGCTATGATTCCAATTTAGCTCTTTGAAGCGCGCGATGAGATGCAAGTTGAACAAGCACAACAGGACGATGAAGTAGTTGATGATGAACCAGACTTGGAATCTCCGCAATCATCCGAAGATACAAATTCACCGGTAGAGTCGCCAGCAGATTCTGGGCGTCCTAGGAAGGTTATTAGACCTCCTGCGAGGTATAATGATTATATTACTTCATTTATTCCTTATGCTAGCCATGTTAGTGCATATATTCCTCCCTTGGTAATTTTTCTTTTTTTTTCTGAGAAAGTTTGATTTTAAAAAACTAGAATATCTTTGTACAAATTTTATATCTCTCTCAAAAATTTAAACTAAGTATAAGAGGCAAATAAGTTTAAGAATTTTCTAAATTTAGGAATATTTAAACAGAGTTTATCTTCAAATAATTATAATTTTTATATGATTAATTTAGTATAAAATAATATATAATATTAAGTTCTATATATAGAAAAGAGTATTGCGATAGTTACTGAACATCATTATCTTTAATAGACTTAAGCAAAGTTTCCTGTGTGATTTCTGTAGAAAAACATAATCGCTCGAACCAAAATATGCAATAAAAAAATTATCAATTATTCAAATCAAATAAATTAAAATATTAAATGATAAAAATTTATATTTTAAAAAATTAGATAGTCATTTCAAATACTGTCACGCCCCGAGATTAAAAATCCAGTCTATTTTTTTTTTTTTTTTTTTTTTTTTTTTTTTTTTTTTTTTTTATGAGAGTTCGCAAAACCGGGCGTAACAGACCGCCACACATATAGGAGATCCTCTATCCAAACGGACAGAGTCTCCCCTATACATGCACGGCTAGGCAAGTATAATATCATACAATCAAAGATCAAGTACAACTAAACTAAACTACATGATAATATCCAATCAATTTAAAGATGTACTAAATCATACCAATCCTCAGAGAAAGTAAATCAACTAGAATATTGATCGACAAAGTATGAAATAAACATAAGTGCTCAGATATCACGAAAATCCAAGATACTGTCTACAGATCAGATCAGGATCACAACAACTCTGGTAGATCATCAGGGGGACAACTCTATCGTGATCGGCTCACCGGACCGTCCCGACATCTCACCACCCGACGGACCTGAAAAATAGTCACCCAGGGGGTGTGAGATACAACGATAGTGTATCCCAGTGGGCACGACGAGCCGAGAAATAGCTAATCGTACCTACTGGGTACTAAAATCTGCGGATAGTAACAGGTCAGTGATAAAAGCTGAATAATCAATAATAAGTCCACTGATAATCAAGTATACTGAACAATAATAGGTACTGAATAAACATGCTAGAACATGGAAGTATAAAAGCTATGCATCAATCACAAGAATATCAAGTACCCAATCAATGCCACTATTGGTCACGAGGACCTCAGGCTCATGCCACTATCTGGCACCTATCTGGCTGACATAACCCCGCACCCACAGGTGCTATCTGGAGGCCCACGGGTCCTTCCTCTAGACCACTTTACCGGTAAAGAACATCGCTGCGGGTCATGACTCCGCTGATGTTCGTGAAGTACAGCGGTGCGTGGCGATCATAGTGCTATGCTCAAGCTCGCGGTCCAACGACCGGGTAGTCGGCAACAAGCCGAGGAATCCCAGCAGGGAAGCAGATGTCTGAATATCTCAATCACAAGTCTATCATGCATATCTAGAATATCAAGCATGTATAACTGGAAATAGATGCAGTGGAATATAAATAACTGGCATGATCAGACTGTAATATCAACTATACCGTGATATATGAACAGGGAAGCAAGCATATAGGCAAATAGCAGATAACGAATGTCTATCAAAACAAGACAGGTATGCATAATCAGGGCCAAGTCAAGAACAGGTGTCCGACTAGACTAAAGCAACCAGAGGGCCGAAAAGATAAAGCCCGGACCGAAGATAACCCACCTCAATGTAGGCCGATCCCGAACTCCCGCTGGTCTACTGGGAGGCTGGTGCTGAACTGCTAGGCCCTGGACAAAAACTGTAATCAGAAACAGATTCACTCATACCCATCCCGACAATAACACTACAGTAACCTGTCGCTATCATAGGGAAACTTAGTCGAAAATAGCTTTTACCGAAACTTTTGAAAAACCGCTAAAAATATCGAAACTAACCCGCCAATTGTCTAACAATATCCCAAAATATCGTCCAACTACACCTGATGTCCCTAAACATCCTAATTTTTTATGTTCGGGCAGACAGGGGCCAATCAAAATTTCCTCTATCGACATGTTGCCACGAATGCTCGCGCCGAAACCGTAAGACCGACGATTTCGCCAATTTACGGATCGGTATCTGATTCCCGCTCAACGAAAGTCTACAGACTTCAAACGAAAAGCTTAGAGGGTGCGTACACACTGTCCAAAGACAGCCAGAAGGTTACATTTACAACTTGATCCATAATATTCTTTAAAATTGCATTAATATACTTACTTAAGCATTGTTTTGACTCGATCTCCCAATGCGGGAGGCTTTGGACTAAGCCGTAAATTACAGTACGTAGATCTCAACGCAACAAAATTCGTGCTCACATGTTTGAGCTGACACAAAGTCCGAGGGCAAAGTTGGCCCATAAACTCTAAGTCCCCAACAAACACACTTGGCTAATACTATCAAACTATGCATGCAACCTTGGATTTAATGTGAGCACCATGATCTGGACATAATACTGAATCGAGGGCTCACCTTGGGCTTGCCGGAGATCGGCCGGAGGAGTTGGCCGGAGCAACCCCAAATTCAAGCTAAGGCTCGGTTTGGACAAACCTGATCAACACTGGTGCCAAATGCCTACAAAGACAAGCATCAGTACCAAGACCATCCCAGATGAAGATTGGTGACAGCTAAACTTGGCTCCGGCGGCCGGAGGCGGCGGATGGCCGGAAAACATCGAAAACAACCCTTTAACAAAAGATTGGAGCAACTTTGCTTCCAACGGTTCTCAGGCCAAACCAAAATGCTAGAATGACACTATTGGAGATTTAGGACTAACCTGAGTGGTTGACCGGCGACCAGAGGCGGCGACGGCGGCCGGCGGTGGGGGCTCGGGTTGCCTTAAGGGTGCAAGTACAGAGGAAAGAAATCCCACGTTAGAACCCACATGCAACGGTTTGGGAAAGTTCCTATGACTAAGATAAACACATCTGGTCAACTTACCCGCGTGGAAAAACGCCGGCGGTGCGCGGCGGCGGAGCTCGGCCAAACTCGGGGCTTTAATGGCGGATTCCGACCGGCGGCACTTGGGCCGGCGCAACTTGTACCAAGTTGTTCCCCTCGGCTCCACGGAGCTTCCAGAGGTGGTGGCCGGCGGCGTGGGTGCGCGGCGGCGCCGGGCGGCGAGGTTCGGCCGAAGAACCAAAAAGTCCGAAACTAGGGCTTCACAGCACGGCTTGGATCCTTGGCCGATCGTCCAGAGATTTTGTGGACTCCTTTCAGTCGATGAGGAGACAAGGATCAACGTCTCTGATCTGAGTTTCAACGGCCGGATGAAGCCCGGCCGCGGATCTGGCCGAAGATGGACTTCCGGCAAGAAGCTTCCCCCGCCGGCAACCCAAGGCACGGCGACTGCTCCGACAACACAGGAGTGATACACTAGTGGTCAGGAAACTATTTCATGGGCTTTTGATCCATTCTAAAAACGAAAAGGTTTAAAACCTACCTCGCCGGAAAACATCAAGGAAGAAGGTGGTGGCCGCGGCGGCGCACGGCGAAGCCCAACGTTGGGTTCACCCTGGCTCGGTCGCGGCCTCACTGAGGACTCTTCTGCTGAAGTATGTACCCACAAAAACCTTCAAGATGCTCCCCAACAGCTTCAGCCCGAGAAACCCGAAGTTATTCTTGTTTCCTTGAGCAACTCCGGCGACGGGGACGGCGGTGGCGCTCGGCGACTGTTGGAGATGGTGGAGGCACGTCGGTTACAAGAGGAGAGGGAGGCAGAGGGTGGCTAGGTTTAGGGTTTTCCAAAGCCTCACCTCAAAGCACATACATATATATGCATTGCAATAAAATGCCAATACAGCCCTCATATTCTGCCAGTTTGATCCAAGTCCCTCACAGCAACTAAATTTTACACTTAGGTCCTTCTCCACAAAGTGGTACCCAATTCGGAGCATAAAATATAGGGGTTATTGCATAAAATACTGTATTTTTCACTATATTTCATGCTTTTCGAAGCGTTTTAGTCGTCAAATCGAAAAACAGACTTCGCCACGACGTCCGGCTCGACGAAATCTATCAGGTAGCGATTTTTGTTTTTCGACGAAATGCCCGGGTAAATTCTCGGTCCATAATTACTGTCCAATTATACAGTTTTATCACTTTTTCGAGACTCTAGGGTCGTCAAACGGAAATTCCGTCAGCGCCATTGCGTTCAGATCGATGAAACCGACCAAAACGGGTACCCGGATCACTATGTTCGAAATCCAAACAGTGAATTAGTCAACGTTGCATCCGCCGGAGTCCCAAAAATTGAGGTTTACTGTTCATCTACAGTAACCACTTATTGCACTGTGCGCACAGGCACAACCCAATTAGTCGCGGTAATTCATCAGTTTCTTCTTATATTTTTGGAAGATCCGACCGTCAGATCGATATGTGCTGAATATGAATTTTGCTCAGTTCGACGAGACGATCGCAACAGTCAACTCGAATTTTCAAGATCATATCCGGATTGGAAAATAGCCTTTTTGCCTCGTAAATTGTGCAAGTTGCACACTGGCGATTGACCAAATAGGTCAATATAGGTCTTTTGAATTCTAAATCAACTCAAATTTCACTTTTAATCTATTTATTAAAAATAAAATACTTCGGATTATTACATCACTCCCACCTAAAAGAAGTTTCGTCCTCGAAACTTAATACAACTAGGAGTCACAGAATAGGTCTCCAAAACCACGTCGTATTAATGAAGTCTGAGGACAAGCAAAGATACTGGAAAACTCCGTCCGCCTAGATGGATCGGGCATAACCGGAGTTCCTCGTCGCTAAGGACACTATGGCCAGAGATCTCTACCCAACAACGATGTCTAGTTGACTGGGCGATAATACCATGGGCAATGATAAAATGGGTAGATATATAAAAGAGTGCAAAGCCCCCCGTGTCAAGTAAGGTACTAGCATAATGACCGAAAATAAAAGTAGTACCTGCTAGGTTCACCTCTGGAGTAGGCTCTCCCTGAGTCAGTGCAAAAACGCGTCCACCTGCCGACTGATACCCTCCAGTAGGTGGTCGAGGTAGAGGGGGACGCCCAGATGAAGCAGAACTAGGCGACGGTTCTTGTCGTCGTTGTGAGGGTGCAGGTACAGAGGCTGTGATCTGCGCAGATGCAGAACCCTGCGGGCACTCCGAAGCTATATGTCCCTGTTGGCCGCATTTGAAGCATTGGCCGTGGCGTTGGTCGCAGACGTTCGCTCGGTGAGTACCCCCGCAGAAGACGCACGGTCGGGGTGGCTTCGCCTTCTTGTTTTGACTGGACGATCCACCACCGCTCTCAGAAGACGCTCTTTTCTTGCCCTTATCCTTATCAGCAGCATTCCGCTCAGCGCGGAAAATAAGGACGTCCGACTCAATAGACAAGCACCGCTCCACGCAGTTGTCGAAGTCGGTGATCAGGTGGGATGAGAGCTGGCGGCGTATCTCGGGCCTCAGCCCCTGGGAGAAGAGTCGCACCTTGCGCCGTTCCTCGCGCACTGCCTGAGGAACCAGGTCAGTAATGCGCGAGAACTCCTGCTCGTACTCGCGAACGGTTTTGTCCCCTTGCTTGATATTCTCTAGCTCCCGCTCGAGACCCTTCTTGGTGGTCTCCTTCAAGTGGTGATGGTACATAGCCGACTTGAAGTCTTCCCAGGTGGGTTCAGGTAAACCCCCGAAATGGCGCTCTCGATGACGTCTCCACCACTTTGACGCCCTGCCCTTAAGGCAATGTACTGCGATATGTACCTTGTCGCGCTCCTCCGTGTACACGTCCTGGAACAGTTTCTCCATATGGTCGATCCACTGTTCGACCGCCCAATGATCTTCGTCCTTGCCTTCGAATATTTGCGGCTTGAATTTCTTGAACTCAAGCAGAACTGCTTTTGCTCGAGCCTTCTCTGCTCGACCAGCCTCATCATTGGCTACAGGATCAGCAACTGTGGAGACGGACCGGGATGACACAGATGCCATCGCAGCGGTAACAGCAGGGGCAGCAGGAACCCCCGGTACCGCACAAGAAGCCGCAGCAATATCTGGAAGGGGCCCCGCAGGTGGTGGTAAGGGGTCAACAGCGGGCTCCGCCAAACCCTCAGGCTCAGCAACGGCCGGTGCAACAGGAAGTGCAACCGGCGGTGTAACAATCGGAACAGCTGGTGGGGGAACAGGTGGGGCAGGAGCAGCAGTCTGCTGCTGTACCAAATGTTGGACCATCCCAGCTAGGGCCGCAAGCTGAGCCTCAAGTCGATCCATACGACCCCGATCCTCGGGCTCACTCGGCACACTGGGTGGTCGGCCGACACCATGGCCAGTGCCCGCACCACGTCCACGCCCACGACCAGGAGGACGAGCCATCACTGTAACAATACAACCGGGTTAGGAACAGACTCCAATAAATACAGCTTGAGTTCCTAACCCCTATACTCGACATACCCAGCGCTCTCGCGTGACAAGTCATCCTAGGGTTCATCCTAACCAGATCCTAATCAACTTTCCTAGGTACCGTGTACCTTTTTCTCTGATACCATATAATCTGTCACGCCTCGAGTTTAAAAATCCAGTCTATTTATTTATTTATTTTTTTATTTTTTTATCAGAGTTCGCAAAACCGGGCGTAACAGAGCGCCACACATATAGGAGATTCTCTATCCAAACGGACAGAGTCTCCCCTATACATGCACGGCTAGGCAAGTATAATATCATACAATCAGAGATCAAGTACAACTAAACTAAACTACATGATAATATCCAATCAATTTAAAGATGTACTAAATCATACCAATCCTCAGAGAAAGTAAATCAACTAGAATATTGATCGACAAAGTATGAAATAAACATAAGTGCTCAGATATCACGAAAATCCAAGATGCTGTCTACAGATCAGATCAGGATCACAACAACTCTGGTAGATCATCAGGGGGACAGCTCTATCGTGATCGGCTTACCGGACCGTCCCGACATCTCACCACCCGACGGACCTGAAAAATGGTCACCCAGGGGGTGTGAGATACAACGACAGTGTATCCCAGTGGGCACGACGAGCCGAGAAATAGCTAATCGTACCTACTGGGTACTAAAATCTGCGGATAGTAACAGGTCAGTGATAAAAGCTGAATAATCAATAATAAGTCCACTGATAATCAAGTATACTGAACAATAATAGGTACTGAATAAACATGCTAGAACATGGAAGTATAAAAGCTATGCATCAATCACAAGAATATCAAGTACCCAATCAATGCCACTATTGGTCACGAGGACCTCAGGCTCATGCCACTATCTGGCACCTATCTGGCTGACATAACCCCGCACCCACAGGTGCTATCTGGAGGCCCACGGGTCCTTCCTCTAGACCACTTTACCGGTAAAGAACATCGCTGCGGGTCATGACTCCGCTGATGTTCGTGAAGTACAGCGGTGCGTGGCGATCATAGTGCTATGCTCAAGCTCGCGGTCCAACGACCGGGTAGTCGGCAACAAGCCGAGGAATCCCAGCAGGGAAGCAGATGTCTGAATATCTCAATCACAAGTCTATCATGCATATCTAGAATATCAAGCATGTATAACTGGAAATAGATGCAGTGGAATATAAATAACTGGCATGATCAGACTGTAATATCAACTATACCGTGATATATGAACAGGGAAGCAAGCATATAGGCAAATAGCAGATAACGAATGTCTATCAAAACAAGACAGGTATGCATAATCAGGGCCAAGTCAAGAACAGGTGTCCGACTAGACTAAAGCAACCAGAGGGCCGAAAAGATAAAGCCCGGACCGAAGATAACCCACCTAAATGTAGGCCGATCCCGAACTCCCGCTGGTCTACTGGGAGGCTGGTGCTGAACTGCTAGGCCCTGGACAAAAACTGTAATCAGAAACAGATTCACTCATACCCATCCCGACAATAACACTACAGTAACCAGTCGCTATCACGGGAAATCTTAGTCGAAAACAACTTTTACCGAAACTTCCGAAAAACCGCTAAAAATATTGAAACTAACCCGCCAATGGTCTGACAATATCCCCAAATATCGTCCAACTACACCTGCTGTCCCTAAACATCCTAATTTTTGATGTTCGGGCAGACAGGGACCAATCATAATTTCCTCTATCGACATGTTGCCACGAATGCTCGTGCTGAAACCGTAAGACCGACGATTTCGCCAATTTACGGATCGGTATCTGATTCCCACTCAACGAAAGTCTACAGACTTCAAACGAAAAGCTTAGAGGGTGCGTACACACTGTCCAAAGACAGCCACATGGTTACATTTACAACTTGATCCATAATATTCTTTAAAATTGCATTAATATACTTACTTAAGCATTGTTTTGACTCGATCTCCCAATCCGGGAGGCTTTGGACTAAGCCGTAAATTACAGGACGTAGATCTCGACGCAACAAAATCCGTGCTCACAGGTTTGTGCTGACACCAATTCCGAGGGCAAAGTTGGCCCATAAACTCTAAGTCCTCAACAAACACACTTGGCTAATACTATCAAACTATGCATGCAACCTTGGATTTAATGTGAGCACCATGATCTGGACATAATACTGAATCGAGGGCTCACCTTGGGCTTGCCGGAGATCGGCCGGAGGAGTTGGCCGGAGCAACCCCAAATTCAAGCTAAGGCTCGGTTTGGACAAACCTGATCAACACTGATGCCAAATGCCTACAAAGACAAGCATCAGTACCAAGACCATCCCAGATGAAGATTGGTGACAGATAAACTTGGCTCCGGCGGCCGGAGGCGGCGGATGGCCGGAAAACACCGAAAACAACCCTTTAACAAAAGATTGGAGCAACTTTGTTTCCAACGGTTCTCAGGCCAAACCAAAATGCTAGAATGACACTATTGGAGATGTAGGACTAACCTGAGTGGTTGACCGGCGACCAGAGGCGGTGACGGCGGCCGGCGGTGGGGGCTCGGGTTGCCTTAAGGGTGCAAGTACAGAGGAAAGAAATCCCACGTTAGAACCCACATGCAACGGTTTGGGAAAGTTCCTATGACTAAGATAAACACATCTGGTCAACTTACCTGCGTGGAAAAACGCCGGCGGTGCGCGGCGGCGGAGCTCGGCCAAACTCGGGGCTTTAATGGCGGATTCCGACCGGCGGCACTTGGGCCGGTGCAACTTGGACCAAGTTGTTCCCCTCGGCTCCACGGAGCTTCCAGAGGTGGTGGCCGGCGGCATGGGTGCGCGGCGGCGCCGGGCGGCGAGGTTCGGCCGAAGAACCAAAAAGTCCGAAACTAGGGCTTCACAGCGCGGCTTGGATCCTTTACCGATCGTCCAGAGATTTTGTGGACTCCTTTCAGTCGATGATGAGACAAAGATCAACGTCTATGATCTGAGTTTCAACGGCCGGATGAAGCCCGGCCGCGGATCTGGCCGAAGATGAACTTCCGGCAAGAAGCTTCCCCCGCCGGCAACCCAGGGCACGACGGCTGCTCGGACAACACAGGAGTGATCCACTCGGGGTCAGGAAACTATTTCATGGGCTTTTGATCCATTCTAAAAACGAAAAGGTTTAAAACCTACCTCGCCGGAAAACTCCAAGGAAGAAGGTGGTGGCCGCGGCGGCGCACGGCGAAGCCCAACGTTGGGTTCACCCTGGCTCGGTCGCGGCCTCACTGAGGACTCTTCTGCTGAAGTATGTACCCACAAAAACCTTCAAGATGCTCCCCAACAGCTTCAGCCCGAGAAACCCGAAGTTATTCTTGTTTCCTTGAGCAACTCCCGCGACGGGGACGGCGGTGGCGTTCGGCGACTGTTAGAGATGGTGGAGGCACGTCGGTTACAAGAGGAGAGGGAGGCAGAGGGTGGCTAGGTTTAGGGTTTTCCAAAGCCTCACCTCAAAGCGCATACATATATATATGCATTGCAACAAAATGCCAATACACCCCTCATATTCTGCCAGTTTGATCCAAGTCCCTCACAGCAACTAAATTTTACACTTAGGTCCTTCTCCACGAAGCGGCACCCAATTCGGAGCATAAAATATAAGGGTTATTGCGTAAAATACTGTATTTTTCACTATATTTCATGCTTTTCGAGGTGTTTTAGTCGTCAAATCGAAAAACAAACTTCGCCACGACGTCCGGCTCGACGAAATCTATCAGGTAGCGATTTTTGTTTTTCGACGAAATGCTCGGGTAAATTCTCGGTCCATAATTACTGTCCAATTATACAGTTTATCACATTTTTCGAGACTCTAGGGTCATCAAACGGAAATTCCGTCAGCGCCATTGCGTTCAGATCGATAAAACCGATCAAAACGGGTACCCGGATCACTATGTTCGGAATCCGAACAGTAAATTAGTCAACGTTGCATCCACCGAAGTCCCGAAAATTGAGGTTTACTGTTCATCTACACTAACCACTTATTGCACTGTGCGCACAGGCACAACCCAATTAGTCGCGGTAATTCATCCGCTTCTTCTTAGATTTTTGGAAGATCCGACCGTAGATCGAAATGTGCTGAATATGAATTTCGCTCAGTTCGACGAGATGATCGCAACGGTCAACTCGAATTTCCAAGATCATGTCCGGATTAGAAAATAGCCTTTTTGCCTCGTAAATTATGTAAGTTGCACACTGGCGATTGACCAAATAGGTCAATATAGGTCTTTTGAATTCTAAATCAACTCAAATTTCGCTTTTAATCTATTTATTAAAAATAAAATACTTCGGATTATTACATCACTCCCACCTAAAAGAAGTTTCGTCCTCGAAACTTAATACAACTAGGAGTCACAGAACAGGTCTCCAAAACCACGTCGTATTAATGAAGTCTGAGGACAAGCAAAGATACTGAAAAACTCTGTCCGCCTAGATGGATCGGGCATTACAAATACTCTCCTTATGCACACTATTCGCGCAGAAGCTCAAGAGCCTTCAATAGTGTAGGAGCAAATCTTGTGACATTTAGCTTCACATCTTGATTTAACTTGTAGTACTCTCTCACCTTTTGGAACCCAAGTTTGTGAATTGAATCCGGATCCTTGATCACAGGGTGATCTTTCCCAAATTTCTCCAACAATGTGGTCTCCTCCATGCTAATCGTGTACTCGAAATCCCTTAATTTCATTTTCCTTGTGGCCCAACCAAAGAATCTCTCGGCAATGTCCTCCAATTTTCCATAGGGCACTACTTGGATCAGGGTGGCGTTCGTTTTGAGAAAAATGATGTTCGTTAGCCCCGCGCCGTGCACCCCCATCAGCCCGTCGCATGAGTCCACCACCTTCGCAAATTCTGTCAAATTTCGGTCCCTCTTTGGCTCAACGACCACCGCCTCGAACCCTAACTCCTCGGTCGATTTCACGACATCCTCAATGTTCAACAACCTCCGAGTTTTTTTTCTATTTATGATCACTAGTCGCGGTTTCTTTTCCGGCCTATCTCGATAGCTTATCGGTACATCTTTTGGAAGCGAGTAAGCTTCTCGAATGAACAATCGGAAGTCGAGCATCGTATATCCTTCTGGAGGGAGATCGGGTAAGATTCCGAAATCGCGATGGCTTCGAAGGCCGACAAGAGCACGCGGGTAGCAACGGAACTCCTTATCGCTATCAAAATCAATAATTTCGTACCTCGAGAGCTTCTTAAGTATCATACTGTACTTTTCTACCCACAAAGGTCTGAGATCGGTTATGAGGAATTGAACCTCACCGTTGAACCGACGAGAAGTGAGATAGAGAGGGACGATCACATCGCTGAAGTCGTGCCACATGTTCCCAATAAGGCCACCAAGCGCAAAGACGACCGCGGGGACATCGTGCCGGACCGTACAAGGAGGGGCTTCAGACGGACTGCGTAATGATTTTATCGTCACGAATTTGATCCACTGAAGATTCTTGCGAGATTGTACTCGGATTTTCCACTCTTGAGGTTCAGGATTGGTGATTTCGAGGGGAGGGACATATAAGACTGTCGAGTAGCTCCCGAGGATTCGAGCATCGCCAGTCATGTCGCAAACGTCACATCGTGGATTTGACGTGTCGCAGATTGACTTCAGCTTTACCGGTTGACTGAATTTTTCGTCACCTCCGCCTACACGAAAAGAGCAAGAATTCTCATCAAATTACCAAATTTAGTCTAGTTCTCAATCATCAATGTTAACCATAATTTTTGCTAACTCTCCACAGTGTAAAATGAACAAACTAAAATAAAAATGTCACTGTTAGGTAAAAGGTGTGTTAACTCAACCCACAGTGATAGGAGGGAATCCTATATATATTAATGAATAGGGCACCATTACACACTTTAGTGAAATGGAGAAATTTAATAACGAAAGAATAAGAAATGGAATGAAATAGAAAAGTTAGTGACATGGTAATTACAATCAAAATAAAAGTCTGCTAAAATTAGTTTTCAGGTTCCAAATACTTGATTATTATCCAAAATGTGTCGAAAAATTAAAATTGTGAAGCAATAGAAATGAAAATTTCAGATAGCAACCATCAAGTTTTTAGTCAACTACCAATATAATTATATTTTAAAAATTTAAGCTGTTATAAAGTAGTATTTATATATTTTATTTTTAACACTTCTAGACTTTTTAAATAAGCCCATAATATAGAATTAAATTAAACGAAAGAAATTAAATTAATTATATAAGTTAGGAGCATGACTGGAATTCAGAATATTCTACTTTAATACCGTATAAAATTTAAAAACAAAAATAATACCTTACCTTAAATTTATTATTAACCATGTAAGCAAAATAAGATAAAAGATTTCTATAGATGCATGTAACTCATATAATTTCTGAACAAAACCAACTTACATCCAACTACTTTATATATATATATATATATATATATATATATATATATATATATATATATATATATATAGATAGCGTAGGGCTACTATACTCTTATGAGTATAAATTTCTTTGTACTCATAACTTTTTCGTCCTTGGATGAAGAAATATTCATTTAGGATGATAGTGGTCCCTCTAGGTTTACTAGGTTGCTGGTGAAATAGTATAAATCCTATGAACTGCTAAAATCCTATGAACTACTATAATCCTAACCGCACATTACTTTATCCAAGGGATAAAAATTTATGAGTACGAAAGAATTTTACTAATAAGAGTATAGTAGGCGAACTATATATATATATATATATATATATATATATATATATATATATATATATATATATATATATATATATATATATATATATATATATAGGGAGAGAGAGAGAGAGAGAGAGAGAGAGAGAGAGAGAGAGAGTCCGGCTAGAATACTATCGATAGTATCAGACAATTGGTGCTACCAAATTTCTAACAGTTGAATGAAAGAATGTGTGGTTGGAATTATAGTGGTCTCCTAATATTTTTACTATTCAACCAACCAACCACCCACTAAACCCTATGGACATATTTGGTTGGGAGATAAAGAGTGGATAAAGGAGTTATTCCCCCTTTGTCCCCCAAATATAAAAAAAAAAAATGGTGAGAATTGTTATCCCCCTTAACGAACTATTCTGGAATAGCCCGTTAAGGAGGATGGATAATAATTCCTCCCATAGATGGGAATAAGGTTGTTCCTATTCGAAAACAATTTTGTTTTCATTTTCTTTTATTTTTAAAATTTAAATTAAAATTTATAAAATTTTTGAATTTAAATGTTTTTATTTTATAAATTTTAAAATTTTTAACTTTAATTTTTTATAAATATAAAAATTCAAAATTTTAAAATTTATTCAAATTTTTATATAATTTTTTTAAAAAATTTAATTTTTTTTTAGAAATTTTTTAATTTATACAAATTTAAAAATTAAAATTTTTGCTTCCTCTTTTACATATTTTTCGAGACAATTTAAATTTAAATTTTTAAATTTAGAGAAATTTTAAATTTTATAACTTTTTAAATTTTTAACTTTAATTTTTTAATAAATTTATAAAATTTAAAATTTATACAAATTTTAAAATTTTCAACTTTAATTTTTAATAAATTTTAAAAAAATAAATGGTATTATTTACTAAAATCTAAACTTTAACTTATACAAATATTAATTATTATTTAATTATTATTTTATATTAATTAATTAGATAAAATATTATTATTTTAAAATTATAATTACTGTTATTCTGACTATTCTAATCTAACTCTCCAAACGTTATTTTTCTTATTCTTAAGACAACTCAATTTTCATACAAATGCAAAATTGATGTTGTTCCTATTTATTTCTGAACTTATATCTATTACAGAGACAAAAAAATTTACACCTTTTAAATTTATTCTCAAACCCAACCGAGCCTAGAGGACTACTATCATCTTAACCGCACATCTCTTAATCGAAAGACTAAAAAATTAGTAGCACTAATGACTTGGTGCTATCGATAGTATTATACCGTAGGATTTAGTGGGTAGTTGATTGAATAGTAAAAATTTTAGTAAACTACTATAATTCCAACCGCACATCCTTTAATTCAAGAGTTGAAAGTTTAATAACATCAATTATTTAATGCTATCAATAATATTCCCGTCGATCTCTCTCTCTCTAATAAGATAAGATACTCCATTTTATCTGATAACAATAGATGACCTTAATTGTTAATGAAAACATAAGATACTGGGATAGATCTTTCAATAAAAGATAGTCAGAAATTAACTTGTCCTGAAGCAACTTGCCTTTATGTGGATTGGAGCTTTTATGGAACAAAACTATTATCATCAATAAAGAACAAGTTAAGCTTGTTTTTTCGGACAATGCCAAAATTTCTCTATATCATATTGAAAATAAAAAAAAATAATATATGTAAATTGAGATTTGCTCAAAACAAATTTCAATACTATTCCTCAATATTTAGAAAATTACTGCACACTATTAATATCTTTCTTTCGTCTAAAAGATAGGTACCAAAGTAATCTCAATCAGTGAAAAACAATCGAAAGATCAGCTAAAACGCTGTTGGATTATTGGCGCTAACCATTAATCCCAAAAGCTCAAACTTTTAGAAATACGCAACCAATTCACTTAAAGCGTACAGACACAGCGCCCATGGGTCTCGACCGGACTCAACCCACCTGGACATTAGGTCTATTGTTGGGCCTCTTGCCGTCAGGTCTATTGTGGACCGCAGCCCTACTCAACTTATTGGGCTCATCCAACTCAACTTATTAGTCTCCTGTGCCTATTATCACGGGGCAGGAAGTTGGGCCTATTTTAACCCATAAATAAATAGCCAACAATCCCCCCCAACACCTGCACCGTGTGGGAATCGAGAACCCGTGCCACTGGCTCTGATACCACTTATTGGATCATTGGCGCTAACCATTAATCCCAAAAGCTCGAGCTTTTAGAAATACGCAACCAATTCACTTAAAGCGTACAGACACAACGCCCACGGGTCTCGACCGGACTCAACCCCACCTGGACATTAGGTCTATTGTTGGGCCTCCTGCCGTTAGATCTATTATGGACTGCAGCCCCACTCAACTTATTGGGCTCACCCAACTCAACTTATTAGTCTCCTGGGCTTATTGTCACCGGGCAGGAAGTTGGACCTATTTTAACCCATAAATAAATAGCCAACAATTGCAAGATCCAATGATTGAGATTAATTAATCTCGTCTTTTGTTGAACTAGATCACCCGATGTGTAAGGAGAACCGAAGCAAATTATAATGATCTTGTAGAGGACTAAGGGCAAAGTAAAACTTTTCCAACCTTTACTTAACAATTTTTTTAAAAAAATTAGAAGAGCTAATTAAAATGTTAACTTTCTAAATTTGAGGTCCTGAACAATATAGAAAATTATTAAATTTTTATTACTGTGTAGTGTTATAGAAATTGATTAAGTGTCTCACCTAGTTGCTGAGTGTTCTCCAAAGATTCTTTAGTTTTTTCCTCTGTTTTGATCTCTTCTTTCTTTTTGAAATTATCTGATTTTGATTCCCGCTCATCGCTGCTCACCTTCATTTCTTCTAAAACTGTAAAAAACCAAAATGATATATATATATATTAGGTTTTTTTTGTTTTATTTCCTTAACAACAATGTAAAAAAAGAAAAATAATTAAGGTAATAATATGTTAATTTTAACCATGCTAGCTTCTTTAATTAATACACTATTTAACTTCTTATACTAAAAACAAAGAATAAATTAAAGAGAAGGAATTAAGGTAATTATAAGTTAATTTGTCTCACCTTGCTCTACATCCTGTGTAGATGGAGTTGATACAATTTCATGTTCATTCGATGGTTGCGAAAACACTACAAAATTCGAATAGGCTCGTGAGGATTAATATAGCACAAAAATATCTAAAAAATAAAAACAATAATAATAATTAGAGAATCAAAATGACTAGCTAGCTCATTGGTACGAAAGGATCAAAATGACCGAGCAAAGATAACTGCGACTCACGATTTGGAGCGCGAATCATAAATTGCTCCGACATGGTGAAGTAGGTGAGCAAGACCAAGAAGAAGCCCGCGAGCAACCCCGCACCGATATGACTCTTCGACAGGCTTCGAGCCAAGCTCTTCATCGCTCCCAAACCCTAACTTTCTCGATATATGTATATCTTCTCAATCGATCTCACCACCACCCTTTCAAACTCTCTTCGCGACGACGATACAACGGAGGAAGCTTTACACAAATTGCGACGACATTCACAGACTTCGACCGCCGCCGATTATTATATCACGGCGATGAGCTGTCATACCTTTGTATGATATTGTAGTACTCTCCTTAGCACGTTTGTTTCTTATAATAACTTTGGAAGAGCAAAAATACTGTACACAATGATTCTCATGTGTTCTTATTTAAATTATAATAATTCAAACTATAGTCAAAGATGCATTTGAATTTAACTTCCAATAACAGTAGAGAATCATCCCATGCAGTTGGTTAATATACGTAGACTTTTGGGTAAAACGAATGGGTAGTATTTTTTATTTAATTAAGTATTTTTTATTTAATTAATGTGCCCGTGTTGAAGCATTGAAGTCTCTGTGCTTTAATTTCAAGTTGATTTTTATTCAATTTAAGTATTAAAAATATTATTTCATAATAGTTTAAATTTTTTAAAAATGAATAATTATTTTGTATTATTTAATATGATATTAAAATAAAATATTCTAAGTTCAAGTCTCGTTTTATTTACGTTAGCAATAAGCGCACAAAGCAAACGAAATTAATTGGTGGTCACGACACAAAAGTGAATTCAAAAATAAATGACAGAAAAATAATACATAGATTTATGTGAAAAATTCTTTACAGGATAAAATTAAAACCATGGACGAAATAAAACGTCCGTGGTTTTAAAGTGAATCCAAAAATATATGACACAAAAGTGAATCAAAAAATATATGACAGAAAAATAACACACAGATTTACGTGAAAAATTTTTTACAGGATAAAATTAAAACTACGGACGAAAGAGAAGTTTCACTATATCGGAACAAAGAAAATACAAAGTTCGGATAATCGTACAATCGTTCGATCTCTCTAGGACAAAAAAAAAAAAATACTAATCTTAACGGATTTTTTTTTAACGGATCTGATCAGTACCGCGGGGGACGGAGCTCCCCGCAACTCCCATCCGATATCGGGGGTGGAAGTGGAGGGCTCGGACCGCTACCCGAGCCCTCTGCTTCCACCACAAACATTCTTGAAATTTGCCATCGTACTGCGAAGCCGTCGACGAACCGAAATCATATATAATATCGAAGCAATTTTAAATTTTAGAGTCAAATATAACAATTTAATATAGTATCAAAACAAAAGATCAAGAGTATTATCAAACTCCTAGTATATTTAATTTTTTAAACACTCGAGTTCAAGCATGAAGGAGAATGTTAAATATAAATATTGGAGAATAACTATTGTTTCACATTATTTATCCAAAATTCTATCTGTGAATCACCCAACTCACCCACCGGACGGGTCTAGTTGTATCAATTATTTTCTGTTAGAGCAATACTATTCGTACATCAAAATTGAATGTACGATATACATCCCATTCATCTCAGGGTTGAGACTTATTCACCAATCACTTTCAAATGACTAGTAAAATTTACCTATCCTGAAATGAATGAGATATAAGATGTACATCCTATTTGAAGTGTGTAAGAAGTATTTTTCTTTCCTCCGTTATCATGTGAAGGTAAAAATATTATGCATAGTCTATCTAGTTTATCTATATACCCCCAAGAGGGTGTATACTTAGCATTTACCTATATATATATATATATATATATATATATATATATATATATATATATATATATATATATATATATATATATATATATATATATATATATATATATATATATATATATATATATAGCAACTTGGTTGTTATAATTATTGATTAGTAAAATGCTTTAGCTTTTGATTTTTTTACGTGAAGTAAACTAAAAAAAAATTGATTCGTTAAAATTCGTGAAGGAGAAAATTAATTATTTTGTAAAAAAAAATAATAATTTTACTACATGAAACTTTGAAAATCTAAACAGTTTTAACTGAAAAAGCATAGGCATTTAGTGGCAATATTTAGATAGTGCAGGGTGTTCCCATGCATTTTTAACCGTGTACGCAATGGAAACGCTTCCTATTCCTAAATAAGAGAGAGTGCATAATTAAATAAATAAGGAAAGAAAAAGAATAAGTAGAGATAAATTGGAAAGAGAAGAACTAACACTATAATAAAATTATGCTATAACGAGATTTTTAAGTATTTTTAAAATCTAAAAAAGGTGTCACTGGCAAAAATACCAATACTTATTGTTAGTGTTGCTATATGTGCTGTCGCTAGGTGTATAGCGAGTTAGCGACACATTTTTGTAATGTGTCTCAAAAGTGTGTCCTTATAATCTAATTTTGGATATAGATGGAATATAGATAGGACACTTATACAAAAGTGTCACAAATATGTGTCCCTATAATCTAATTTTGTTGTAGTATAAAGGATTTTTTTTTTTTTTTTTTTTTTTTTTTTTTTTTGTCTTTTTAAGGAGAACCCAAAAGTGTAGGCTAAAAAATTAATATAAAAATCTCCAGAAAAAAAAAATAATAATCACTATTTTAAATATATTTAAATATTTTTATATTTAATAATATTTTTATTGAGACCAGTTAAATGTAAATGATTGTACGAATAAAAGTCAATAAATAAACTTAGTCATTATTTACTGGCTGAATTTAATCTGACTTAGTCAATATATTCTTCCTAACTCCCATGACATCACTTTAATTTTTTCTAAGTAGGGAGAATGAAAAGGGAATTAACATGATAGTATTTAATTTAAAACAGTAATTTGAATTAAGGTATCAATCACTTTGGAGAAAGAGAAAAGTCACCTACAAAGCTGTTTCTTTGATCACTCAGCAAAGATGTAACTTGAAGTATTTGGCATCAAATGGGCCCACTATTGGGAGTTTCCACATGCACATGTTTAATGTTCTACACTTACCTTAAATTGCCCCCACAAAGATGCATCCCAAGTACTTGACAATGTAGCTGGCTATGGTAACATCCATTTCACAATGCCACCATTACTTATAATTTAGATTTAAACATATGTGAAGACCCACTAACATTTTTGTCATTTTGTCCAACCTTAAAAATTTAATTATTGGTTGCTCATATCTTAAATTCAGAGTCTAATTATTTTATTTTTATAACCGAGTATATTTTAAAAAAATAATGTTATTTTGTAGTAGGTTTAGCCAACTTGTCAATTCTTTGAGTTGACTTATATATACCCAACTCCTGGTTTCTTTTAACTAAAATGTATGTATTAGTAAAATTATCAAGTTTATTGATAGGTAGAATAGTGTTTCTACAAAATAAAATAAAACAAAACAAAATAAAGCGAAATTTTCTGCCAGATTGCCTTCTTCGTCATAGGCTTAACCCAATCTTAACACAACCTTCATTTTTGTGATAGGTGTTGCTTAGTTTAGTCAATTCGTCATTTATGTTGTAGACACGACTTGATCAATTTGTTGGATAATGTAAAATTATGTTTTGAGTCGATATCACGGTACTCAACTCTGCAATGGGTTGAATATGTTGGATTTGATCCTAATTTGATCCGATCTTATTCCTAAAAATTATGAAAGAGTTAGGAATATTTTAAAGAGGATTTTTAAGAGGAGATCGACGACTAGAAATGAATTGGAGACTCGGATGGACAATGGAGATCGTTTACTATTAGAATTAGGTTTTTAGAGTTATATTAACTCTTGTGATTTATCTTTTCTTTTTTAGAGCTTTATTGAAGAAAATTTTAATTAAGAGGAAAAACGTGGATAGCCTCCATGAGAGTGTTTCTTGTAATCCAATTTTACTTTTTATACTTTTGTGTCGTGAATTAATCGAAGAACGCATTGAGGTGGTCTTGCCCGTGGACGTAGGCCAACACATTATTGGTCGAACCACGTAAATCTTGTGTCCTTATATTTTCTTATTCGTTTTATTTGTTTAGTTATTCTCGTGCTTGTTTTCTACGATCGTTCTCGTTTACTTTCATCTATAAAAGATCCTGTTTCCACTGCACTCGTGTATTGTGTGGGTTGAGGTGTGCTCGGTAACTCCACTTCCGGTTTCCCCTTCAATTGGTATTGGAGTATTGGATTCTTCGTAGTTCGTTAACGGTGAAACGATGGCAGGGAAAGTTTCAGCGACAAAGTATGAAATTTCTCGGTTTGATGGAGCGAACTTTGCGTTGTGGAAACTAAAGATGCAAACCGTTTTGATTAAAGATGCTTGTGAGATCGCCCTACAAAAAAAGGAGAATAAGCCGAAAGGAATGATGGATAAACAATTTGAAGAGAAGGATAATATGGCTTTGGCAAACCTATATTTAGCACTGGATGATTTGGTGCTATTCAATGTGGAGACCGAGACTACTGCAAAAGATATTTGGAATAAATTGAAAAATCTCTATGAAGGAAAGTCATTAGTGAACAAAATCTTCTTAAGGCGACAATTGTACAATCCAAAGATGAAGGACGGGGCACCGGTACAAGAACATCTAAATACATTCAACTCTATCGTGAGCAAACTCGCAGTCCTAGACATGAGAATCAATGGAGAAGATAAGGCAAGTATTTTACTTTGCTCGATGCCGGAAACTTGAGATAATTTGATTATGAATTTGAGCCATGTTGAAACTCTTAAGATGGAATCGGTTGTTGCATCATTACTTACCGAGGAGATGAGGCAAAAGTCTAGCTAAGAAAGTTCTTCGAGGGAGGCTATGATAGCACGGGAATGACCTTTCGAGAGGGAGCATGGTGATCGAGGAAAGTCGAGATCAAAATTCAAGGGCAAAATGAAAGTAAAGTACTGGAATTGTGAAAAGTTGGGTCACGTGAAGAAATATTGTCGGGTTAATGGAGTTGATGGTAAATCCGATTCAAATAATTTTCAAGGTAATATAGCCGAAGCGGATGTTAAGTCGGCTAGTTCGGAGGACGGAGATGCGTTAGTCGCGTTGAATAGATCTGAGTTTATTTATCATTGGATCTTGGATTCGGGGGCGTCATTCGACATGACTTCCTATAGGGAGTGGTTTCATTCTTATAAGTCACGGGATGGTGGATTCATCTATTTGGGTGACAACATGGCATGTCCGGTGGTTGGAGAGGGAGACGTTCGGATCAAGATATTTGATGGTGCTATTCGGACGGTTTCTAATGTTCAACATGTTCCTGCACTTCGAAAAAGTTTTCTATCACTTGAAAATTTTTGCAAACAAGGGTTTAAATTCATCGGCGAGAAAGATCACTTGAAGGTATGTCAAGATTGTTTGGTGTTGATGAAAGGTGAGCAAGTAGGTGGTCTTTATAGATTAGTGGGCGAGACTCAAGTGGGAGAAGCGGTTGTTGCAAGCACAAAGGTGGAGTCTTCAACGGTGTGGCATCGCCGTTTAGGACACATGAGCGAGTGCGGATTGCATGTATTATACAACCGTGAACTTCTTTCAGGTTACAAGTCCCCGCCATTAGATTTTTTGTGAAGATTGCATCTACGGAAAGCAACGAAGGTTATTTTTTTCTCTATCACATCAAAGAAGTAAGAAGCATCTTGAGTTGATTCATTCGGATACTTGGGAGTCGTCCGATACTTCGTTGGGCGGATGTTCTTACTTCGTTTCATTCATTGATGATTACTCTCGAAAGGCTTGGGTGTATACTCTAAAGCGAAAATCCGATGTGTTTGAGATTTTTTAGAATTTCAAAACTCTTATGGAGAATGAAAAGTATTTAAAAATTAAGTACCTACGTTCTGATAACGAATGGGGTGTATTGTTCAAGAGAATTTGATGAGTTTTATAATGAACATGGAATTAAGCGGCATCTCACGGTACCCGGTACACCGCAACAAAACGGTGTAGTAGAGAGGTTAAATAAAACACTCATGGAGAGGGCCCGTAGCATGTTGAGCACCTCAAAACTCGACAAGAGATTTTGGGCGGAAGCCATGAGCACGGCTTGTTATTTGATTAATCGAGCGCCGACAAAATCACTTGGTTTGGAAATTCCTGAAGAAATTTGGAGCGGCAAGTCCGTTGATTACTGCTATCTTCGTGTCTTTGGATTTGATACTTATGCATGGATACCGAAGGAGAAACTGTCAAAATTGGATAAGAGCTCTCGGAGGTGTATATTTCTTGGCTATGCGAAAGGTGTTAAGGGGTATCGATTGTGGGACCCTACGACCCACAAAATAGTCGTAAGTCATGACGTTGTCTTCAATGAAGGGTCCTTTCAAGGCACTAAGGAAAAGCAAGATAATGATACTATGATTTCAATTGAGCTCTTTGAAGTGTGTGGTGAGGTGCAAGTTGAGCAAGCATAGCAGGACGATGAAGTGGTTGATGATGAACCAGACTTGGAATCTCCGCAATCATCCGAAGATACAAATTCACCGGTAGAGTCGCTAGCGGATTCCGGACGTCTTAGGTGGGTTATTAGACCTCATGCGAGGTATAATAACTATATTACTTTATTTATTCCTTCTGCTAACCATATTAGTGCATATGTTGCTTTGGCTGAGGAAGATGAGCCAACTTCGTATAAGAAGGCTTGTGAGTCGACCGATGCTAGGAAGTGGCAATGCGCGATGGAGAAGGAGATGGAGTCAATTTGGAAGAACATGACTTGAGAACTTCTTGATTTGCCGAATGGAAGGAGCATGATTGGATATCGGTGGGTGTTTAAGGTGAAGAAGGATACAGATGGAAATGTAGAGAGGTTCAAGGCAAGATTGGTGGTGAAGAAATATGCTCAGAAGTCGGGAATCAACTTTGATGAGATATTATCGCCGGTGGTTCGTCTTACCACCATTCGGGCTGTTTTGGCCATCGCAGCGGACATGGGTTTGGAGCTTGAGCATATGGATATAAAAACAGCATTCTTGCATGGTGATCTGGATGAGGAGATATATATGTCACAACCGGAAGGCTTTGTCAAAAAATGTAAGGAGCATTTGGTTTGTCGGTTGAACAAATCGTTGTACGGCTTGAAACAGGCGCCAAGGTGTTGGTACAAGCGATTTGATTCTTTCATTATGAGTTTGAATTTTGATAGGCTTGAAGTAGATCATTGTGCATATTTCTGCAATTATAATGACGGGAGCTTCTGTATTTTGTTATTATATGTCGACGACATGGTGGTCGCTGGAAATAACAAAGGCCGGATATCTATCTTGAAAACTCAGTTAGCTGGTGAGTTCGATATGAAGGAATTAACACTACAAGAAATTATAGCTATAACGACTAAGTTTTAACGACGGGCGCCATAAGTGGTCGTTAAAAATAATCAATTAACGACGGGCGTAATTAATGGTCGTTAAAAATAAACAAATTAACGACGGGTGTAATACTTCGTCGCTAAAAGCAACAAAATTAACGACGGGTGCAATAAATGGTCGCTAAAAGTAGGTAAATTAACGACGGGTGCAATACGTGGTCGCTACAAGCGTTGAATTTAACGACGTAAGTCGTCGCTAATAGGAATCGAATTAACGACGGGCGCAATTAATGGTCGTTAAAAGCAACAAAATTAACGACGAGTGCAATAAATGGTCGCTAAAAATAAGTAAATTAACGACGGGTGCAATACGTGGTCGCTACAAGCGTTGAATTTAACGACGGACACAATAAGTCGTCGCTAATAGGAATCAAATTAACGACGAGCGCAATTAATGGTCGTTAAAAGCAACAAAATTAACGACGAGTGCAATAAATGGTCGCTAAAAGTAAGTAAATTAACGACGGGTGCAATACGTGGTCGCTACAAGCGTTGAATTTAACGACGGACACAATAAGTCGTCGCTAATAGGAATCAAATTAACGACGGACGCAATTAATGGTCGTTAAAAGCAACAAAATTAACGACGAGTGCAATAAATGGTCGCTAAAAGTAAGTAAATTAACGACGGGTGCAATACGTGGTCGCTACAAGCGTTTAATTTAACGACGGATACAATAAGTCGTCGCTAATAGGAATCAAATTAACGACGGGTGAAATAAGTTGTCGCTAAATACAACAAAATTAACGAAGAGCGTAATAAGTTGTCGCTAAAAACAACCAAAATAAATGCTACCAAATTAACGATGAGCACAATAAGCCGTCATTAAAAACTAGGATTAAAAGCTATCAAATTAACGACGAGCACAATAAGTCGCCACTAAAAACAACCAAATTAAGTAAAAAAAATTTTATGGAGTTAATAACATGTGGTTTTGCTCTAAATAAAATAGAAAATCTTGTAATTAAAAAATTTTATGGTTTTAAATTTTGAAGTGCTTGGATTTTAAATAAAATTTTAAGTAAAAAAATTTTGAAGTGCAATCAGATTTCAAATCCGAAATCCGGATCTTCTGGATCTGCGCGTTTTGCGAGAAAAGCAGACTGTAAACTCGATTATTGTGATTTCGGATAAAATCGCAGTTTTTCTTCTCTGGTATTTGTGAAACCCGTTGAGTTGGGGTGGACAGGCGTTGGACACGATTTTTCAAAATTTAAATTTCAAAATAAAATTTAGGATGATAGAAGAATTAATTATATATCTCCTTGAGGACGTATGTAGTAATCTAGAAATTCAAAATTTAAATTGAAGAATTCAAATGTCAATATGAATGAGAAATTGCAAAGTTAAACCTATGTGGTTGTATACCGGGGTGCAAATTGCACAGTTTTCGGAGCACGATGTCTGCCTTTCAGATCCGAGTCGGATCTTGAAAATCCGAAATCGCCAGTGCGACCGCCTCGTCGAATCGATTGAAAATGATATAAACTGATTTTCGATCCGACGGTCGGATTGTCCAGAAATCAGTGAAGTTACGGGTGGACCCACGACTTAAGTGAATAGTACAGGTGAATAGTAACCCCCTGATTCGGTTTTTTCGCTGGAAAACGTCAGCCGTTTCACTGTCTGGTGACCGAATTTAACGGTCCAGGTAGTCGATTTTAACCGCTTTGTCATTTTAAGCGCAGTGGCACTGACGAAATTTGCATTTGACGAGCCTAAAGCATCGTAAAGCGTGCCGAACTGTATAATTTACAGTATAAAATGGATTTTAAAAATCTTGGAGCTAAATTTTAGAGAACCAAAATTGCTACCTGATAGGTTTCGTCGAGCCGGACGTCGTGGTGGTGTTCATTTTTCAGTTTGACAATCCGGTTGTCTCAAAAAGCGTGAATTATAGAAAAAATCACGGTATTTTGTATAAAAGCCCTATATTTTATGTGTCAAAGTGTACCAAACTTGTAGAGGAGGGGCTTCTTTGTGTTTTTATTCTACAGCAATGGACCTAGATCTAAGGGATGCAAGTAGAGGGGCTAAATAGCAACTTGTTACAAAGGAAAACCCTACAGCAACCTAGGGTTGCTTCTTTGCAACTCTAGCCACAACCCATTTGGTAACTGCAGCCCCCACGACTCCCCCTCTTCCTCTGATATTTTTTCCGAGCTCCTGCACCACCGGCCGCCGCCCCAGGTAGCCGGACAAGAAGGAGAACATTCTTGATCTCGAGCTTGTGGGGATAGGAAGATCATCAGAGTCTTGGACTTGTGCCCAGGCCTATATACAGTCATCTGCAGCATCTAGAAGTCAGCCGTGGTGGTCCGGTGCACCGCTGTGGCCGCGCGACGCCGGGAAGATCATCTCCTTCTTCCTCGGATCCGGCGAAGGTGAGGTCGTTTATTCTTGTGTTTCTTGCTACCTAGACCTCCTGAGTATATCCATCACCTATTGGTGAACCTCCCAGCCGAACCCCGAAGTCGGGAATGCCCCCGGTCGCCAGCGGGGAAATTGCACCCGCCGGAAACCGAAACTGCTCCGCCGCGGCTGTTTGCCGCACCCAATGGCTCAAGCTTCGAACCAAAATGATGGGCACCTTCTGTAGGGCCTAAGTAACCTCTCCATGAAGTTTCATGGCATTTGGAGTAGTGTGCGAGCCGCAGTTTGATGCCCTAGCTTTGGGTTATCTTGGGTTCGCCCGAGGTTGCGCCGCCGCCGCCGCCGCCGCTGTTTGCCACCGGCCATTTGCCCAGTTAGCTCCACCAGGTTGAGACTGACCCAGGGAGGCCTTTGCTTGAGACCCATGCAACTCGGGTGTGGGTCACCATTGTTGGTGCATGTTCCGGCCGAACTTGCCCCGCCGCCGCCGCCGTCGCCTCTCGCCGCCGGCCATGGGTCCAGCAAGTTTCGTGGAGTCAGGTAGCACCTACAGGTGCTTGTGCATGAGACCTAGAACCCTTGTTTAGAGATCCACCATTGTTGTCTTCTAGTTTATGTATTTGCTTGTTGCACACCTTGTGTTCGGGGAAATGCCCGAGAGAGCCAAATTGGTTCTGGTCAACTAGCAAGTGAGCATTCGACTCCTTTCAACCTCCTGAGCACAATGCTCACTCTACTTCAGCAAATGGCTGAGTAGATGGAGAGATCTTGCAAATAGAGCTCTTTAAGCTTATGTTTTTGGAGCCACGTTGCTCCGGCAATGTCTCTGGTTTCCCCACAGCACCTAGTTGGTGAGCCTCTAGGTTCTTTCGACCCACTGAGCATGATGCTTGCATCTAAATTGGGTTTGGTCGAGTGTAGGTATTTTTATTTTATCACTTCACGATTAAAAATATTATAATTAATTATATTATAATTTTATTTTGTTGAATCGAATAGTAAAATAAATCATTTAAATGATAATAAAATAATGTCCAATTTAATAATTGTTTCTGATAGTAAAATAAAAAAAAATCACATTGAAGTTTGACTTTGAGATTTAAATCAGTATGTTTTGTAATATTGATTCAATTTTTGATATTTTGTAGATTGAATGATTGGATTTGATCAGATTCTGTTAATTTGATTTGCTTATGTTAAAATTAACTAGATCAGCTAAATATTATTATTTTTATTTATTATACCAGGTATTCGTTTCGGTATTAAATTTTATGAATTTGCAACCCGCTCTAGTGCTGCAATCTGCTCCGGTATTTCCTAGTGTTAGGATTCTGCAACGAAAACATCAATTTGAATTTTTACCATAAATCCGCCTTCTTAACAAAAATTGGAACCGATACAACCAGGAGAAAAACCAAAACAGAAAAATTCGGGTAAAATAGGATTCATTAACCAAGAGAAGAATTACACCTGACTCATCTTCTACGCAGAGTAGCTTTAACTCGAGTTACTTTGGCAGATGACCAGGTGGATTAATTGATCCCACATGCCAAGCCCTAGCCTATGCTATGTTGCCTTTTGCACTGTTCCAGCACCTTTGTAGCTTTGTTAGAGCAAGCCCTTGTGTCCTCATGATCCCTGGAGCTTGATGCTCACTCTACTTCAGCAAATGACTGAGTATTTTAGAAGATCTAGTAAGTTAAGCCTAAATGAGCACTAGATGGCCCCTACGCTGTTCCAGCAGGTTGGCTGCACCCTCATGGTGAGCATCTGAGTCCTTTCGACCTACTGAGCATGATGCTCACCCTAAGTTTGGGTTTGGTCGAGTGTAAGTATTAAAAGTAGGATGTGAGCCTTTATGTCAAGGTGTATGTAATTAGACTTATATTAGATTGTATGTAATTTTGATATAGGTGCTGGACGTAAACATTCATACATTATGCTCTTCTTAAATGAAAACTACCTACTGGTATTAACTTCTTTTTTTTTTTGTTCTTTTCACCAACAATCTGAAAGTGAAAAATGACGTAAACATTCATTTTTTTTGTTTTTTGCTCTTCCTTTCACCTATTTGTGGTTCTTAAATGGAAACTACCTACTAGTATTAATTTCTTCTTTTTTTTTGTGCAAAAGACTTATATTAGACTTATATTAAATTGTATGTAATTAGACTTATATTATCTACACAAAAGAAGAGAAAACGATGATCCTAATTTATCAAGTTTGTGCATTTAATTTCTTGCTACTGTTTGTTATTACTTAGGTTGTCACAATAGTTAGTACCACATTTACTTTTGATAAAATATAATTTATTAAATTTAACATCTATTTGATTAAATTTTATAGGCGAAAAATGCAAGCATCAAAGTTACAGAAAGGAAATATGATCACTTCTAGATCTGAAAAGCAACTCTTCATACCACCAGGTTCATTAGGGAAGGGTCGGGGACAAGGATTACGACCTTCTATTAGATTGTCATCACGAGATGCTGTAATAGGTGCTATCAACAGTACTACATCGGTAAATGATACTCCAACAGAACCACCAAATGATTCCTCTTTACCACGTGATATCGAAAGTGTCGAAGAAATAAGAGAGAGTGGTAAAATTTCTTTACATTTGGACATATTTATCTTATTTCATATTTTTCTTTCTACATAAATGTTACACAATTGATATATTTAAGCACTTTTATATAATTTTTGTGTGATATTTTTAGATATGGTGACTTCTCCAAAGAAAAGGAAAGTGCGAGGGAAAAACAAGTGCAAGATATTTGGAAAATTAAAAAATGGTGAAAAGTTGGAGGTAATATTCTACAACAACCGTGCCACCGGAAAAAATCATAAGGTTTTCTCAAGACACTTAGGTAAAATTGTGCGTGATCGTAATATTTGTCCTCTTCAAGTACATTCGTGGAAGAAAATTGAGGAAGACAGTAAAAATCACATGTGGGCAGCGGTAACGGTAATATTTTATAACATGAATTTAAATTTGACTTGATTGTATTTGTTGTTTTTATTTTCCAATATCATATTTTGAGGAATTGTTGTTTTTATTTTCCAATATCATATTTTGAGGAAAATTTAACAAAACATGATTGCACTTGCAGGATAAATTTCAAAATAATCAAATGGAAGCATATCGTGATGAAACTTTGGAACATATGAATGAATTGTGGAACAAATGGCGAGGAGATTTGCATCGTAAATTTATAAAGCCTTGCAAGACCATTCAAGATGCTCTTAAAATTTTTCCTGAAGGTGTTCATCGAGACGATTGGAAGTGGCTCGTTAAAGAACATTTTTTTAGTGAAAATTTTCTGGTACGTAATTTTTTCTTATTATAAAGATAGAAATACATGCCAATTTATTTTCTTTTCCTATTCATTCTTTTATTATTTTTATTTTCTACAATTATACTACTATGCATATACCAGTTTTTTATTTTATATCTTATACTCATATTTATATCATGTTACCATGTGAATGTAGGCGGCAAGTAAAAGAAATTCAGAAAATAGGTCGAAGGTAGCAATGCCTCATCGCACGGGTAGTAAACCTTTTAGACAAATTATTTGGAAAAAGGTAATAGTAGGTAACTTCAAACTTCTATATTCAATTGATGGCATTGGTTGAACCTAATTTATATTTTGTATAGGGAGGGAAAGATAATAACCCACCAAATTTAGCAACAATATTTTATGAAACTAGAAAAAAGGGTGGACAACTAGAAGGAGAAGATACTATCAAGAAATATGTAAGTTTTTTACATTTATTTTATTATAATCTATCTCTTTTTGTAGTTTCATTTTTTTTTAATGTTGATATCTATATTTTGAAGGATGAAATTGTTGAAGCGTCTCAATCAAATCCTTCTTCTTCCAACATAGAACTTATTGAAAAATGCTTTGGATCTCAAAGTCGTAATCATGTGATTTGTTTCGGAGGTGGTGTAAAAGCAAATGATTTGAGACCTCCTTATTCTTCGAGAGCGGAACTTCATACTAAACTTTGTGAAACTCAAAAGGAAAATGAGTCACTTAAAAGTCGCATTGACGGAATGGAGGAAGAACTTCGAGCAATTAAGGAAATGCTACAACAACAATTCAATGCTCCTCCACCACCGACTCGATCTGAAGAGTAAGAAACACAATCTTACTATTGTTAATAGTAATTATCCAAAAGTATATCTTCATTTAAATTTTCTAAAATATTATTTTTTATTTCAAGAAGTTTCAATATTTCTTATATTATTTTAGTAATGTTGTAATAATATTTACTTTGGTCTTTTGCAGATAACTGAAGATGTTCGTATTTGAGCAAAGAGGATCGTCTTGAAGCCAACAGAGTAGATTTTCAATTATCTTTTTTTCTGCTTTTCTTTTGAAGCACAATGGATGGTTGCATGTTTATTTTGGAGTGGTTACTTCTTCGGTTGCATGTTTATTTTGGAGTGGTTACTTCTTCTTTCGAATCACAATGGATGGTTGTATGTTTATTTTGGAGTGGTTACTTTTAATTTAGTAAATATTTTGACAACTTTATATGTAGACTTGAAATGGTGTGTATGTGATGGTTGTATGTTGGATGACAATACTTTTGATATTTATGTTGACAAAATGGTGCGTATGTGAATGTAGTTTTAATTGAATGTAATGTCTTCTCTATTGTATTTGTTGATATATGGTTTAATAGGAATATATATATTGTATTATTATACTATTATTAGCGACCAAAATACTGGTTGTTATTATTATACATTTTTTAAAACGTACATTTATTAGCGACCAAAATACTGGTCGTTATTATTACTCTTTTTCTAAAGGTTTACTTTTAGCGACGACAATTTTAGTCGTTATTGTCATATTATTTCGTAATAATTTAATTATTAGCGACGAAAATATTGGTCGTTAAATTTACAAACTTCTAAATCATAAGCTTATTAGCGACGACGAATAGGTCGCTATTGTTGCATTATATGGTCACTAATGAATACTGATTAACGACCGGAAATTTCTCCGTCGTTAAAAAGTTCCGTCGTTAAAAAGCAACTAATGAGTACTGATTAACGACCGAAAATTTCTCCGTCGTTAAAAAGTTCCGTCGTTAAAAAGCAATAACGACCGGTTTATACGGTCACTAATGAATACTGATTAACGACCGGAAATTTCTCCGTCGTTAAAACGTTCCGTCGTTAAAAAGCAATAACGACCGGTTTATACGGTCTATAATGAGTACTGATTAACGACCGGAAATTTCTCCGTCGTAAAAAAGAAATAACGACCGGTTTTTCTAAACCGTCGTTAATTCTTTTAGTAAGGAAGGCAATAACGACGGGTGACGACGACATTTTATCCCGTCGTTATTTGTTTTTAACGACAAAAAATGGAGCAATAACGACGACTTTTCCTTTCGTTACAGGACAATTTTCTTGTAGTGTAAAATCCGTGAATCAAATACTCGGAATGAAGGTACTACGGGAGATAAAGAATAGGAAAGTTTGGCTTCACAGAAAAGTTATGTGGAGAAAGTTCTGCAGCATTTTAATATGCAGAACGCAAAGCCAGTTTCTACACCATTTCCGATTTATTTAAAATTGTCGGCCGAGCAATCACTGGGTACGAAAGCAGAAAAGGTCGACATGACTCGGGTACCATATTCATCGACAGTAGGAAGTCTTATGTTTGCCATGGTGTGCACGAGACCTGACATTGCTCAAGTAGTGGAAGTAGTGAGTCGGTATATGGTGAATCCAGGTTGTGAACATTGGAATGCAGTGAAGTGGATTCTCATATATTTGAGAGGCACTACGGATTTCTCACTCTGTTATGGTTCTCCGGGTTTGGAATGCGTCGGATATGTGAATGCAGATTTCGCAGGAGATAAAGACAGGAGAAAGTCTACCACGGATTATGTTTTCTCCATGAGCGGTGGTGCTATTAGCTGGGAGTCGAAGCTTCAGTCGGCAGTCGCTTAATTTGTCGACGACGGAGGCGGAGTACATAGCAGTGACACATGCTTGTAAGGAGGCTATCTAGCTAAAAAGACTTTTAGGAGAATTGAAAATGAAATAAGATGTGGTAGGAGTGAATTGTGATAGTCAAAGTGCAATACACTTGGCGAAGAATCCGGCGTTTCACTCTCGGACGAAACACATTGATATTCGTTATCACTTCGTGAGAGATGTGGTGGATGAGGGTTTTATCTCATTGTTGAAAATTCACATAGATGCGAATTCAGCAGATATTTTAACGAAGCAGGTGACTCGAGAGAAGTTCAATTGAAGTATGACTTCTCTTGGTCTTGGAGCTACGTGAGGAGAGCGAGAATTTAGCAAGATCTCCAATTTTGTGTTTTATGAAATTCGGCGTATATTTTTAAGTGGGAGAATTGTTGGATTATGTAAAACCATGTTTCTAGTCGATATCACGGTACTCAAGTCTGCGATGGGTTGAATATGTTGGATTTGATTCTAATTTGATCCGATCTTGTTCCTAAAAATTAGGGATGATTTAGGAATATTTTAAAGTGGATTCTTAAGAGGATATCGACGACTAGAAGTGAATCGGAGACTCGGATGGATGATAGAGATCGTTTCCCATTAAAATTATGTTTTAAGAGTTATATTAACTCTTGTAATTCATCTTTTCTTTTTTAGAGCTTTATTGAAAAAAAATCCTAATTAAGAGAAAAAACATGTAGAGCCTCCATAAGAGAGTTTCTTGTAATCCAATTTTACTCCTTATACTTTTGTGCCGTGGATTAATCGAAGAACGCATTGAGGTGGTCTTACCCGTGGACATAGGTCGACACATTGTTGGCCGAACCACATAAATCTTGTATCCTTGTGTTTTTTATTCGTTTTATTCGTTTAGTTATTATCATGCTTGTTTTCTACGATCATTCTCGTTTACTTTCATCTATGAAAAAATCTGTTTTCGCTGTGCTCGTGTGTTGTGTGGGTTGAGATGTGCTCGGTAACCCCACGGCCGGTTCCCCTTCACAATTCATCATCTTTATGGTAGACACAGTTTGGCTCAGTTAAATTGTCATCTTCCTGGTAGACACATCTTGACACATTTATCATCTTTATGATAGATATGGTTCGGCCAATTAAACTACTATCTTGGTGATGGGCACGATTCAACTTAGTTAAATTGCCATTATTATGATTGGCACGGCTTGACCCATTTGCATGCAGTCTTTGTGATAGATATGGTTTAGCCCAATCAAACTATCATCTTCATGAAAGGCGCATTCTGGCTTGTGCATGTTGCAAGTCACAACTCGACTCACGCTAAAAATTTGATATAATTTCGCTCTCTCTAGAAAATACTAACCAAATTAGTTAGTACATAGATTCTTGGATTTAACACGGGTTTTAATCCAAAGCAAACCTGTGGACTATAAGTACTAATAAATTAGTTTAAAAGTACATGCTGATAGATAATGCACATTCATTACACTTAAGAGCTTAACTACAACACTCACGTTCTTTGACTTGACTCAATCTATTTAGACGTTGGGTCTATTATTGAGTATCTTGTCGTTAAGTCTATTGCGGATTAGAGCTCTTTCAACTTATTTAGCTTAATCCAACTCAAGTTATTAGTCTTCTAAATCTATTGTTACGGAATAAAAAGTTGGACCTATTTCAACCAACAGAATCAAGTCAATCGTATTAATACTTGTCCTCGAATAGAGGTCGACATAAACAAAAACTTGAGTTGAACATAAGCATATCGAATCTAAGTCTAACCAGCTTGGACACAAACTAAAAGTGGGCCACGATTGCGAACCTAACCCCCCAGTTTGCAGTAAGCCATACAAACGATGAATCAAATCCAATCAATGGTGAAGCGAACCCAATATCATGAATCGAAGGTTAGATATAATCAACATTGAACCAAACCTATAATGATGAATTGAGTCCAAAATGGTGAATCAACCCCAAAATAGTGAACCAAAGAACAAAAATGATTGAAAGGTGAACTAAACCACATGCCAACGGCTGATCAAACTCAGGCAACAGTGAATAGAACCTAAAATGGTGAATTAATAAACAAACTTAAAATAGTGAACAAAATCCAAGGTAATGAACAAAATCCAAGGTAATGAACTGAGCCAAAGTGGTGAACCAAATCCAAAATGTTGAACTGAACCCAAGATGATGAATCAAACCCAAGTTGACGGTTGGTCATGTTGTCGATGGATTAAAGATGAACCAAACCAAAGATGGTGGATCGAATCCTAACCGATGGTGAACTATGTGAAGGGGGAACCGGCCGTGGGGTTACCGAGCACACCTCAACCCACACAGGACACGAGCGTAGCGAAAACAAGATCTTTCGTAGATGAAAGTAGACGAGAACGATTGTAGAAACAAGCACGAGAATAACTAAACAAATAAACGAATAAAGAAATACAAGGACACAAGATTTACGTGGTTCGGCCAACAATATGTCAACCTACGTCCACACGCAAGACCACCTCAATGCGTTCTTCAATTAATCCACGATACAAAAGTACAAGGAGTAAAATTAGATTATAAGAAACTCTCCCACGGAGGCTCTCCACGTTTTTTCTCTCAATTATGATTTTTCAATGAAGCCCTAACAAAAATAAAAGATGAATCACAAGAGTTAATATAATTCTAAAAACCTAATTCTAATAGGAAACGATATCCACCGTCCATCCGAGTCGTCGATATTTTTTAAGAATCCTTTTTAAGATATTCCTAAATCATCCATAATCTTTAGAAACAAAATTGGATAAGATTAGCATCAAATCCATATCGACTGATTTTACATAATCCAACACTATGCTCAAATAGATGATGAACCAAACCATAAGAATTCGATTTGACACAAAGTGAACCATAAAGGGTCCAAGACAAGCAAGCCAAGCATCAGCCCGTTAACCCAGACAAAATCATAAAGGGTCCAAGCCGAACCAAACCATAAGGACTCGATCCAAACCAAACAAACAAATGGATCGACCCAAACCAAATCCAAATGGGCCTAATTGAAGCCGAAAAAATCATCACGTGGCAAAAAGAACGGTCGTCGTGGTCAACTGGCTTAGTCGAATCAAAAGATGACGTGTAGTGAAAAAATCGGTCAACTTGATCAACCGACTCGGACAAATCGAAAGGTGATATGCTGTGAGCCGAAGAAAAACACTCGAACCCGAACAAAATATAGGCGGGAATCGACCGAGACTAAGTGCGGTATCGGTCAACCGATTTATGAAACGACTAGAAATAACAATAAAAACTAAGCTAGTTGAGAAAGTAACGCCTAATATTAAGCAAGCGGAATCATTGGACATGGAGTCTACGACCGACGCGACCTGGATCAAACACACTCCACCGGACGCAACCGAGAATTACGACTATAACGACCCGGCCCACTAGCAATAATAACTCGTTGGACCCAAACCACAGCCCAAAATGCTTAAGCCCAGTTATTATTACTAGTGTCCAAGTCTCATATAAACCCAATCACAAATCCATCCACATCCGATGTGGGACTATTGGGGGCGTCACAGACTCCCCCCTATTTAGGCCTGACGTCCTCGTCGGCCCAAACACACACACAAGCCCAAGATCACCAGGCGATGTGAGACTCGTCTCGCTAGCCCTGTCATCTAGACCCAGACTCAGCCGAGACTCGCCACACACTTCCGGCTGGTTATTGGCTCTGATACCAAATAAAAAAAAAAAATTTAGACGCTGGTTTTTAAACTCGGGGCGTGACAACGACATTGCCCAAAATGACAAGTGATCTCAAAAAGAGATATGCCCGAGTGATATACCATTATCTGAAATCGTGAACAATTTCAAGGAGAGTCCGCATTAGTAAAAATAGGCAATTTTTCCTTTAAGAGAAGGTCCTTCTCTCGTCAAACGAACTGACCACCCTTATTTTCCTATTTTTCAATTCTAGCATCTATAGCTTTATTAGTCTAATTTTACAACTTTCCCCTACAATCTTTCTAGTATAATTTTCTGCTTTTCCTAGGAATAGTCCTAATCCTGTAATCAATCCTTATAATCAATTCCTACTAAAGTAATACAATCTAATTCGGCTCTTTAAGTCGAATCTACTTTCTAGCATCTAAATATTTGATTGAGAATTGATTCGGCTCTTTTAGGCCAAATCTGTCTTTAGAGTTCAGTTTGTGTTTTGATTGAGAAGAATCCGGTTGAGCTGTTCCCTACTCAAGCTGATCGCTTGATTCAAGGCGTACTCAGATAGTTAGCTTAAACTGATTTAAGATAAACTCAATCTAAAGAAAGGTTAGGAGCCAACCTCATGGTTGATCCAAATCAGCCAAAATCTATTCCACCATAACCTAAGCCAAACAAAGGTGCAAACCAAGCCAAATCCAAATCAATCGGCGAATCAACTAACATTAACCGATAAGCCAAACTCAAAATAACCGACTTAGGTTACTCAAATTGATTTACAAATCAAAATCATCCGACCGTAAAGTCGTTAAACTAAATAGAGATAAAATTTCTCATTAACATCATTTTTTTTAGATCAATCAAATGCACGTGATGGTAAAGTCGTCATAATTTGTCATTATTTATTAATTAAATTTGATCAGGTTTAATATAAATATGTTCTGCCTAACTCTGATGACATTAATTTCTTCAAAATTCTGGAGAATGAAAGGGGTACACACGTACAAGAGTATCTAGCATCAAATCAATAATTTGGAGAAAGAGAAATGTTACCTACAAAGCCGTTTCTTTAGTCAGCAAATTAAGATGTAACTTAAATTATTTGACATTAAATGGGCCATTATTAGGAGTGTTTATTCCACAAGCTATTTACTAAAGTTCCATACAAATTTAAAATGCTCCCTCAAAGGTGCTTACCAAGTACGCTACTGTAAGGGCCATTCCAAAATGTCACCATCAATTATAATTTAGATGGCTTAAAAATATAAATAAAAATATATATAAAACTTAAATGACCATTTTGATCCGATTAATCAATCTTTCAAAATTTTAATTTTAATATCTACTATTTTATTTTATTTTATTTGAGTAATTTGATAATTTTTCTAAAAATTTAAACTGTTAGAATTGTTAGAAATATATAACCAATTCACTTAAAGCGTTCAGACACATCGCCAATAAGATTTAATTGTGATTCGGTCTATTTCGATCATGACTCAGTCCAATCTAATTTTTCGCTATTTTGAACATGACTCGATTCAATCTGACCTCCCGCCATATAATAAAATACTGGCTCTTTTAGATTAACATTGTTGTCCTATTATTTATATCAAGTCCTTATGTAATAAATTTATTTTCGATGATGGAACATTAGATTTGACTATTAGCGCCATTAAAAATGAGATAAGGTGCTCAAACATTCTAGAAACCAAAATTAAAATAAAAGGTCCAAATAGAGACCTTTTTAAAAAACTAAAGATTTTTTTAAAAAAAAATCAAAATCAAGGTTGTAAGTTCCGTTCTAAATAGTACAAAGATTTTTTTATTAAAATTTTAGCTTATTTGAATTGTTATATATTATATATTATTGAATAAGAAAGCAATTTATGTAAGTCGATAAAATTGTCACTTTTTTTTGTGGTGCTTTGACGCTTTTCTCCAATGATGTTAGATGACAAAATTTGTGCTTCCAAATAGTTTGTTCAAGAGTTTTTATAGTGTGACACCTCAATAGTCTCACATCGGATGGAAATGTGATTGTATTTGGATTTTTAAGAGACATGGATCCTAGTAATAATAATCGAACTTAAGCATTTTGGAATGTGGTTTGGGCCCAACGAGTAATTATTTCTAGTGAGTTTGATCGTTATATTTGGTATCAGAGCCAATAACCAGCCGGAAGTGTGTATCGAGTCTCGGCGGAGCCTGGGTTTAGATGATAGGCCTAGCGAGACAAGTCTCACATCGCCTGGTGATCTTGGGCTGCTGTGCGTGTGTTTGGACTGACGAGGACGTCAGGTCTAAATGGGGGGAGTCTGTGACACCCCGTCCCACATCGGATGGAGATGTGATTGTGTTTGGATTTATAAGAGACATGGACATTAGTAATAATAACCGGACTTAAGCATTTTAGGATGTGGTTTGGGCCTAACGAGTTATTATCGTTGTGTATGTTTTAGACTTGCATCCTAGCCTAGTGGACTGTCAGACTTCATGTTGTAGTTAAGTTTCGGGGACAAACTTCTTGTAAAGAGTGGATAATGTAGTACTCGAGAAATTCGAGTTTGAATTTGAATTTGAAATCCAAAGAAAACGCTAAGTTGCATATACACCGGTGTGCAATTAAGTTCAAAACGCTAAGTTGCATATACACCGGTGTGCAATTAAGCCCTATATATAGGTATATATGTGAATAGTATATTGACTTAAGTGAATAGTAAGTGAATAGTAAATCGTTGAAAATTTTGATTTTTCGATCGAAGTCGGTTAACAGGACCTATTGAAGTTCGAATCTGACGATCTAGGTAGTCGATTTGAACAGTTTCGACATTCTGAGCGCAATGGCATAGTCAAAATTTATGTTCGATGAGACTAGGTTATCGTAAAGCGGGCCTAACAGTGAATTTAACTGTATAAGATGGATTTTAGAATTACCGAAGCTTGAATTCAGCGAACCAAAATGACTAGTTGATAGGTTTCGTCGGGTCAGACATCGTGGTGGTTTTCGTTTTTCCGTTTGACAACCTGGTTGTCTTGAAAAGCATGAAAAAAAGTAAAAAGTTGCATATTTTTGCAAAACGTCCAATATTTTATGGACCATTTTGTGTGAAACTGGTGGAGGATGGGCTTCTCTGTGATTTTGTTCCACAACCCAAGGACCCAGGTCGAAATACCTACTGTATAGGGTCTACCTAGCATTTTGTTACAAGTGCATATAGGTAATAACTTAGGGCATCTATGGAACTAGCCCTAGTCACCTCCTTCCAGTAACTGCAGCCCTATTCCTATGATCCCTAATCTCCACTGCCACCTTCCTAGAGCCCAACACCACAGGTCGCCGTTCTCCATCACCGGAAAAGCAAAAGGAAACAAGATCCCTTCTTATTTCGGGTTGGTCTTGAGGAGAAGCAGCCAAGCTCCATCAAACTTAAGTTGGAGTCTTCTAGGAGCATCCTTGATCTCTAGAGACCATTCCTGTGGAGCGCCAACGCCTGGCTCCACCGCACGCCGCCGGCTCGGCCATTATTCCCTTCCCTGCACTGAGGTGAGTTCTTCTTCCTTCTCCTTAGTTTTTCTTGCCATGAGCCATTTGCTGTTTGTTCCTCATATTTTGAGGACGTTCCCCATGCGCCCCTATCACCTGAGTTGCCACAAAACGGCGGTTTGCTCGTGGGCTCACCGGAACCCTAGTTTTGGGCCGCCACTTGCGCGCGCTCTACCCGACGGCGTTGGCTGAGAGCAAAGATGATAAGCATTATCTTCCAACCCTGTTGAGATGTTCCATGAAGTTTCATAGCATTTGGCTTAGTGTAGAAGCCGCATTGCTCAGCCCTAGTTTCGGGTTTTTTCTTTTGGTTGAGCTTGCTCCGTTGTCGCCGCCGCCGCTTTCTACCACCGGCCACCACACCAGCTAGCTTCCCCGCATCGAGGGCAAGCCTCCAGGACCTTTGCATGGACCTGAAACCTTGCGCATGGAAATCCACCATTAGAGCTCCATGGATGGCCGCGAAGCTTTGTATTCCGGCAATCCGCCGCATCGGCCATCGGAGCTTGCCTCCAAGGCACCCAAAACACTTCTCTGGAGCTCCTCTACCTGCTGCTTACCTTACTTTGCGGCATGATCACAAGTTTTGCTGAGTTGTCCACAAACCGAGCTCTAGAACACCATGCCATGGACCATCTTGCTCCAGATGTGGTTTCAACAGCATTGTAGCTTTGCAACGGTGAGCCTCTGTGTTCCTATGACTTGCTGAGCATGATGCTCATCCTTGGTTACAAGCTGAGTGCTTGGTTAAAGTGTTCTTGCAACCCGAGCCATTATATTAATGTTATTGGTCAACCCTGTTGTATACACTGTTCCGGCAGCCTTGGGGTTGCCCGAAGGTGAGCCTCAGAGTCTCCTCGACCTCCTGAGCATGATGCTCACTCTACTTTTGCATTTGGTTGAGTGGTTAAGTCTATATAGCAACCTAAGCCCTATGTGCATAATAATTATTGACCCAAAATTATTCTCAGACTCTGTGCTGCTCCCAAATGGTGAGCACGACGTTTAGTGCGTCGAGGCCCACCTACTGGTGGCCTCGGTTCAGTTCAAAGGTACTTAAAAAGTGAATGCAAGCCTAAAACATGAATTTTGGGGAGTTTTTATATAATTTTTAGAAACCCTAGGGGCTAATTTGCAATTGTGACCACACGGGCTGCTTCGGGCAGCGTGCACATGATCTCTGGACTTTTCGTTCGAGATCCGATACTTTCCATTAAGCAAAAATTGGTTATCGAATTGTAAATCAGCAAAATCATCGGTTTATCGGTGATTCGGCATTAATCACGCAATTCGAGGAATTGTGGTGATTAATTATAGTTGCCAGAAGTCCTTTGCTGTTTTCGACGCTGTCCTGACTGGTCCGGTGAATTCAGTTTAGCACTAGTGATTTCCGGAGCCGAAATCAGCTTTTCCGGAGGCGTTTTTGGTATTTATGACACGGTTTGAGTACAGAGTCGCACCCAATGGAGTTTGAGTGCCCGAACGTCTTCAGTGAAGCATTCCGGGGCAACATGTCAAGTTTTGTTAAATTCGGATACTTGTAGCCACGGATCGGATCATAGTTGATCGATCGGCGAATTTTCGAAAATCCCGGCAAATCCCGGGACTTCAGTGAAGTTCCTCGTTTAAGCTTTCTGCATACAGTGTGTTAGTGGGTTGGGTGTGTGAGAGTTTTTTACTGACCTGTGATTATGATTCAGGTCCCAGCAGTCAACTACCAGCTCGTGAGCCATCCAACGGATACCGCGATCGTCTACCCTGAGGTGGGTTTATCTTTGGTCCGGGCTTTATCATTTCGGCCCTATGGGGTACCGTGGTAGGTCGGACCCCTGTGTTTGATGTAGCCCTGATCCTATGGTTGAGCCTTTCTACTTGCTTTCATTCCAGCATTCAGTCATTATAGCTATGTTGCCTTGATCTTACAATTGAGCTTATCGATATACTATCATTCTCAGTACTTAATATATATAGAGATATACACCTAGACATATGCCATGCTTGCTTGGACACTAGTCAGTTACATCAGCATTTCCTGTTCTATACTGCATGTTAGAATAGGAGTTTAGTTTCAGTTATACCGTCACGCCCCGGGTGTAAACCAGAACCCGGGCCCGTCTACAAATCCGCCGTGCATGCGGTATTTCCCGCATACACGAAGCATCGGTAACCTGCTCAGATATAAGAGATAATAAATAAGGAGCATAAGAATCAGAGCTGAACTAAAACTACAGTATCTCAGACAGAAGCCGGAAGTAAATAAAGTACAACTGTAAAATAAATACAAACATCTCTCCCAGCTCACCACAAAAATACAACTAGCTGGCAAAAGCCAGACCCAAAAGGAAACATAAAAGAACTGTCTGAGAAAAACCAGGTACACCAAAAACTCCAGCTAATATCCCTCGGGTGGCTCACTATCTAATCCGCAATCCTCTTACCTCGATCAGCTGCTGACGGCCCAGCAACTCCCGCAGAGGACTCTGCAAAGCAAGGGGGGAAAAGGAACAAAGAAAAGACAATGGGGGTAAGTACTACTATAAAACAGTAGCCTCCCCTAGTGGGTAAAGCCTCAACTCAGACATGCCCACCGGGTCAACCAGAGGCAAAAAGAGAAGAAAAAGGGGGGGGGGAAAGCTAAGTATGACAACTGATAAGTGCAATCCCCTAATATGCCTCTACATGTCAAGCTCATAAGAATGGAAAAGTATGCATCAGTATCTAGAAGCCTGCCTAAATAACCCAATCCGACCACCAGTAGACGCTGGTACTGCCTGCTTTGCCTGCCGCAACGGGTATGCCAGACAATGCATAACACCGAAGCAAAGGAGTCTCAAGGACTCAAAGTCTGTCTGACGCACACTCCGGAGTGGTACTCGAGGGGAGCGACCCACACGAGTAAAGTAAGTAGCCGAAAGTAATCTGATGTAGCAGGACTGGATTGTGACTCAGATCAAGTGGGAAAAACCCTCTACAAAAGATAGCCCGATCCCCCTCACCCAATCTGATGCAATAGTATAACCCGGTCAACCACCCAAAATCCGTGGTTGCCGCAACACCCTGTCATAAAGCCCCAATCTATCCCAAATCCCCAGCAATCTGACTACACTATCCCTGCCCCCGCTCGAACCCGAGCATGCTATCTCGGAAGTCTAAATGATAGGAGTAAGAAATAAAAGCATGATTTCTCCTAAGTCAAATCCCAGAAAATAGTGTAGCAGTAAAAAGTGACTTAGCTAAGTGATCAATTTAAACATGCAATTGTCCCAGTATTTTAGTCTATTTCACAAGAGTAATCAAATTAAAGCAACGAAAGTCACGGTTACAGTCTCAATGGAATGATCTTTTATTTCAAAGTCATTAATTGCTATCCTGCCACTAATCATGCTGCCCAGAATAATTAAGCGATTAAATAGAGTGATCATGCTCTCGACCTCATGCCAAAAATGTCATCATCATGGATTAATTATCAATTAATAAATTTCTAGTGCATGCAAGGCTACCAACAATAAGCTAAGCCTCACTAATATTGGGACACTCTGATGTTCCTAGTGGGCATACCAAAGAACAGGAGTACAACAACCACCCACCTGAAGTGCTGGCTGTCCAAATCCCACAGCTGAAAATACCAAGTAAATCCAAATCTCCTACTCCAATGGGTCCAGCAATACCCGCAACTCTCCTGGGTACAACACAAGGTCCACAAATACACATAAGTTTCCAAAACTGCTATTACAACCACATACAAAATCAGTCCCAAAGATGTACAATTTTCACCTGCTGAAAATACCCAGAAAAATATCACAGCGATCCTCACGTCGATACCTTCGAAACGAGTGCCTGCACGTCAAAATCTGAGTTCGGTAGGTCAAGATATAAATTCGGCAAGGTGGTGCCCTCAAACAGTTTCTTCATAAAAAAACTGTAGCACTATACACAGAGAAACAGTGATTTTCACCTCGGATAAAATCTCGGAAAAATCCAAGAAAAATACGAGCGTGTTCCTTGCGATCTGTAGATGAAAAAGTTGTACAAGCTCGTTCCCGTCTGACGCTCGTGCCAAAAGATATGGCCAAAACACCTCGATGCTGTCCCACAAATCCACACAGAAAAGGGTCAAGAAAGAACCTCGGGATCCGTGCCACAAACTCAAAACCGAAATGCGCGATCAATACGAAAGATGAAGCCCTACCAGTTAGGAGTATGCGAGCGCAAGAATCACTAAAAACGAAGGTCGGGGTAGCCAAGGGGAGCCCTCACACTGTATTGCGGCGAAGAAGAACACTGGGAATGAAACGTCGCACCGCGCCGTAAAATCTGGAACCTCGGGATGTGTGCTCCTAAAAACCCCAAACTCTGCAGGAAGATCAAGCACTCAAAGATGAACAAATCACCTTAAGGGAGCTAGGGCAGAGGAGGCTCGAAAATGGGAGAAAAACCTCCAAAAGCGCAGCTCGGGCTGCAATTTATAGGCAGAGGAAAACAATTCCAAAAAATTCCGACCTTGTCCCAACTTTCGGGCGCCCGGTCCGGTCCGCCCGAATTCGGGCGCGCACAGTGCGGCCCGGCCCGCCAAGTTTCGGGCGCACACAGTGCGGCCCAGCCCGGCCCATCCCGTCACACGGGATCGCGCCTCGGTCCGACACGCCTCGGGGCCCGCCACGTGTCCGCCGAACACGGGACAGCCATGCAAATGCCCGCGGAGAGCACCACGTGCCCCCGCCCGCAGTCAACGCGGTGGGTGGCGCCAGCGAATCAGCGGGCGCCACGTGGCGCTGCCCACGACCGGCCCACCTGCCCGCGTACGGCCACCTGCCCCGACACCTGCCCCGCGCGTTGCGTGGACCGCGCGCCCGTGAGCCCGCCAATGAGGAACTGCCACGTGGCGCGCCCCCGGTCCACGACTCCCCGCGCGTGCCCGTGGACCGAGCGCGCGTGGGCCGCCCAATCAGGCGCTGCCACGTGGACACCCGCCGGTCCACGCCTCCAGCCGTGCACCCCGGTCACACTCCAGCCATTCTGTGGACCCAGCCGCGTGCGCCGACCAATCAGAGGGCGCCACGTGGCACTCCCGCCGGTCCACGGCTCCCCCATGCACCAGAAATCCAGTAAAACTTCCGGGAGTCCTTTTTGGGCATCCGGACTCAGAATTTAGCAAACAAAAAGCCGTTTTCAAGCGTTTTTCCGCGCTGAATCCAAATCCAACCTCCGTTTGGCCTGAAACCTTTTCTAAAATTCGGCAAAAGCAGCCGAAGGCCAACCCAGCTAACAAAAGCTCACAGGGTCCATCTGTGGCATCCCTTTGATGCGCTATAGGCCAAATACACCATCAACAGGTGTTTGCACAGTGGATTCACGGGAAAAAGCTGCATGGGGTTCGGGGGTCCTACATCCAGTTCTGGTATTCATCATCAGATGTTCCGTTTCTATTATACAGCTTCAGTGATATAGCTTCAGATATACAGTCTCAGTTGAGATTACAGCTTTCAGCATCCCGACAGGGATTATCCGGCTTATTGCCGATTGTTCAGTCTTTTGACTGCGAGCTTGAGTATCAACATTATGATCGCCATAACACTAGCTGCTCATTTCACGTACACCGTGGGACTGATCCCCCACAATGCATTATTTACCGGTAAAGTGGTCGATAGTGGCGACCCGTGAGCCCCAGGCTACACATAGTTGACGATAGTGGCGACACATGTGCCCCTGAGTGCACCAATGGTGCCGGGTTATATGTCAGCCGAACGTGCCAGCTTTGGCATTGGTCTAGGTCCTCGTGACCGATGACGGCATTGATTGGGTATTTCAGTTCTAGCATTGATGCATGATTTGCATTGTTACTCTAACATTTATTAGCATGACTGGCACATGATTGTTGGTGTTCTACTTTATAGCTTTGACATTTATGTATTGCCATACCTGCCTGATCTACAATATGATATATTGACATTGTCCTGATTTATCTGATGGTTAGATATAGCTTGTTCAGCTTACTTCATGAGTAACTGCTTTCTTTTCAGCATGATTATTATCTATCGTTCAGATTATACCTTGTTTTGTTATCCACTTACTATGGTATCCGGTAGGTACGACTTGCTATTTCTCAGCCCGTCGTGCCCACTGGGATACATTTATATTGTATCTCACACCCTTTGGGTGACCACCATTTCAGATCATTCAGGTGCTGAGATGTCGGGACGATTCAGTGAGCTGTCGCGATAGAGTTATCCCTACTATTGGCCGCAGTGGCACAGTGCTAGTATTTATAGTTCAGTATCATGATCTTAGTTCTGTCTTTGTTTTTTGAGTTGGAGTTTATTTGGATTATGCATGTCTTGTAGATGAATAGTTGTGGATGTATTTAGTTATAGAGTTTTATGTTTTGTATCTAGTTGTTGATTATGTCGTTTCTGATTGTATCACTGTATTTGCCTAACCGAGCATGTATAGGGGAAATTCTATCCGTATGGACAGAGAAATCTTTGTGCACGTACTGAGTTTTAAAATTTTAAATTCTAATTTAAAATAATATTAATAATAATAATAATAATAATAAATAAGTAAATTAGACCGTTTTCTTAAAGAGCAATGCTACCTGTACACCCCGAAGGGGTGTACATCATACACCTCCACCATTTTAATGGTGACGATACTTTTTACGGGTCACATCAAGTGACCCATCATCACACCCCCACCCTTAGATGGATGGGGTGTATGATGTACACCCCGAAAGGGGTGTACACATAGCATTTTCCTTTCTTAAAACACCGCACGTGACAGATAATTTTTTTATTTTACTTTTTTCCACGATAACATCGTGAGGAAGAAAATTAACGATTCTTCGAAAATTCTAAAGATAGGGCCATCGAAGTCGAAGGAAAATTCATGCTATAGGACACAAAACTAATGTTACTTTCCTAATAATTTTTGTTTTTTATTTTTTATTTTTTTTTCCTGTTTCCAATCCTGTACGTACAATATTAATCTTTTAAAGTTTGGTATAGAGAATCATCCCGTACCCCCTTATTATTAAAATAAAAATAAAAATAAAAAAAAGTTAAGGACGGTTTAATTGAAGGCACGTGGATAGGATGTAGATTCCTCCTACTGCTATTTCTTTTGTTTTTTAATATAATTGCAAATTATTGGTTGGTTTGATAATTAATATTTAAAGTCTAGTTATTTCGTATTTTTAATTATTTTTATTTTAAAATAAATAAAATTGATAGTATGTTAATTTTTTTTAAAAAAAATATAATTACAAATTCATCTTCTCTTTTTAGAAGAAAAAAAACAAAAGAATCAATTTGGTTTGAAAATTGCTCACTTATTTAGCATTTTCACAAATATAAATGAGGCATCTGATTATATATATATATATATATATATATATATATATATATATATATATATATATATATATATATATATATATATATATATATATATATATATTTCGGCTATTATACTATTAATAGTACTAAGACATTGGTACTATCAAATTTTCTACTCTTAGATCAACCTCTTTAATCATTTTTACCCGTTAGATTTTACTATTTTCCCAACCACCTATTAAATTCAAAGGGCCCACTATCATTTCAACCACATATTTTTTAATCCATGTGTTAAAAACTTAATAGCACCAATGACTTGGTATTATTAATAGTATTCCAGCCTAGCTATACCTAGCTATATATATATATATATATATATATATATATATATATATATATATATATATATATATATATTGTGGAGCTTATATATTTTTAAAAATATAAGTTTAAATATGTTTGTAAATTTTTTATCATAAGATTTGTATTGAGATTTGTGCTATTATAAAGTCAACTAAAGAGAGAAAGAGAAAGTATAATGATACGAATTTCAAATTCAATGAAAAAAAAATTATAAATATATTTGGACTTGTGCTTTTAAAAATATATAAGCGGGGTTGTTCTTTTGAAAGTATAGAAACCTTGCTATATATATATATATATATATATATATATATATATATATATATATATATATATATATATATATATATATATATATATATATATATATATATGGGTATATATAAGTATAGTAGGGCTTATATATTTTCAAAAGTATAAGCCCAAATATGCTTGTAAATTTTTTATCATTGAATTTGAATTGAGATTTGTGCTATTTTTTTTTTCTCTCTTTAGTTGACTTTACAATAGCACAAATCTCAATACAAATTCAATGATAAAAAATTCACAAGTATAGTCGGACAAGTATATAATCTCTACTATATATATATATATATATATATATATATATATATATATATATATATATATATATATATATATATATATATATATATATATATATAAGCATATGGGAGAGATTCCTACCTAGAGTCGACCCATTCATGTTTGAGCTTCATCTTTGGTGCTAATCATTAATTCCAAAGATTCTAGCAGTTGAATACGCAGTCAATTTATTTAAAACGTACAGACACAACATTCAAATATCTCGATTGTGATTCATCCTAACTAGCCTTATATTATTTTAAATATAATTCAGCCCAATCCAATATCACGCTATTTCGAACGTGATTCAGCCAGATCTAACATTCCATTGTATAGCAGTTTGCTGGTCCCTTCAAGCCAACAATAAATCAATGACGGATTGAGTGAACTCCCCAAAAACAATTTATTTGATTGGAAACACTACATTTCCTACTGTTAGATGTGACTCAAAATCAGAATCGCTTCGATATTATGATTCAGGTTCACCGACGGCTTCGCGGTGCGACGAAAAATTTTGTGGATGTCTGTGGTGGAAGCGAAGGGCTCGGGCCGCTAGGCCCGAGCCCGATCCGCTAAGGAAAAATCCTAATTTCTCTTTTATTTGCCCTAGAGTGAGATCGAGCGATTGTACGTTGTACGAAGTAGAACTCTTGTATTCCCTCTTTTCTACATAGTGAAATCTCTTCTCTTTCGTCCGTAATTTTTTTTCCTGCAAAAGATTTTTCCACGTAAATCTGTGTGTTAATTTTCTGTCGTGTAATTTTGGTTTTACTTTTCTGTCGTGATCGTCAATTGATTTTGTTTAGTTTGTGCGCTCGTTGCTACACCTACCTGTACAGATATAACTAGTGCATTTTGGACTTTTTCCACTCCATTTCTTAGTTTAACCTAGGAGTTGTACTTGAGAATTTTTCTTCTTTCCATACTGGCTACAAATTAAATAGAGATGAGATCATTTGACTTTTTCTGGAAGATTAATTCTCAGATCTCTTTCCCTCCAAATATTCCGACGCCACCTCCAAAAGGAATATATCATCTCCAAAACCTTTTTTATTTTCTTCCGCATATTGCTCCCGTCACGTAAGCCACATGCACGTACGCCTCTTAAATTAACAGGTTATGATGTATTTGTTTGCCAAATTTATGCGCAGGCTATCATTTTCTGTTTGATTCTTTTGAATTTCATATTCCAAGTTGCGACTCTAAAAATATGATAATATGGAGAAGACAAAATTATTTGAAGCACGCATAGAACCGAAAGCGTTTTCAAAGAGAGGAGGGTGGATTATTCACATTTAATTTGATGGTTAAAGACAAATTGAAAGCTAATCCTAACAAAAAAATGAGGAAAACGGATACTCAATTTAAAGTGAGTCCTCTGTTCAATACATCAGAGGCCAACTTTGGTTGGTAGAAAAAGAAGGAAAATCGATACTCAATTTAAAGTGAGTCATCTGTTCAATACATCATGACTTAGGCCAACTTTGGTTGGTTAATCCGACTCACGGGTGAATTTAAAAACATAATTATCTCGACAGAATACTATTCAGGTTAAACCTTAAGCGTCATACACATTGACACAAAGTATAAAACACGACACGATGATTCGGACACAGTGATTCGATAATTTTTAAAAATCTATAACACGGACACAACATAAACCTAATCATAATTCCCAACGAGTTATTATTATTAGTGTCCATGTCTCATATAAATCTAATCATAATTTCATCCACATCCGATGTGGGACTATTGGGGGCGTCACAGACTCCCCCGATTAGGCCTGACGTCCTCGTCAGCCCAAACACACACACAGCAGCCCAAGATCACCAAGATCCAGACTCAGTCGAGACTCGCCACACACTTCCAGCTAGTTATTGGCTCTGATACCAAATATAACGATCCGACCCACTAGCAATAATAACTCGTTGGGCTCAAACTACAGTCTAAAATGTTTAAGCCCAGTTATTATTACTAGTGGACCGAATCATTATATCTTTTTTCACTTTTGATATACAGTACTGCACGAAATATACCACTCATCCATTGGCTATATATATATATATATATATATATATATATATATATATATATATATATATATATATATATATATATATATATATATATGTGCTCTTCTGTGCACCCATGCAATACCTAGCGCGCGTAAATCGTGGCCACCTTAGACCGTACAACCCACATGGCTCTCTCTCTCAGCAGTCCTTAATTTCATTAGGTAGCTATTAATTGGCCCCTTTTTATTCATTTTATTAGAAAAATATTATTGGTGCATTTTATTTAGTGTATATTTTATATTCAATTTGTTCTTAAATAAAATAAATTTTACTAATCATCTCTCGAAGTGATTAATAAAATAAATTTTACTCTTAAATAAATAAAATATATATTATATATATTTTATTTAGGATATATGGATGGCATTCCTCCTTTCAGGAACAAAGTCAGAATTTAATTCTGAGGGGATCAAAATATATTTAAATAAAAATTTTAGCACATAAATATAATTTTATTTAATCAATTTTTTTTAAAAAAATTATTAATTTAATAATTAATGTAAAAATATTAAAATTAATTTTTAATTATAAATATTTAATTTTTAATTATTTTATTTATATTATTATATTCAAATAATTATAAATTTTACTAAATGTAACAGTAATTCAGTTAGCGATCGATCGATTTCTTAGTGTTTTTAATAAATAAAATTTTAATATTTAATGATTATTAGATCAAAGAGTTATTAAATTTAATCCAATATTTTATTTTATTAAATAAAATAGCTCACTAGTTAGAAATTTTAAAAAATATTAAAAAAAAAATTTAGAGTTAAGAAATGTATTTCAAAATACCTTATAAGTATGTGATTCTTAATATATTTTTATCTATTTAAAATATATACGGAGAAGAAAAAAAAAAATTTATATTAGAATAAAAAACAAATTAAGCAAATATTAAAAAGCTGAGGGGGATCATGCCTATCTAAAAAAAAAATTGTTAAATTAGTGCTTAGGACTAAAAAGTAATATTAAAAAGTTGAGAGACGCGATGGCCATTTGGGTCTTAACATAGCTTCGTTCCTGGCTCTTTTTATTATGAAAATACTTTTTATACATTTTATTTGAAATTTATATTTTATATGTAATTCATTTTTAAGATGGAATAAATTTTACTAGTTACTTCAAAATAATTATTATTTGGGATGTACCACTAGTATTGCTCTTTTATTATTGTATATAAGCTACAATATACCTCGGTTCTTCAGTATTTAGAATTTGCACCCTTATGACATTCCGGTTATCTCACGTTGGAGAAAAGCAGAATTATAATTTGATATATAAGAGATCGTGGAGCGTAACAAAAACAACTAAATTTAAATATTTTGAAATGATGGTTTGGGCTCAATGAGTTATTATTAGTAATGGACTGAATTATTATATTTGGTATTAGAACCGGTTCACTAATCGGAAGTATAAGATAGGCCTAACATCGCATAGTAATTTTAAACTGTGTGCGTGATTAGGCTAACGGTGATGTCAGATCCTAAACAGATAATCTTAGACTGTGTGTGTAAAATGTCAAGCTCCAAACAGAATGATATGCTAAACCAAGGAAGTATGTGACATTCTGTAATACCCCAATAATTTTACATTGAATGATATCGAAATTTGTGATCGAATATAAAAAAAAAATTTTGACTGATGATTTAGATCTCACCTAGCGCTAATACAAAAGATTGTTTTACATAATATTCTTCTCATATAAAGTTACTTAATAATTAAAGCTATAAAGCATAGAGAAACCTGTATATCACCTCTATTCTAAAATAATGCTTTAAATTAAGCATATTGAAACGTATCTACTTTATTCTAAAGTATGAAAAAAAGGCTAAAAATAAGATGGATTCCCCTTATTCTTCATTTACAACACTTTTTTGTTAATATTTTGAAACTTTAGGAGATTATGTACAGAACATGTCTTTGTTAGTTGATTTGCTTCAGAAGAAGACGCAATGTCAAGATGTCAAACAAGACCCCAATTGCTAGATAAAGATGTTCTCATTATTTGCAAACTACTCTCTCTCTCTCTCTCTCACTATATATATATATATATATATATATATATATATATATATATATATATATATATATATATATATAAAGAGAGAGAGGGGGTAGGGCTTATATATTTGTAAAAGTATAAGCTCAAATATATTTGTAAATTTTTTACTATTAAATTTGTATTGAGATTTTTGCTTTCACAGATATAGTTGACTTATACTTTTGAAAGTATATAAACTCTGCTATATATATATATATATATATGGAAAATGCTACATGTACACCCCATTAAGAGGTGTACATCCTACACCCGTTAATGGAAGGGCTGAGATTAAACAATGCAGCTTTTAGAAAAAAGAAGGTGATATTGTCACTCTCTATTTATTTGTTTTCTTTTTTTTAAATAATTATGAATAAAAAATTTAAAAAAATTTAGAATTTAAATTAAAAAATTAAATTTAAATTTAAAAACTAAATTTGTACAAAATTAAATTAAAATTTTTCCACAAAGTTAAAATTCAAATTATACTAGTGCCAAGAATGTTCCATGAGAGGGAGACATAATCTGAAAATTAAATATATATTTTTACAATTTAATAATTGTAAAAGATAATTTAATTTATAATATTTAAATTTTAAAAATATTTAATTTTATTCCAGTTTATATTTTTTTATTTTATTTTATAATAAATTTTGAAATAAATAAAATATAAAAAATATTTAAATTTAAAAGAGTACCGGTAAGCAAGAAAGTGTACCGGTACTGAGAGAAAGAGGGAGTGAGAATAAAAATTTTAAAAATCCCATTCAATCCTGCCCGCCCACGTCGCGGGGTGTATGATATACACCCCGAACGTGGGTGTACCCCTAGCAGCACTCTATATATATATATATATATATATATATATATATATACATATATATATATATATATATATACATATATATATATATATATATATATATATAGGAAAATGCTAGATGTGCACCCCCAAATGGGTGGGTTCATAGTGTAATTTGGGCTGGGCCTTTTTTGGTATAATTGGGATTGTTATATATTATCGAATTTGGCCAATATTAATTAGGCCTGGCCCATAAAAACTATATATGTAGCCCATTTCTTATTTGCGCCTAAACAATGAGTTTGAAAGTTATAAAGTTAGGTTGAAATATTATTTATAGCAAACATGCTTTGCCATCCATTCATTTTCATTGATGAAATTTTTAAAATGACGATCAGTAACGTTAAATATAATCTAAATAATAAAAATTGACTGAAAATTAAATTGTATATATTTTTTTATTTTTATTTTTTGTCCATCAAATAGACATAAAAATGAACGGCTGAAAATACATATCCTTTCAAAAATGATGATAGGAGTATTGTAGCCAAGATAAAGAGTATAGATCTTATTCTAAATAGTTTAAAAAATTTTCTAACTAAAATTCAATTAATTTAGAATTCTTTAGATCGTTAAACTAGTAAATATTTATATTTACTATTAAAATTATAAATTTTAGAATCTTTCGATCATTAAGTCAATGATATAGAAAAAATTTAAAATTTAATTTCTACATACTTTCAGTGGTCTAGATCATATTCAACGGTATCAATTTTCAATTTGGAAACTCCATTACCGAAAATAAATAGTTGACAACGGAACCTGTTTGCTACTTATAGTATTCTAACTCAACTCTCTCTCTCTCTCTCTCTCTCTCTCTCTCTCTCTCTATATATATATATATATATATATATATATATATATATATATATATATATATATATATATATATATATATATATATATAGCGTAGGGCTGCTATGCTCTTATGAGTATAAATTCCTTTGTACTCTAGTCTTTCGCCCTTGGATGAAGAAATGTGCGGTTAGAATGATAGTGGCCCCCCTAGGGTTTACTAGGTTGTTGGTGAAATAGTATAAATCCTAGGAAACTACTATAATTCTAACCGCACATTCCTTCATCCAAGGAATAAAAACTTATGAGTACGAAACGATTTTACTCATAAGAGTATAGTAGCCGAACCATATATATATATATATATATATATACTCATAAGTTTTCGGCTCTTGAATTAAGGAATGTGCGGTTATGATTTTAGTAGTTCCCTAAAATTTATACTATTTCACCAACAACCCATTAAATCCAAAGCGGACCACTATCATCCTAACCGCACATCCATTCATCCAGGGCGAAAAAGTTATGAGGACAAAGGGATCTATACTCATAAGAGTATAGTAGCCCTACGCATATATATATATATATATATATATATATATATATATATATATATATATATATATATATATATATATATATATATATATATATATATATATATATATATATATATATAGAGAGAGAGAGAGAGAGAGAGAGAGAGAGAGAGAGAGAGAGAGGCTACTGTACTATCTGTAATACCGGAACTCCGGTACTATAGTATCGTTTTCGATCTTAGGATGTTCAAATCAACGATCCACACCGTTAAAACTATTCTAAAATATTTAAAATTTTACAAAAGAAAATTATATTTTCGACATAATTTACTTTATAATCAAACTATTTCAAAATTATTAATTTTCAATTGCTACTATGACAAGTTTGTAGTTTAATTGTGTAGAAAAATCTAAATTTATTCAAATTTTGATAGAAAATATTTTAAACTATTTAACTTAAGATTGGCATTCTTGATCATGAATTCAAAAGTTCTATTCTCAAATTTTAAAAATTATTCAATTTTCATCGTTCATTTTGACATGATTTATTTACTAAGCAAACGATGTCGAAAAAGCTAAAATTTTATTCCTAAAAACTTCATATACGCTAAATCATATTTCACGGTGTGGATCGTTTATTTGAACACTCTAAGATCGAAAACAAGACTATAGGACTAGAAGTCCAGTACTAAAGATAGTATAGGAGCCTAGTTCTCTCTCTCTCTCTCTCTCTTCCCCACCCATCTCTCTCTCTCTCTCTCTCTCTCTCTCTCTATATATATATATTTATATTTATTAAGAATTTAAGTGTCTTGGAACGGATCGTGTCGAAAGCTTACCGACACTGCACGGCACGGTGCTGATCATTTATTTGAACACTAAATCATATTCATATACGCTAAATCATATGTAAGAATTTGAAAATTTTATTGTAAATAAATATAAGAGAAGGAATAAAAGTCAAGTTGAATTTTGAATCATGAGTGACCCCTTTTCCTGCAGTGTAAATTGCACAGTTAGGAGGCTGAAATATCGCCTTTCAATCCGAGCCTAATCTCGAAAATCCGAGATCACCAGTGCGACCGTCTCGTCGAATCGAGTGAAAACCATATTAAGCAAGTTCAGATCCGACGGTCGGATCTTCCAGAAATCGACGAAGAAGCGGGCGGGACCCGCGACTTAAGTGAATAGTGCTTGGGACTGTTGATGAACAGTAAACCCTAAATCTAAATGCCCCTAAGTGCCAACCTTGGCCAATTCGCTGTCCGGACTTCGGTCATAACGATCCAGGTAGTCGATTTGAACGGCTCCGTCGTTCTGGACGCAATGGCGCTGATGGAATTTTCGTTTGACGACCCTAAAGTCTCGAAAAATGCAATAACTGTATTTTGGGACAGTAATTAATGGACCAAGATTTTATCCGGGCATTTCCTCGAAAAACGAAAATCACTACCTGATAGGTTTCGTCGAGCCGGACGTCATGGCGAAGTCCGTTTTTCAAATTGACGACTAAAATGCCTCGAAAAGCGTGAAATAAGGCAAAAGAATGTGATATTTGCATAATAGTCCCCATATTTCATGCCTCGATTAGCGTGCCACCTCTGTGGTGAGGGACCTAGGTGTGAAATAACTTTACTGTGGGGGACTGGGGTTGAAATAGCTGGCTTAGAGGGGTTATATTGCAATATTGCTATACACTATATTATACCCCAATCCGAGTTAGGTTTTCATAAACCCTACGCCCTTAGCCTCTGCGCAGCCACCCACTCCAACAACCTCTCCTCTCCGCCACACTTCCCGGACCTCCCCGCACCGGCCGCCGCCTCCACGTCGCCGGAGAAGAAAAGATCAAGTGCACCTTGATCTCGGGTGTTGGAGAGGTAGGTGCTCGGGAGGGTCTGGGGCAATCGATACCGTGCCTGGGGAGTACCCTGTGGAGCCGCAACCGAGCTGAGGTGACCCTGGCCCAAGCCGCCGCCGTGCGCCACCGCGGGGAGACCCTTCTCCTTCCACGGTTTCCGGCGAGGTAAACACTTAAGACTTTCCTCTTTGATCTGGCACATGGATCATATCAGTGGGTTACTGACACCGAGGTGACCCTCCGGGTGCAGGCTGAGCCGCGGCCGCCGTCCCGATCGCCGGCGGGAGCCATCAACGCCGAAATTATCGTTTCCGGGCCGATCGCGTGCGCCGCCGTCATCCGACCGTCAAACCCAAGATCAGCACCGTTGAGACGAGTCCTCTCGTCGACTGCAGCCTCCCCACGCAGTTGGAGGGCCATCGGTTGAGGATCGGGCCTGAACGGACGTGCCCTAGTTCCGGTCTTCTTCTCCGATTGGCCGATCTCTGCCTTCCGGCGCCGCCGCGGCCTCCGGACGCCGGCCACAATTGCAGCAAGCTTCCTGGCGTCGTGGAGTTCAACACGGTCCAAGTTTCTCCGGCCCGGAGGCTGTCGGCCGGAATCCGCCATTAACGGCCCTTAAAGCTCCACCGAGCTCCGCCGTCGCGCCTTGCCGACGCTCCCCGGCACCGGGAAACTACCCAGGTAAGCTCATAGGGTCCTTAGCAGTCCCCCCACCGTGTCGCATGCAGAACCTAACGTGGGCGTTCTTCCCTCTGCAGTTGCACCTTTGTTGCCGTCGAACTCGAGCTCCGGCCATTGCCGCCGCTCCGGGACTCCGGCTACCACCCAGGTAAGACCTGAATACCCTAACCTTGCTCCCCATCATTTTATTTTGGGCCAGAGACCCCCCTGTAACTAGGTTCCAAAAGTTGCACCCGAGTTACCCTTTCGGTCTTTGCCTCCGGCCGCCGCCGCCTCCGGCCGCCAGCGCCTGACCCAACCCGGACCAGACATCTTCTGGGGGCCGTATCTAACCAGTGCTCACCCTTGCTGCACCCAAAAAAGGTGTGGATCTAATCTTGGCCAAAACCGAGCTTGGGCACTTGGGTGGTGTTGCTCCGGCCACTGTTCCGGCCACTCTCCGGCGCGCCTCTGGTGAGCCCCACTGTCCATAGTACTTACTTAACACCATGCTCCTGTTAGGGTTCAATTTGATCTAGTGTAAGTTTAAATATGGCATAGTTGGGTTGTGAACCCGAGTTGGTTATGGGCCAAATTTTCCCTCGGGTCTGATCTCGGCCAAAACTGGTGAGCACGGCATTGGTCTCGTCGTAACGAACCCACTGAAACTTACGGCGTCAATTTTGGATCCCTGGATCTCAAGAACAAGCCGAAACGGGCAATTCACTTAATAGTATTATGCAAATTAAAGAACCATTATGGACTAAAACGTAAAATGGATGTACTAGCTCCCTTTAAACAGTATTTCACACCCACTGGACATTTCGTTTGGGTCCCGGGGACTCTCGTGATCGGGGATTAGATTTCGTCCCGTAAATCGGCCTATTTGACCCGTTTAAGCTTTCCGTTACTGCTGTGTCATCAGGATGGGTATGTGCGAGTCTATTATTGATTATAGCTTTTATTCAGGGCCCAGTTGTTCAGCACTAGCCTCCCAGTAGCCGAGTGGGAGTTCGAGGATCTGCCTACATCCAGGTGGGTTATCTTCTGTCCGGGCTTTATCTTTTCGGCCCTCTGGTTGCTTTAGTCCAGTCGGACACCTGTTCTTGATTAGCCCTGCTGATTTTATCTATATGTCATATGACCTATCTTGACAGACATTGATTCTTTAGACATATCATGTACACCTGGTTGTCAGCTTTTATATCTTGGTACATAGATGTCACGATTCTGATTATGCCTGATATTTCCTGTCACCTAGGATACTTGCTTTATGTTCTTAATTTAGTCCTGATGATTTTGCATGTTCTTGATTTGGTCCTGATGATGTTGCCGATTTTTTATTTAGTCCTGATGATTTTGCCTATATGCCATATGATCTTTCCTGATAGACATTGATCTTATTGGATATATCCTGTATACATGCTCGTCAGTTTTATATCCCAGTACAGTAGATTTTCAGGGTCTGATCACGCCTGTTGATTTCTATCATATATGCCCTTTGTTATACTGCATTTATATCCAGAGATACTTACTTATATATTCAGATATGCATGATTGATTGATCCTGATTGATAGATACTACTCGATATGCATGATTGATTGATTCCGATGGATAGATATAGACAGATGATTCCCTGTTGGGATTTCGGCGTGTGCCGACTACTCGGTCACTAGACCGTGAGATTGATCATTATGACTTGCCATGCACTGCTGTACTTCACGAACCTGGCCGGGGTCGCTCCCCGTGGAGCTGGTTCTTTACCGGTAGAGTGGTCTGGTGATAGACCCGTGAGCCCTCGACAGGGGTATGTCAGCGGATCGGGTGCGGATGGGTGGCTTTGCCTGAGGTCCTCTGAGACCAATATTGGCACATGATTGGGTACTTGGGCTTCTACCTTTGACGCATTACTTTTACTTGTACTGTTGCTCAGTCGTTTCCAGCACTATTATCTGTAGACATGCTTGTATCACTTGTAGTTCTTTATACCTGATTATTGTGGTTATCATTTGATTCCAGCATGCATGATCTACAGCTTTCATGATTGTTTATCTCTGACTTACCCTGATTTTCAGTACACCTATCTGCAGTTTTATGCTTGATTATTTCAGTACATTATGATTTCCAGCACCATTTATCTGCAGCTCTTTTATGCTTGATGATTTTAGTCATATCCGGATTTCCAGCACTATTTCTCCGCCTATTTAGTTATCTGTGGATTATTGTTGATTATCAGTAGATCTTATCTGTTTATTCAGCTTTACCCTTTTGATTATTACTATCCGCAGATTTTAGTACCCAGTAGGTACGATTAGCTATTTCTCGGCTCGTCGTGCCCACTGGGATACACTCCGGTGTGTCTCACACCCTCGGGTGACTGTTTTTCAGGTCGTTCGGGTAGTGGGGTGTCGGGACGATCCAGTGAGGCTGTCACGATAGAGCTGTCCCCCTGATGATCTATTGATGTCTGAGATCTTCGGTGATTGTAGCTGACTTTTATTTATAGCTTTCAGCTTCCAGTTATTTAGATATTTTAGATTGATGATATTTTGATACTTCGGATTATTCCTGATGATTAGTATAGTTAGTTGAGATATTTATTGCGCTCTGATCGATGTTTGGATTAGCCTAGCCGTGCATGTATAGGAGAGACCCTATCCCTGTGGATAGGGGATTTCCTATATGTGTGGCGGTCTGTTACGCCTGTTTTGCAAACTCTGATTTATTCAAAAAAAAAAGAAAATTTCAGACCTGATTTTTAAAACTCGGGGCGTGATAGATTAGATGGTATTAGAGCAATAGGTATACGGTACCTAGGAAAGATGGATTAGGAACTGGTTAGGATGAACCCTAGGATGACTTGCCACGTGCGAGAGCGGGGTATTTGTCCAGTTGTTAGGAGCTCAGGTGTATTTCACCCTAATGAGTCGTTTCCTAATCTTGTCGTTGTGACTACGAGCGGTGTTCGCACGCTCTCTGGGCTTAGTGGTCGTGGTGGGTGCATTGTTAGCTGCGGCTGTGGTACGAGCCGTGGGTTTGATATATCAGTGGTGCCTTAGAGCTCGGATTGTTGGCAGCGGTTGGAGAATCAGCTCACCGCTTTTGCCGGGATAGTCCAGCAGATGGCTCAGCATCAGATAGTTGCTCTTGTTGCACTGGCCCCACCACTAGTCCAGGTGCTTGGAGAAGTCAGTGATCCTCCGGTTGTCCCCGTGCTACTAGAGATAGTACTTTTGTCGCAGCCGTGATTATCAAAACTATGTTGTGGCTGCTATTACCGGAGATTTCCCCGAATATAGTTATCGGGATGCCTATGAGGTTAGCAATCTTGTTGCTTTGGACGGAAGGATTCTGATGACACACAGCAAATATTAGACCTTATTGAATTGTGTCCCAACCCTGATCAGTGTAAAATAATTTGGGATTCACAATTACTTCGATAGAGATGGTGGTAGCAGTGAGCGCTTTGGCGCAGACATGGTTGATGGATAGGCCAAATTCGGTGATCTATTGGCCGATTGAAACTCTGGTTGGAGTTAGATTCAGATTCAGACCCTGCCTTTGGTACGAGGTTAGTGGAGTCTTAGTTACTCCTATGAGTATGCAACAATTTTAGATGTTGTGGCTACTACCGTGATGAGATATGACTGGAAAGTCTAATATACAGAGTGATGATGATAGCTTGAGGAATTTGACTTTTTATCCTAAAAGAATCCGATTTGTAGTTGGTTCGCACCATGTGTGTGAATTGGTTTGGAGTCACGATCGCCCCTGCAATATTTGAGCTACGATTGGCGTCGTTAGAGCCGTGTTAGCAAGTGGTGATGCGGTTAAGGTAATGGGGAACATTAGAATATGGTTCTAGATTCCTGTGAGTAGCCAGAGCCGCACTCATGACCACGAGATGGTAGAGACAGTTGATATAGGTTATAGTATCGGCATAGAGATTGTGTCGGGAGGTATGAATTATACCTTCTGTTGACTCCGGTGGGAGTCGTGTCCCCAACTTGATGTTGGCGACAGATCTCGAGTATTTCACCTTTCTTTTGATAAGTATGTTGGCTGCAGACAAGGTACTGTCGAAAAAGTGGTCTGAAGTACTCTACCCCGTAAGGGGGTAATATCGTGATTGGGTCTACTTGTTCGCTTATCTATAGTTATAGTCTCCAGGGTTACCCTCTGGACAACGACGTTATAGTTTCAGTGATGATACCCCAGACCGTATTAGACCTTAGGTAGGTCTCCGACAGATCGCGTACATAGTGGAGAATCTTTGTTATTATTGTGGACATTTGTCCTAACTTGTGGTCACTAGCCACGTTGATGTCGCCAGATTTTGCAACTGAGTTGATAATAGAACTATATGGTTTAAGCCCAAAAAGTTGGACAACATGTCCAGATCGGATATTTTAAGCTTTAAGAATAGTGACCTTGGGTTGCCATGTTTTATGATGCTAAGAGACTGATCGCGTGATATTTAACCGGCAGTTATGCGTCCTTAGTAGTCTGGGGTTTAGTTCTAGCAACTGGTGGTGAAAATTTTGCCACAAACGATTATAAAGTGTAAGAAGAAATTCTCTACCTTATATGATTGCACTTAAGAAAATGAATCTAGTGACCTTTGTCAGTGTTCGGCCTCGATAGTCGGCCTAAACGGGTGAGACCATTGAGTTCTGCTTGCACAAACTGTAAGTTGTGTGAAACCAGAAAAGAGTACGAGAGCTGGTTGCCACATCGGATGCGATCACATCAACCCTTAAGCATCGGATCTTATCCGAACTCCGAGGTTAAGCGTGCTTGTACGGTGTAGCCTTGGCTGGGCGTGTAGCATCTCTACGAGAACCCGAGTCAATGGAACTTGAAATATAAAGCAGTTAAGCCTTAAAATTTGGCAGCATGTCAAAATCAAGTCTGTTAAGTCTTTGTGGATGGCTCGAACTGCTAAAGGACTATGATCTCACTATCCAGTACCACCCAGGTCGGGCCATTGTAGTAGCGGATGCTTTGAGCCGAAAGCACGTGTCCCCAGAGCTGCTAATGATCACTGATCAAGACCACTTGATTTCTGGGTTCAAGCGTCTAGACTTGGATATCGTTCCTTCGAGGTCTACTGCTCGACTTTTAGGGATGGTAGTGCAGCCTACCCTGCTTGATCGCATAAAGGAGGGACAGCAGTCGGACCCCTCCTTCCAGAAGATTCGAGAACTGATACCACTGGGACAGACTGACGAATTACTAGCTGCACGCCGATGGCTCTATCCGATTCAGGGGCCGTTGGTGTGTTCCAGATAACGGTAAATTAAGGACATCCTTACTGAGACACCTCTGAAGATCCTGGCTCGAGATGAAAAGAAGCTGAGAAGTAGACCGATTCCCTATGTCAATGTACAATAGGAGAACCATGAAAAGCGCGAAGCCACGTGAGAACGTGAATCAGCCATGTAGGAGCGCTTTCCCTATGTATTTGACTCTTAGTTGTATTAAGTTTCGGGGACGAAACTTCTTTTTAGGTGGTAGAGATGTAAGAATTTGAAAATTTTATTGTAAATAAATAAAAGAGAAGGAATAAAAGTCAAGTTGAATTTTGAATCATGAGTGACCCCTTTTCCTGCAGTGTAAATTGCACAGTTAGGAGGCTGAAATATCGCCTTTCAATCCGAGCCTAATCTCGAAAATCCGAGATCACCAGTGCGACCGTCTCGTCGAATCGAGTGAAAACCATATTAAGCAAGTTCAGATCCGACGGTCGGATCTTCCAGAAATCGACGAAGAAGCGGGCGGGACCCGCGACTTAAGTGAATAGTGCTTGGGACTGTTGATGAACAGTAAACCCTAAATCTAAATGCCCCTAAGTGCCAACCTTGGCCAATTCGCTGTCCGGACTCCGGTCATAACGATCCAGGTAGTCGATTTGAACGGCTCCGTCGTTCTGGACGCAATGGCGCTGACGGAATTTTCGTTTGACGACCCTAAAGTCTCGAAAAACACAATAACTGTATTTCGGGACAGTAATTAATGGACCGAGATTTTATCCGGGCGTTTCCTCGAAAAACGAAAATCACTACCTGATAGGTTTCGTCGAGCCGGACGTCATGGCGAAGTCCGTTTTTCAAATTGACGACTAAAATGCCTCGAAAAGCGTGAAATAAGGCAAAAGAAAGTGATATTTGCACAATAGTCCCCATATTTCATGCCTCGGTTAGCGTGCCACCTCTGTGGTGAGGGACCTAGGTGTGAAATAACTTTACTGTGGGGGACTGGGGTTGAAATAGCTGGCTTAGAGGGGTTATATTGCAATATTGCTATACACTATATTATACCCCAATCCGAGTTAGGTTTTCATAAACCCTACGCCCTTAGCCTCTGCGCAGCCACCCACTCCAACAACCTCTCCTCTCCGCCGCACTTCCCGGACCTCCCCGCACCGGCCGCCGCCTCCACGTCGCCGGAGAAGAAAAGATCAAGTGCACCTTGATCTCGGGTGTTGGAGAGGTAGGTGCTCGGGAGGGTCTGGGGCAATCGAGACCGTGCCTGGGGAGTACCCTGTGGAGCCGCAACCGAGCTGAGGTGACCCTGGCCCCAGCCGCCGCCGTGCGCCACCGCGGGGAGACCCTTCTCCTTCCACAGTTTTCGGCGAGGTAAACACTTAAGACTTTCCTCTTTGATCTGGCACATGGACCATATCAGTGGGTTACTGACACCGAGGTGACCCTCCGGGTGCAGGCTGAGCCGCGGCCGCCGTCCCGATCGCCGGCGGGAGCCATCAACGCCGGAATTATCGTTTCCGGGCCGATCGCGTGCGCCGCCGTCATCCGACCGTCAAACCCAAGATCAGCACCATTGAGACGAGTCCTCTCGTCGACTGCAGCCTCCCCACGCAGTTGGAGGGCCATCGGTTGAGGATCGGGCCTGAACGGGCGTGCCCTAGTTCCGGTCTTCTTCTCCGATTGGCCGATCTCTGCCGCCCGGCGCCGCCGCGGCCTCCCGACGCCGGCCACAACTGCAGCAAGCTTCCTGGCGTCGTGGAGTTCAACATGGTCCAAGTTTCTCTGGCCCGGAGGCTGTCGGCCGAAATCCGCCATTAACGGCCCTTAAAGCTCCACCGAGCTCCGCCGTCGCGCCTTGCCGACGCTCCCCGGCACCGGGAAACTACCCAGGTAAGCTCATAGGGTCCTTAGCAGTCCCCCCCACCGTGTTGCATGCAGAACCTAACGTGGGCGTTCTTCCCTCTGCAGTTGCACCTTTATTGCCGTCGAACTCGAGCTCCGGCCATTGCCGCCGCTCCGGGACTCCGGCTACCACCCAGGTAAGACCTGAATACCCTAACCTTGCTCCCCATCATTTTATTTTGGGCCAGAGACCCCCCTGTAACTAGGTTCCAAAAGTTGCACCCGAGTTACCCTTTCGGGCTTTGCCTCCGGCCGCCGCCGCCTCCGGCCGCCGCCGCCTGACCCAACCCGGACTAGACATCTTCTGGGGGCCGTATCTAACCAGTGCTCACCCTTGCTGCACCCAGAACAGGTGTGGATCTAATCTTGGCCAAAACCGAGCTTGGGCACTTGGGTGGTGTTGCTCCGGCCACTGTTCCGGCCACTCTCCGGCGCGCCTCAGGTGAGCCCCACTGTCCATAGTACTTACTTAACACCATGCTCCTGTTAGGGTTCAATTTGATCTAGTGTAAGTTTAAATATGGCATAGTTGTGTTGTGAACCCGAGTTGGTTATGGGCCAACTTTGCCCTCGGGTCTGATCTCGGCCAAAACTGGTGAGCACGGCATTGGTCTCGTCGTAACGAACCCACTGAAACTTACGGCGTCAATTTTGGATCCCTGGATCTCAAGAACAAACCGAAACGAGCAATTCACTTAATAGTATTATGCAAATTAAAGAACCATTATGGACTAAAACGTAAAATGGATGTACTAGCTCCCTTTAAACAGTATTTCACACCCACTGGACATTTCGTTTGGGTCCCGGGGACTCTCGTGATCGGGGATTAGATTTCGTCCCGTAAATCGGCCTATTTGACCCGTTTAAGCTTTCCGTTACTGTTGTGTCGTCAGGATGGGTATGTGCGAGTCTATTATTGATTATAGCTTTTATTTAGGGCCCAGTTGTTCAGCACCAGCCTCCCAGTAGCCGAGTGGGAGTTCGAGGATCTGCCTACATCCAGGTGGGTTATCTTCGGTCCGGGCTTTATCTTTTCGGCCCTCTGGTTGCTTTAGTCCAGTCGGACACCTGTTCTTGATTAGCCCTGCTGATTTTATCTATATGTCATATGACCTATCTTGACAGACATTGATTCTTTAGACATATCATGTACACCTGGTTGTCAGCTTTTATATCTTGGTACATAGATGTCACGATTCTGATTATGCCTGATATTTCCTGTCACCTAGGATACTTGCTTTATGTTCTTGATTTAGTCCTGATGATTTTGCATGTTCTTGATTTGGTCCTGATGATGTTGCCGATTTTTTATTTAGTCCTGATGATTTTGCCTATATGCCATATGATCTTTCCTGATAGACATTGATCTTATTGGATATATCCTGTATACATGCTCGTCAGTTTTATATCCCAGTACAGTAGATTTTCAGGGTCTGATCACGCCTGTTGATTTCTATCATATATGTCCTTTGTTATACTGCATTTATATCCAGAGATACTTACTTATATATTCAGATATGCATGATTGATTGATCCTGATTGATAGATACTACTCGATATGCATGATTGATTGATTCCGATGGATAGATATAGACAGATGATTCCCTGTTGGGATTTCGGCGTGTGCCGACTACTCGGTCACTAGACCGTGAGATTGATCATTATGACTTGCCATGCACTGCTGTACTTCACGAACCTGGCCGGGGTCGCTCTCCGTGGAGCTGGTTCTTTACCGGTAGAGTGGTCTGGTGATAGACCCGTGAGCCCTCGACAGGGGTATGTCAGCGGATCGGGTGCGGATGGGTGGCTTTGCCTGAGGTCCTCTGAGACCAATATTGGCACATGATTGGGTACTTGGGCTTCTACCTTTGACGCATTACTTTTACTTGTACTGTTGCTCAGTCGTTTCCAGCACTATTATCTGTAGACATGCTTGTATCACTTGTAGTTCTTTATACCTGATTATTGTGGTTATCATTTGATTCCAGCATGCATGATCTACAGCTTTCATGATTGTTTATCTCTGACTTACCCTGATTTTCAGTACACCTATCTGCAGTTTTATGCTTGATTATTTCAGTACATTATGATTTCCAGCACCATTTATCTGCAGCTCTTTTATGCTTGATGATTTTAGTCATATCCGGATTTCCAGCACTATTTCTCCGCCTATTTAGTTATCTGTGGATTATTGTTGATTATCAGTAGATCTTATCTGTTTATTCAGCTTTACCCTTTTGATTATTACTATCCGCAGATTTTAGTACCCAGTAGGTACGATTAGCTATTTCTCGGCTCGTCGTGCCCACTGGGATACACTCCGGTGTGTCTCACACCCTCGGGTGACTGTTTTTCAGGTCGTTCGGGTAGTGGGGTGTCGGGACGATCCAGTGAGGCTGTCACGATAGAGCTGTCCCCCTGATGATCTATTGATGTCTGAGATCTTCGGTGATTGTAGCTGACTTTTATTTATAGCTTTCAGCTTCCAGTTATTTAGATATTTTAGATTGATGATATTTTGATACTTCGGATTATTCCTGATGATTAGTATAGTTAGTTGAGATATTTATTGCGCTCTGATCGATGTTTGGATTAGCCTAGCCGTGCATGTATAGGAGAGACCCTATCCCTGTGGATAGGGGATTTCCTATATGTGTGGCGGTCTGTTACGCCTGTTTTGCAAACTCTGATTTATTCAAAAAAAAAGAAAATTTCAGACCTGATTTTTAAAACTCGGGGCGTGACATCATATTTCACGGTGTGGATCGTTTATTTGAACACTCTAAGATCGAAAACAAGACTATAGGACTAGAAGTCCAGTACTATAGATAGTATATGGGCCTACCGCTCTCTCTCACACTCACTCTCTCTCTCTTTCTCTCTCTCTCTCTCTCTCTCTCTCTCTCTCTCTACTTCATATATGCTAAATCATATTTCACGATGTGGATCATTTATTTGAACACTCTGAGATCGAAAACAAGACTATAGGACTAGAAATCCAGTACTATAGATAATATAGGAGCCTAGCGCGCGCTCTCTCTCTCTCTCTCTCTCTCTCTCTTTTCCCCACCACCCCCCCTATATATATATATATATATATATATATATATATATATATATATATATATATATATATATATATATATATAAAGAATTTAAGTGTCTTGGAACGGGTCGTGTCGAAAGCTTGCCGACATGGCACGGCACGGTGCATGCCGGGCCGGGCCGATGAGTGCCGGTCACAAAATAATACATGTGTACCGATACATAATGATATGAAATATTTATTTTTTTTAACAATAATTTTTTTTAATTGCTTATTATATATTTTTATCAAATATTTTATTTTTTTTAAAGAAATTTACTTAGTAATTTAAAGAAAAAATAGTTTTGAACTGTGTCACGGGATTGTATCGTGTCGGTATCTTATTGAAACTATACGGCACGATGAATACGATCCGTGCCGATAGATACTTAAAATTTTAATATATATATATATATATATATATATATATATATATATATATATATATATATATATATATATATATATATATATATATATATATATATATATATATATATATATATATATAGGGTCCGGCTACTATACTCTTATGAGTAAAATTCTTTTGTACTCATAAATTTTCATCCCTTGGATGAAGGAATGTGCGGTTAGGATTATAGTAGTCCTTAGAATTTATATTATTTCCCCAATAACCTAGTAAAGCCTAGGGGGACCACTATCATCCTAACCGCACATTCTTTCATCCAAGGGTAAAAAAGTTATAAGTATAAAGGTGTTTATACACATAAGAGTATAGTAGCCCTACGATATATATATATATATATATATATATATATATATATATATATATAGAGAGAGAGAGAGAGAGAGAGAGAGAGAGAGAGAGAGAGAGAGAGTCCGGCTATTATACTATTAATAGTTCCAAGTTATTTGTGCTATCAAGTTTTCTATCCTTAGATCAACTCTTTTGATCATTTTTATCCGTTAGATTTTACTATTTTCCAACCACCTATTAAACCCAAGGGGCCTATTATCATCTCAACCACATATTTTTTAATCCAAGAGTTAAAAATTTAATAGTACCAATAACTTGGTACTATTAATAGTATTCCAGCCTAGCTCTACATATATATAATTGAGCTCATATACTTTTAAAAGTATCAAATTATTAGTGCTTATATGTTTTAGTTCTTGGACGAAATGATGCATGGTTAGGATGATAGTAGGCTCCTTAGATTTAGTGGGTGGTTGGTAGAATAACATAATTTAAGAGGTAGAATTAGTCAAAGGAATAGATCTAACGGTTGAAAAGTAACAAAGTATCAATTACTTGATACTTTTACAAGCATAATAGGCGGACTCTCTCTCTCTCTTCATATATAGGGAATGACTAAATTACTACAACAAAATTAGATTATAGGGACACATTTTTGCGACACTTTTGTATAAGTGTCATATATATATTTCATCTATATCCAAAATTAAGTTATAGGAATATATTTTTGCGACACATTATAATAATGTGTCGCTATACACCCTAACGACTGCACATATAGCGACATTAATAATAAGTGTCGGTATTTTTACCAGTGACACTTTTTTTAGATTTTAGAAACACTTAAAAATATCGTTATAACATAATTTTGTTTTAGCGAATGTATCAACTTGAATTTTTAAGGGGTAAAAAATATATAAAAAAAGATATTTACAAGAGGATTTTTTTTTTTTTTTGTAATTTAGCCATTTTTTTTTCTTGATTTATATCATCCCCGTATAGTTTGCCCACGTGTTCGCGGTGAGAAACACCTATTATTGGTGTACCGAGTCCGTAACGCGTCAAACGGATGCGTTAAACGGACTCAGCGCGGAATTGGATCAAGTTGCCTTTCGGCTGCCTTCGCCGAAAATTTGGAAGTGGTTTCTTGCTAAACGGAGGTCAGATTTGGATTCAGCGCGGAAATAGGATGGAAAACGACTATTTGGAAGTATTTTTCTGAGTCCGGACGCCCAAAAACGAACAACCGGAAGTTTTCTGCGCAGTCTGGTGCACAGGAGAGTTGTGGACCGGCAGGGGAGGGGGGGGGGGGGCAGGTGCGGGGGCGTGCGGGGGCAAGCAGCGAGCGCGGTCCACGTGGGCGAGGGAGGCAGGCGGGGCAGGTGCGGGGGCGTGCGGGGGCAAGCGGGCAGGTGGGCGCCCGTATGGCGGGCGCCACCGGCTCCGCTGTACCGGGCGGGCCACGCGGCGTGGCCCAGGTGGCCCTGCACCCGCTGTCCCGTGTTCGGGACACGTGTCGCGCCCGGGAAGATTCGGGCGCTGCGCGGATCGGGGAGCGTCGTCCGCTGTTTGGCGCCCGAATGATTCGGGCACCCAAAAACGTCCCCCAAACTCAGATTTTGGGGTTTTGGGGATTTGCCTATAAATAGGCTTTTTCTTTCCCACTTTTTGGGTTTTTTGGACAGTTTTTTTCGTGAGGGTTTTGGCAGAGCTCATCCTCATCTTGTCTACTACTCTACCAAGGATCTTGGGAATTTTTGGAGGCCGCGACATCGACGATTTCAGCGACTCGGCGCACTTCGACGTTTCTCTTTCGGTTGTTTTTTCCGTTGCAGTTCCGTCTGCGGGGGCTCCCCTGAGCTGCCCCGAAAGAGTTTTTAGCCGATTCTTGCAACAACGTTTTCATGAGAGGTAGGCCTTCATTTTTCGTATTTACCACTTCCCTCCATTCTGAGTTTTTATTGGGTTTTTCGGAGCATCGTTAGACCCCTTTTTCTACGGCAATTTCTAGACAGCGGATGAGAGATCTAGCCTTTTCTCGGTCTACGGGTGTTGGAACGAAGAGTTTAAGTACTCGATTTACATCTGCACGTCGCAAGGATCGCAGATGTGATTTTTTTAGAATTTTTGGAGGACATTTCGCTGGTGAAATATTGCAGTTTTTGGGGCTGTTGCGCAAACAGCAAATGCAGATTTTTCTGGGACTAAAATTTACACTGTGTTCGGCTCTTGTTACAGTTTTCGTAGAGATTTTGGAGTTTCGTGAGAAAAGAAGAAGTTGGAACTTTTCATCACGATCAAGGTGAGCATTTTCCTTTTTGGCCCCGGACAGAAATTTGGCTAGAGTTCGCATCTACGCCATTGTGACGCGCCTGCTGATTTTTGCACTATATTGTTGGACAACACCTCACTGTTTTGCTCGCCACCGCTGATCCGGGAGGAGTTTTTGGGAGATCTTGGATTCGTTGGGACCGTAGACGCTGAGGGAACGCGCACGGCAAATTTTAGCGCGATCGAATTTCGAATCTGCGCGTTCCAGGTGGGTTGTTGAGCACATCTTTTTACGACTTACTCACTAGGGCTATTAGGGTGCTCCCCGACACACTGTATATTGTTACGCCACCCCATTGTGGATCATGCATGAATGAATTATTCTTGTTATTTCTTAGCTTATCTATGGGAGACTAGTACTTCATGAGTATATATTGAGGGCGTGTGCTATTGGTTAGTGGTCATGACATGTTGGTCTACTTGTATATGTAAATGGTATTTGATACTTTTCATTCCATATTATTCGAGAACAATTGCATGCTTGCATGGACATTTATATAGGTAATCTTTTATCGATACATTATCATGTTGGGACTTGACTTAGGAGAAATCATGATTGTTTCTTTTCTCCTTTTTATTTAGACATATGATTCATGTTGCTCGGGTTCGAGCAAGGGTTTGGGATAGTGTAGTCGAGATTATTGAGTCTGGGAGAGGTTGTACCTGATTTTGGACTTGTGGGGTGTTGCGGCAACCGCGGATATTAGGCGGTTGACCGGATGTTGATTATTTTACCAGATTGTGGAGTTGTGGGGTGTTGCGGCAACCGCGGATATTGGGCGGTTGATCGGATATTAATTTTTACATCGGATTGGGGATCGAGGTTTCATTAGTGGACGGAGTTTCCCATTTTGAGCAGGGTCGTGACTAAGTCCTGCTGTATTGAGATATGTTTGACAGATTACTTCCTCGCGCGGGTAGCTCCCCTCGAGTGCCACTCCGGAGTGTGCGACTGTACTGGGTAGGTGCCGGTCAGTTATTGGGTTCTTAAGTTCGATACCACATCGGCGTTATGCGTTAGCTGGCATGCCCGATGATGATGACAGAGCAGGCAGTACCGATTTTTACTGGTCCATTGATTGGGTTATTTTGGCAGATACTATTCACTGATGCATGCATACAGTCATTGTTGTTCAATACTGCATTAGAGGCATAGTAGTGATAGTTTTTCTTATCAACAGATTATTTTCAGTATACCACTTTACCTCATTTCTAGTCTCTGATAGACTTGGTGGGTACGTCGGATCTTGAGGATTTACCCACTGGGGGCTACTGGTTTTATCAGTGGTTCTCACACCCATTGTTGTTTCCCCTTTTTCTCCCCTTTGTTTTGCAGAGTCTTTTGCGGGAGCTGCTAGACCTTCGACGACTGATCGAGATAAAGGGATCGCTGAGTAGATAGATCTTCTGTCTGACAGTGAGAGTTTAGCTAGACTTTTGGTGTAACGCTTTTTTCTCAGACTGATGTATTTTTATTTTTATTTTGGGTCTGACGATTTTAGTCAGCTGATTGTATTATTTTGATGTGTTGGGAGTGACTATTGTATTTTATTACAGCTGTATCTTGCCTTCAGTTTCAGTTTCAGTCTGAGATGGTATAGTTTTTAGTTTCAGCTCTATACTTGTGCTCTTTTATTGCTTATCTTATATTTGAGCAGGTTTTGGCGCTTCGTCGCGAAAAATTTCGTGTGCACGACGGATCTGTAGACGGGCCCGGATTCTGGTTTACCTCCGGGACGTGTCATATTTTCTAATTTTTTTAATGTCTGAATTATTCTACCCAATTAATTAAGCTAAAAAATTTAGTAAATTTAATGTCTGCTAACTATTAGTTAGTTAATTATCTTGATTTTATTTATGAAAAATAATAAAAAAGATTAAATTTTATAAGATTATCGATAAATTTGATAAAATTTTAGATTTATTTGACTAAGAATAAATTAATTCGAAAAATCAAAAGTTAAAGGGAGAAGTCACTTAAAGAAAATAAAAATTAATGAGGGGCCATTTCAAATTGGCTTTTTTAGCTGATAGGTCTCCATGCATTGTTATATAAATTTTGTTTTGATAAAAAAAAAATTGTATAGAACTTATCTGAATTATATATCATTTTATTTAAAGTGTCCAAATTTTTAATTCGTTTGATTTAAGTCATCCGATGATTTTTTCAGTATAAAATTTATATAAATTAATTGTTTATCTTAATAAACTTACAATTACATAAATTGTATAATTAAATAATTAAACGATTAATTAAAATTTTGAAGTTAAAAGAGTTATCGATTGGCTAAAATCAAATAAATTAAAATATTAAACAGTAAAATTAAAATTTTTAAGAATTAAATAATTAAATCAAAATATGTGATAGATAAGATAAATTTATTTTATTTTAATTTTTTGCGCGTCGGTGGTGTTAATTTCATGAGTACGTATAAAATATAGTTGGGTTGTTAACATCTCTGTGGCTTGCACTCTTTGGCTTTGTATATATTTTCTAATAGTTTGTTACATTTTCTTGATCAATCACTTTACTTAGCTCCCCAGTTTTTTTTATATTTAGTATATACGTCCAACATGCTATCTCAACGGCACCTTTCTTTTTTTAAAAAAAATTGTAAAAATGTATGGAGAGCCCCTCGAGTATAGGTTTTTTTTTTAAATGGCCCCTTAAGACTCCGTTTTAATTTAGGCTAAATTACAGAAAACTTTCCTGTAATATTCCGCTTTTTCACTTTGCTCCCCTATCTTTTAAAAACTTATATTTTGCCCCCTCGTAATTACCGAAATATATATTTACCCCCGCCGTGAGTGAACCGTCAATTTTTAAAAAAATATTATTAGATATACCCAAAATACTCTTAAAAAATGACGGAAAATAACCTGAAATCCATTCTCTCTCCAATATAAGGTAAGGACATTTTCGTCAATTTACCTTCTCCGTTAACGCGACAGGGGGCAAAGTAAAAAAGCGGAATATTATAGGAAAGTTTTCTGTAATTTAGCCTTTGATTTCTAATTTTTTAGAGAGTCACTCATCCTAGAACAACTCTAAGTCTAGCATACTTAATCCTCTTAATTTCTAGGGTTTTGCAATTATTTCAAATCCTAGAGTGTCGTATTTCTCTCTTTAAATCCTGACGTTTTCGTCAGGCTGAAGCACATTCACAAGTATCGGGCAATATGAAACTTATCTTACTAGTCTTAGTTGATCTTGTGAAAAGTCACGCTCCACCTACAACGGTTATTAGCTGGCGAGTCGTATTCTATCGGTTCTATAACTCTAGTTCAGACGAAACTCATCTCATATTTTCGACTGGTGGATTGGCTCTGATACTAATTATAACGCCTCAATTTTTCGGAACGTCATTCATTTTAGAAGTACTCTAACTCTAAAACGCTTAACCTTCTTAATCTCTTAAATTTTATTACTATTCAAAATATTATAATCGAATTAAAAAATTTAGTTTTATTATATTTTATATATACAACTATTTTAAATTCTAGAGTGTCAAATTATATCAGGTGTTTTGTAAAAAATTAATGACTTTGTTGGTTGAAAAGCTGAACAAAATAGATCACAAAATCACAATTACTGTTGCATAGGCCAACCATTCTGTCTATATTGCAGACTACGTGAATTGAATCAAATCATAATCAAAATTCGTGAACATTATGTCTGTACGTTTTAAGTAAATTAATTAATTATTTTCTTATAACCAATAGAGTTTTAAAATTGTGGTTATCGCAAATAATCCAACACAATTAATTAACAGTTCATATAAATTTCTCTCTTTTTGTGGTTAGAAGCCAAATTCATTTAGACAATATAGATATCACATAAATAATTAGTTCCTTCCACATTCCATTTCTCCCATAAATAGTCAACTTCATTACAACAGCACCTTAGAAGGGAACAAATAATTTAATTTAATTAATAGCCAAGTGCATATAGCACACAAGATCCATCTCTACATTTCCATGCCATAGAGGAGGAGGAGGAGGAGGAGGAGGAGGAGGAGGACATTAGTAATGAAGCGACTCGACAACTCCGGTGGAATCAAACCGCGAGGGCCGGTCGGTTTCGCAACCCTCATCCTCGGTCTCCTTCTCATCCCCGTCATAATAATCACGCTTCTGGATTCCAACTATCAAGCTCTGAACGTTCGTAAGTATTTTTGAAGTTAATATATATATTATTTTTGTTTTTTGAGGAGTTATTTAAAGTTATAAATTCGATATCGCTCAATAATACTGTATTATTCATTTTATTCTGCAGTGCATTTGCAGCTCTCTGTAAGCACTTACGCACCGTTCTCGACCGCTGTAGAAACCAAATTTATTAGGGAAGAAGGTTAGTTGTTCAAGTTTATGCTTTTTGATTTTGCTTCTTAAATTTCATGGAGAGCAAGATGTTGCATGATTAGTACTTAATTTGTTTATTTCCCTATGCAATTAATATTTGGGTGATAGAGAATAGATATACATAAATAATATAAGTTTGACACTTTTAATTGTTACATTGAGAGAGAGAAAGAGAGAGAGAGAGAGAGAGAGAAAAGGTTTTTGAACTTTTTTAAAAAAGGGATTGGTTAATTATTTCATGAGAAGTGCTGGGTGTACACTCCCAAATGGGGTGTACATCCTACACCCAGCCATCTTAGGGTGGGTATTCATCCCCTCGTCACTCGATGTGACGAGTGAAATTCACCCACCCCTAGGATGGGGTGGGTGTAAGATGTACACCCCATTTGGGGTGTACATCTAGCATTTTTCTTATTTCATATGCATGCTAGGCAATGCATGCATCTTTTTTTATATTATATATGAGACTATTATTTTTAATAATTTCATATGGTGCCTGAATGAGAAGTTTTACATTCAAAAATTTAGTATGAATCATTGATTTAAAAATTTTATTATCAAAAATAATTTATTAATATACAAATATTAGTATTCATAAAAATACAGTAGTCAGAATCTCTCTATATAAAATTATTTTATTTGCATTATAGAACAATTTTAAAGAGATATTTATAATATTTTGGTATAATAGACTATTAATTAATATTGCATGACTATATATATATATATATATATATATATATATATATATATATATATATATATATATATATATATATATATATATATATATATATATATATATATATATATATATATATATATATATATATATATATATATATATATATATATAGTAAACTAATTGAACTTCTCATGAAAAAAATATTTTATAATTAATTACATAGGATAAATATTAACAAATTAAGTTTTGTTTAGACTAATTAATATATTTTTCCTATTGTATATTATACATTGTATATTATTCATTTTAAATTCATCTAGTCTTTAATTCATTTTAGTGTTTATATAAATATAAACGCTTTCCTCTCTAGGACACATATAAGTACATCACAGTGAATATTGTTCACAGATTGGTTGTCGATTTGTTTTTTTATAAAAAAATATAAAATTTATTTGAACTATAAAATATTTTGAATCTACTATTCAATCTTTCAAAATTTAAATTTACTGTCTAATTTTTTACTTTGTTTGATTTGAATCAATAAGCAGTATTTCGACTTTAAAATTTGAATATATATATCAGTACTTATTTTTGTAATATTTAATTAATATATAAATTTATTAAAATAAGTATCTACTTTAAATTTTAAAATCAAAAGTGTTGTTGCCCATCTCAAATCAAACAAATTTAAATATTTGATAGTAAAATTAATTTTTTTAAAAATTAAATAGTTGATTTAAAATAGTCCATGCATAGTTCAGATAAGTTCTGCATGCTTTTACTCAAATATAAATTTTGGTACATTTATATGCAGATTAATTAATTTAATTAGCATATGTTATTTTTCTATTAATTTTGGTGGGTACAACATTGCCTCGTTCTTTCTAAGCCACATGTTATATTAGATGAAATTTAGACTTATTAATGAGCATGAGTTGACTTGAAAATTCATTTAAGATTAGGACCAACTTGCAAAAATAAATATAAATAAATAAATTAAATATTATTATTTTCTTTATAGACCGTGTGCATATATAGTAGTCCCCAATTAGGAAATATATGCTTAGTTAATTAATATAAGAAAAAATATTAATGTACTTTATACTTAAGCAAATTAAGAAAATTTATTATTTAAGACATTTAAAACTTTGTTTAGCCTTTATTGGATTCATGTACAATATCTTCAATCCATGCATTTTATATTTAGATTTCTTTTTTTTTCGCATTATTTCGATCAATTTGTTATGTATTAAATATTTTTAGAAACTAATTTTTTATAATTTGATATGTTGCAAGAAAATCTTTTATTTTGTTGTTATAGTTGGTTAGCTTACAGTATTTGCAGCTAAGTGATAAATAATAATATTTTATTTATTTTTTTTTTTTTCCTTTTGTCAAGTAAAAATAAAGACGTACGTACCTTGAAAGAAAAAAAATGCAAGTAATCTACTATCCAATGGTACACTTTTTGATAAAGAAAATTTTATCTTAAAAGAGACTAGTTTCTTGTTTAAATAAATTAAAATTATTACTATTAAAATAATTAATCTAGTCTTAAAAAATAGAAAAAATTATTACTATTAAAATAATTAATCTAGTCTTAAAAAATAGAAAATTACGGGCTAGTTATTATTGGTTAAAATAGGTATAGCTTTCTATACATATTATAGTAGGTTCAGTAGACTAATAAGTTAAGTTGATTAATCCCAATAAGTTGAATAAGACTGTGATTCACAATAAATCAAACATTCAAATAAATCGAGTCAAATCGAAACTCTTGAAGTGTTAAAATTAACTGAGCTCTTAATTATGATGAATATGTTATTTTTATCCGAACATATTTTTGGAATAGTTGGTTAGTACTTACTTTTGGCTATTTATTGATGGGTTAAATAGGTCCAACTTTCTGCCTCGTGACAATAGGCTCAGGAGACTAATAAGTTGAGTTGGATGAGCCTAATAAGTTGAGTGGGGCTGCGGTCCACAATAGACCTAACGGCAAGAGGTCCAACAATAGACCCAACGTCCAAATGGGTTGAGTCCGGTCGAGACCCGTGGGCACCGTATATGTACACTTTAAGTGAATTGATTGCGTATTTCTAACCGCTCGAGCTTTTGGGATTAATGGTTAGCGCCAACGATCGAACACTTACGATCTAAAAAGAATATTTTTGTTGCGAGGTCAAAGATGCTCTTTTAAGTATGCTTATTTATTAGCTAGCTAGGTCAAACATTAGCTAGATCAAAAATTCTATGTTAATTATGCTCTTTTATTAGATTAAAGTAAAAGTAACAAATAATTCCAATTAATCTAGCTTCAATGAAACACTAACTAATTAGGAATTAAAAAGTAGATTAACTAAGAAGCAATTCAATTATCCTCAAAAGAAAATTAAGTATGCCCATGATATGCTTGCCTGAAGAATATTAATTAGAATGCCAGCTAATTGTTTTTATCTAGGTCAATTAAGGATGGCACCAGATCCAATTGAAAGTACTGGGTCATCTTAATTTTTATACATTGAAATACAAATTGTGTGGAGAATAATAATCCTTTGACTTGCAGATACAACATCTTTAGTCTTCAAAGAGTGTAATTTGCAAGAATATAGATTCACATGGCCTACTTAATGGCTGCAGATTGCCTGCAGGCCAGCTCCTTTGCTCAATTTTAAAGTTCTTACATTAGACATGCACATGAAATTTGAAAGGTGATCACTTAATTTGCATATATATATATATATATATATATATATATATATATATATATATATATATATATATATATATATATATAGAAAGAGAGAGTCTGACTACTATACTATTAATAGTACTAAGTTATTAGCGCTATCAAGTTTTCTATCCTTAGATCAATCCATTTGATCATTTTCATCCGTTAGATTTTACTATTTCCCAACCACCTATTAAACTCAAGATGCCCATTATCATCTCAACCACATATTTTTTAATCAAATGGTTAAAAATTTAATAGCACCAATAACTTGATACTATTCATAGTATTCCAGCTAAACTATATATATATATATATATATGTAACACCTTTAATCCTCAAGAAGTGTATATATTTTTCAAGAATATACATTTTCCCATGGCCAATTCAATGGCATATAAATTATAGCCTGTTAACTCCTTTGCAAGGGATGCAAACTGGGCGGATCCCGTAGTGAGAATACTCTCCCAAGCCACCACTTTATTTTTTGTTGAATTGAAACGAATTCAGTGCAGATTAATTTGTATTTTATTTTTAGCTCTTGTTTATCATTCTATTCGCAAATTTTTAACAAATCTTTTGTGGATCAGAATGAATCAAAACAATAAAAATGTCTTTCACCTCCCTGTCACGGACTTTGGACGAATAAGTCCAAATATACAAGAGACGGTATATGTAGTCTTGCTCACTTCGTGAAGAAATTAGACAAACACCGCACGGACTTTTTAAGTAATTTCGCTTAAACCCGTGACATCTCGCTCTATTTATTTAGGACGAATTTGGATCATGTAAATTAAAAAGCGGTAGAAATGCTCCTGTAAATTAAAAGGTGACTTAAGTTGCATACTTCCTAGCAAATAAGGGGTTTATGATATGCATGCATGGATATGATGAAGTATAGTAGTGTTAGAGACAAGCCTACAAGATGAGAATGGAAACTGGAAAGCATAATGTGTTTGTAGATTGTAAGCGCTAATTAATTATTTTTTAACTAGAGCGGAATAAATTTATTTTAAAAAATTTTAAAAAAATGCCGAATTGTTTACTTTTTGAGATTCGCTCCCACATAGATTTGTGGGGACTACATTGTTGCTAGGGGTTTTTTTTTTTTTTTTTCCCTGAGGTTTAGTTGTCTTTTGCTGTAGCCCAATTCATCCTCCTTATGAATGAAGTGGTAACATACTACTTTCAACTCAAAAAAAATAAAATTTCAAAAGTAGAAAATAATAAAAAAGACACATTCATCATACTTAAGGACTCAGCTACAGCGTTCATGAATTTTGATCGGTCTCAACCCATCTGAACGTTAGATTTATTATTGAATCTCTAGTCGTTAAGTCTGTTGTGAACGTTAAATTTATTATTAAATTTTTTACCGTCATATATTATATCTATTATAAACTGCAACCTTATTTAACTTATTGAACTTACCAAACTCAATTTATTAATCTATTTAACCTATTGTCATAAAATAGAAAGTTGAACATATTTTAGTCAGTAATAAATAATCAATAGTTCTCTTTTGTCACTCTAATGATCAAACTTTTATCGAAATGTGATTATGAAAAATGCTATATTAGAACACTTCCGAACTGCTTTTTCTTTACAAAACATTATTGCACCTACATAAAGCATATATATATATATATATATATATATATATATATATATATATATATATATATATATATATATATATATATATATATATATATATATATATATATATATATATATATATATATATATTACTTTTTCTTTCTTTTTCTTTAGTTGACTTTACAAAAGTACAAATCTATCCAACAATAAAAAATTCACAAGCATATTTGGACTTATACTTTTGAGAATATATATATATATATATATATATATATATATATATATATATATATATATATATATATATATATATATATATATATATATATATATATATATATTGAATTGGTTATTTGTGATTTGAAATATAAAACGGGCCGAACAACCCGTGGGCCGCCGGAGAGGGCCCGACCCGATATTGCAGACTGTGCTTGGCCTCCTTTTGGGTCTGACGGTCCTGCATGGCCCGACCAGAAATATGCCTGGGCCGTGCCTGGCCTAGGAGAGGCCCGCTGCTCGGACACAGCCCGCTTGGGGTTGAACTCCCGAAAAGAATTCTTTGGCCTTTTCCCCAAGAGCACTACTCCCAAGGTCGGCATGATCCTCCCAAGGTGGCCAGGCAAAGACCTTAGGAAGAGAGCTTTTGGTCTAATGGGCCAAAATTTTATTTTAAATTTAAATTTTTTAAAAAATTAAATATTTATTATTTTATAATTATTTTTATAAATTTTAATTTTTTTAATCAAAATATAAATTTAAATAGAAATAATTTATTATTTTTATTTTTAAATTTTATATATTTTTTTAAAAAATTAAAAATAAAAATTTTCAGAGATCATAGGCTTGGTAGGTTCGGCCTGGCAAGGTCCGGCCCGGCCCAAATTTGAAGTTGGGCTGATCCCTGCCCGTTTCGGCCCAAAAATATGAGCCCGGCACGGCCAACACTCTTTGTTAAATTTGTTAAAATATCTTAACCGTGCTACTAAGGAATTATCTTACTCTTTTTTTTTTTTTTTTTTGTTAGAAACCCGCCACTTATAATAATACTAAATTTGTTCTATATTAGTTTGTTATAACAAAAGTGAAAAAAAAAATCTAATTTTATTAGACGTAAAAATATCCAAAAAAGATAAAAGAAAAAAAAAAAAGAGAAAAAAAAAATTGAAACATATAAATACTTATATGGTTTGGTCATTGGCTTACTTCCCCGGGCGAAGGCAGAGTGAAGATTTTTATTATAAACAAACTGGTGTACAAAATATGTCTCTCTCACAAAACTCTAACCTAAAAAATACACCCATACTCCTAATCCACGGGCGATGTGAGATTTGTCTTCCGTTTAGGGATCGATGGCGTCTTTGTCAGCCCAAACACACACAACCCAAGATCACCGGGTGATGTGAGATTTGTCTCGCTAGCCCTGTCATCTAGATCAAGGGTCAGCCGAGATTTATCACACACTTCCGCATAGTGATTGGCTCTGATACCAAATATAACGATCCGACCCATAGTAATAATAACTCGTTGGGCCCAAACCACAGCCCAAAATACTTAAGCTCAATTTTTTTACTAGTACTAGTGTCCTTGTCTCTTATATACCCTGATGTAGGACTATTGGAGTGTCACAGTATAAAAGCCAATCACCAGTTAGAAATGTGAGATGAGTCTTGCTTAAGCCATATAAAAGTAAACGATATTGGCGAAAGCGCAAAGTCGAAAACGCAAACTACAACCCAAAATGCTTATGCTCAAAAAAATTTTATTAGTGTTCTTGTCTCTTATATATGTAATCATAATTTTATTCTTATCCGATGTGGAACTATTGGGGTGTCACAGTATCGAAGCCAATCAACAGTAAGAAATGTGAGATGAATCTTGCTTAAGCCATATAAAAGTAAATGACATTGGCGAAAGCGCAAAGTCGAAACAATTTGACTATAGATCAGAAATTTCATACCAATCATCTATATTGATAGATCGAATATATGCAAATTAACTATCTATTATCCATTCTCACACAAAATATAGATTTAATTAGGCTAACTAAGTTCGCTAAAATCTAAATTCATATTACTGATAAAGAATCTACAGTTTCTAAATGTAAATTCGTATTGCAGATAAAGAATCTACAGTGGAAGTGAAGGATGATGGAAATGGCGCCACAGGTGAAGGTAAAGTGTGGTAGGATTACTTTTTATATAAGAACATGTTTTCAATTTGCTCAGTGGAAATTTGTAAGCATGTACGAAGCGTAACAAAGTAATTTTCTTTCTGAGAGAAAAGAATGTAACTAGTTGCAGTGCATTGTGAAATTTCAGATTTCAAAATGCCAATATCATCCGTTGATGCCGAAGAGATAGCAGAAAAAGAAGATTTGTTGCCTTCTGATGAGTCTGAGATAGAGATTATAAGAGAGCAACAACCACTCAAAGGTAGATTTAAGTTCATAAGCATATATGAAATGTAACAAACATTTTCTTTGTCAGAGGAAAATGCAACTAACTTGTTGTGATACGCTGTAAATTTCGTATTGCAAAATACAAATTATCTGTTAAATAAAGCAACCGTTATTCTCCAAAAAACTCAAGCTTTTGCAGAATAGCGGTTGTTTTACTTAACTTATCATGGTATCAGAGTTGGAGGTCCTGAGTTCAAGTTCTATTAGGGTTCTAATATTATTGATTTTCTCTTTCTCTTATTTAATTCAAGTCGACGTCCTGAGCAGATATATCAAAATGTCTCGAGTCCAGAGTCCAGACATGAAAGAGAGTATTGAATATAAAGATTTAATACACTGCTATCTAATAATTTAAACTTTTGAAGATAAATAATTATTTTATATTATTTAATATGGTATCAAAGTTAATTCTAAACTCCTTCATTCTCTGAGGTCGTGAATTCCATCCTCACCTTCAGTATTTAATGGATTAAATTTCAACACATATCCATATACCTTTTATATCCATCATGCATATAAGTAAGTGTTAATATGTATTTCTGGGCATATTTTCTAATAGATCAATCTTTTGGGGAACATGGTGAGAAGGAGAAAGCCAAAGAAGAAGATTTGTTGCAGCCTAATGAGTCTGAGACAAAGATAGGAGAGCAAGAATCACTCAAAGGTAGCTACATCCATATTCAATGCTATCATATGCAACTTTTACATTAATATCTTACAGCTTGTGCAATTCTTGTAGATATCAGAGAAATTACATTTGTCATAGCCTTATTTTTTTGTTACTGTGACAAACACTAACAAGGAAGTTCGACAATGTAATATGTAGAAGAAAAGCAAAATGAACTGGACAAATAAAATTGAAGGCATAGATATAATTAAAATTTGTCATTAGAATCATCTTTCAAAAAATTGTGTATTTTTAGAACTATATATGTATGATATACATCACATTATTCTACGTACTAACATTTTTCTGATTAAGCACAGATATATCGATCCGAAACAACAAAATCATTTGCGACTACTCGCAACAAAGATCAGACACTTGTTATGCGCATGGTGATATCAGAATTGTTGGCATTTGGTCCATCATCTTTGCGGCTTCGACCTCTCATCCATCGGAGGAAAGCACAGCATACAAGATAAGGCCATACGCGCGAAAATGGGAGGCAAACACCATGGACTTAATCAAAGAGCTAACCATAATTCCTTCTTGGCCAAATGATCAGATCCCTCTCTGCGCTTCGAAACACAAAGTCCCGGCCATCGTCTTCTCGACGGGCGGTTTTCTTGGGAATCTCTTCCACGACTTCACCGACGTTCTGATCCCCCTCTACATCACCTCTCGCGAATACAACGGCGATGTTCGGTTCTTGGTCACGAACTTCAACTGGCATTGGATCATGAAGTACCAACCGATACTCCAACAACTCTCCAAGTATCCGATCATCAACTTCGACAGCGAAAGCCAAGTTCATTGCTTCCCCTTAGTTCATGTGGGTCTAAAAAGCCACAAAGTGCTAGGCATTGATTCTACAATATCTCCAAACGGGTACTCCATGCGTGACTTTAAGGATTTCCTAAGACAATGTTTCTCACTAAAGAGAGTGAGCATTGATAAGAAAAGCAACCAAACGAGGCGAAAACCGCGACTATTGATACTACTAAGGAGAGGATCAAGGTCATTGTTAAATGAGAAGGAGGTGGTATCAATGGCTAAGAGTGTAGGATTCGAAGTGATCGCCACGGGACCGGAGGCGACGACGGACGTTGCGAGGTTCGCGAAGATCGTGAACTCGTGCGATGTGATGATCGGTGTGCACGGGGCGGGGCTGACGAACATGGTTTTCCTTCCGGACAATGCGGTGTTGGTGCAAGTTGTTCCCTGGGGTGAGCTGAAGTGGGCCTGCAGGCATGATTTCGGAGAGCCAACGGCAGACATGGGGATAAGATATGTGGAGTACGAAATTGAGAAAGAAGAGAGCAGTCTGATCTACCGGTATCCGAAAGATCATGCAGTGTTTACGGATCCGGATTCGATTCACAGGCAGGGATGGAATGCGCTCTGGAGTGTATTTTTGCATGAGCAAAGTGTAATACTTGATGTTAGTAGGTTTAGAGGTGTTCTACAAGAAATTTATCAATCTCTCAATGAGAAAATGATGTGACAAAAAAGGGGAGAAAAAAACAGTGCAGAATAAAGATAGTTAGATTATTTTTTATTAATTCTTGGTAAATTTTTTATGGGATCATGATCATTTCAATTTTTTGCATTATTCAGTACACAATAGGAAAAGTAATCATCATAATCGTAATATTCATCCCTAATTAAATGCTATATATTTATATATGCATGACACCTAAAATAACTTTTGAATTTAGTTAGAGATAGCTTTAACTTTCAGGTTAGTTAATGGTGTTGGCTACTCAATTATTATTAATTAAAATAGGTCTAACTTCTTGCTCCATAATATTAGCAATGAGCGTACAAACTAAACAAAATCAAATGCAATAACCACAGAAAAGTATATCTCAAATGCACGACAGAACAATAAGCACATAGATTTACGTGAAAAAAATTTTGCAGGAAAAAAATTACAGACGAAAGAGGAGTGCTTCACTATGTCGAAAAAGAAAATAAAAAATTCAGATGATCGTACAATTACTCGATCTCTCTAGGGCAAAAGAAGGGGGAACACTAATCTTAACGGATTTGTCCGAGCCCTTCGCTTGCACCACATACATCTATTTTTTTCTTTCTCAAAATTTTATCAAATTTTGTCGTCACACAGCGAAGCCGTCGGCGAACCGAAAACCTAAAATCGAAGCAATTTCTGATTTCGGAGTCACATATAACACATAATAATAGACATAGAAAATTAATAAGTTGAGTTGAGCGAGCCTAATAAGTTGAGTGGGATTACATTTCACAAGAGACCTAAAGGTAAGAAGCCCAACAGACTAACGTCCAAATATATAGAATCAAGTCGAAGCCTGTGCGCACTGTGGCTGAGTCCTTCGGTGCGATGGATTCATCCTTCGTATCAGGACGTGCTTTTGGAATTGTAGATTAATGCTTACGATTCACACATAGAATTTATGAGACCTATATATGGATACCCACTGTGATCAGGTCCAGGTTTTGCCTGGGCTTGGGTCTCTCATCAATCACGGCCATGACTGAGGATTAGGGATACATACCGATCCAGGCCGGTGGAGCTCTTGGCCCAATCCGTCCCGAATTATAATAAAAGTATTGCAAAGTGAGTTTATAATCATCTTTAAAGTTGCCCTGTTCAAAAGACCAAACAATATTGTTTATATCAGCACCTCCAAGAGAAGGATGACCTGGACTAGAGTAGGCAAAAAGGCCGAATTGAGATAAATCATCTGTATTATATGTGTTAGATGTGACTCAAAATCAGAATCGTTTCGATATTATGATTCAGGTTCGCCGACGGCTTCGCGGTGCGACGAGAAATTTTGTGGATGTCTGTGGTGGAAGCGAAGGGTTCGGGCCGCTAGGCCCGAGCCTGAAGCCCACCACTGACATCGGACGGGGGTACGGATCCGATCCGCTAAGAAAAAAAACCCTAATTTTTCCTTTTGTTTGCCCTAGAGAGATCGTGCGATTGTATGAAGAAGAACTCTTGTATTCTTCCTTTTTCATATAGTGAAACCTCTCTTTTTTTGCCCGTGATTTTTTTCCTACAAAGAATTTTTCACGTAAATCTGTGTGTTAATTCTCTGTCGTGTAATTTTTTATTTTACTTTTCTGTCGTGATCGCCAATTGATTTTGTTTAGTTTGTGCGCTCGTTACTAACAATATGTGTTTGGTGCAATTTTTATCTCATATTAAATTTAATTCATGAATTTTAGTTGCCAACTAATTTATCCCTCTTCTCCTAGTTGTCATTTAATCCTTCAGCTATACCTGCTCTTTTAAAGACTAGAGTAGGCAAAAAGATCGAACAGATAAATCATCTGTATGATATGTGTTTGCTTTCGCTCTTTCTTTCTTTTATTTATGTTGTGCATTTTAATATCATATTAAATTTAATTGAATTTTATTTGTCAACTAATTTATCCCTCTTCTCTTAGTCATCATTTAATCTTTTGGATAATATGGTTTATCCTAAGAATTCTCCTTTCCAAAAACTTTTTGAGTTCAAATCCTAGATCCATCATATTGTGACATAAATTTTGATTTATATTTCCTACACGATTGATCTAGCTATTATCACAATGTACAAAATCAAAATCAATGGATTTAAATTATATGATGGTGTGTTCCACAAACCAACCAATTTAACCAAGTATCCTCTCACATCTACTTCTAGGAGCTACCATATATAGCATTACTTCTTTCAATTCACTTAGTGACCCACAAAAAGACCGTAGAAAATTAGACTTATTTTTAACCTATAAATAATGGCAGAAAGTTGATATCACTTGTCGGATCGCTGGCGCTAATCATTAATCCCAAAAGCTCAAGCTGTTAGAAATATACAACCAATTCACTTAAAACGAACAGATACAGCGCCCATGGGTCTCGACCGGACTCAACCCACCTGGACGTTAGGTCTATTATTGGACCTCTTACCATTAGATCTATTGTGAACCGCAGTCCCATTCAAATTATTAATCTTCTAGACCTATTGTCACGGAATAGAAAATTGTACCTATTTTATAAATACATCAATGTGTACATTTCAATATATATCACAAATCACTAGGCAGAGATTAAATTGCATGCAATCAATACAAGAAGGACATGGCTATGCTTAATTTAAATAAATACTTAATTAACAACTCAAATTTGCTAGTATTTAGATATAATTCTAACATAAAACTAACTCTTGAAACCCAAACACAGTAGAACATAAATCGAATTGCGTAAAATCAAATCTCATTGAAAAAAAAAAGAAAAAACACGACAGAGAGGATGTCGAATGATTATATACTTTTTCGACAGAAGATTGTGACGAAAACTTAATTGATTGATAAGCAGAAGCATAACAGGAGAAACTAAGCACTTCTCTTCTAGCAATATTTGTGCACGAAATCTTGATGTAGTTCATAGTAGATCCTCCTTGTTTCTCTTTCTAGGTACTGCAATATGAGTTTAATGAGATCCATAATGATCGCAGGTCGCAGATATTTGGTGCTCGTGATCGTTTTATCGTTATCTGATTCATGACTAGTTTTCGCCTATAAATCATGCCGTCATGTCGGTCGGGATGGTGGAGCTAAATACCCTGTCCTTCGCCTTCCTCGCCTGTCGAATCGTAAAACAATATCAGATGTACAGAAAATAATAACAAAGATAATAGTATAAATAGCACATATTAAAGCCTTTTATAATTAATAATCTTAGCTATGCTAAATATATAAACTTAATTGATAGAAATAGTTTGCCTTTCTTGAGTCTGGGGTGATAGTTAATGATTATTGTTTCTGTAAGGAATTTAAGGGTCATGTTTTGTATTATCAGAGAATTAATTTTAATGCAAATGTTCCTATTTGAACGATTTGAAACAATCGTTATTCTTCAACAAAAGCTTAATATACTAGAAAAAAGTGTTTTTAATATATATATATATAGAGTCCGGCTAGAATACTATCGATAGCACCAAACAATTGGTGCTATCAAGTTTCAGCCGTTGGATGAAAAGATATGCGGTTGGGATGATAGTAGTCCCCTAAAATTTTTACTATTCAACTAACCACCTAGTAAACCCTAGGGGACCACTATAATCCCAACCGCATATTTTTTCATCCAACGGCTAAAAACTTGATAGCACCAATGGCTTGGTGCTATCGATAGTATTCTAACCTAATTATATATATATATATATATATATATATATATATATATATATATATATATATATATATATATATATATATATAATTAGGTTAGAATACTATCGATAGCACCAAGCCATTGGTGCTATCAAGTTTTTAGCCGTTGGATGAAAAAATATGCGGTTGGGATTATAGTGGTCCCCTAGGGTTTACTAGGTGGTTAGTTGAATAGTAAAAATTTTCTAATATAAAGCAACAGTTATTTTACAAAAACTTAAGCTATTAGAAAATGATATTTTTAATACGTACATTCAGCACTCTTTCTCATATCCGAACTCGAGATTTTTTGATAGGCTCCAAAATATGTACTTGAATTAAATGAAAGAAAATTAATTATACTAGAAGCATGACAAACTCGAACTCAGAAGGCCCCTCTCACTTTTGGAATCGACACTTTTTGGCTCAAAACGTGGGCTTGAATTAAATAAAAGAAAATTAATTATGTTAGGAGTATGGCATGACTCGAAACTCAAGAGGTCCCTCTCGCATCTGGATTCAAAACTTTTTGATAGGCCCAAAATATGAACTTGATCAATTAAATGAGAGAAAATTAATTATGCTAGAAGAATGGCAAGTTTCAAGCTTAGAACCTTCTATTTTGATACCATATTAAATAAAATGAAACAACTGTTATTCTCCAAAAAATTATGCTACTAGACAACGATAAGAAAAATCAATCATCTAACTTTCGCGATTAATGCACTGTAATGATAACTAAAATTTATACAACTGAAGAAGACAAAGAGAAGATAAATTTGTTTGGCACACCTCTTTCTCCCAGTTTGTTGACAGGGTAATGGTTGCATACAACAAAACTTGTACGATACTACCGCATATGATTCCTATCCAAAGCCCCTGTTCATTGCCATACATGTTTGAGACCGCGAAAGTTTAGTCGAATGCTATTATTAGCCAAGAAATTAGAATCAATAAAAAAAAATTAAGGAAAAGATACAAGGAAATAAAAATGTGGAACAAAATTACCTTTCCTCCAACATGAAAAACAAATGCTATTAGTACAGCCAAAGGAATTCCTACAATGTAGAAAGATCCAAGATTCACAAAAGCACCAATCTTCTGCCAACCGCATCCTCTCGCAACCCCTACATGTTCATGATTCTCCACCGATTACAAACTATGGAGCTTTAACGTATTTATCTTTATAAGATCATCCTTACACATTATTTTCCCTAATATCTGAGTTATTAAATAGGTTTAATTTCATACTACTCGATCGCTGCAAAGGTGTCAAATAGCAGATAAATTTTTATAAAGCTTAAGTGATTAAATTTATTCTTCCAGAAAGTTTCAAAAATTCCAAATGTTTTTGATACGTTCCAAAAGTTTTGATATAGTTCTGACATATTCATTATGTTCATGTTTGCCCCTACTGTTTGATACAATGTTAGACTTTTAATAGCGGCTACGTAAAATGGACCGTAAAATGACTATTTTGCTTTTACAAATATGACCCGTAAAAAATTATCTTTCTTTTTCTTTCTCTCTCCCCTCGCCTTCGCCGCGTCCTTCTATAGACCTTGCCGCCACCATGGGCAAAGAGTTGGGGGAGAAAAAGAAGATGAAACTCAACATTATAATACAAATTATATATATAATAGGTAAATTTATTTTACTCCTTACCAAACCTTGCTTAGCTTCCATTTATCCATGGTTTTTTTTTTTTTTTTTTGAGAGAAAAGTAGCATTCTACCCGTTTTGTTTATTTTTGAAATAAACTTAGCTGGAAATGTGAAGCAGCTAGGCTTCGAACTTGGGTCACGAGTATAAACTTAGCTGGAAATGTGAAGCAACTAGGCTTCGAACTTGGGTCACGGGTATCAGCCATCAAGCCTTTTGCCACTTGCACTAGGGACGATTGATATTCCTTTTATCCATGGTTATCCATATGTTTATAATAGAATGATATATTTGTATATGAAAATGCTGGGCTTAGTGATATCAAATTCATCTATTAGTCTATTTTGTTCATTTTGGGTTTAGTTTGATAACTCATGTAGTAGACTAATTAGTAGTGGATTTTGGGCTTTAGTTGACCCATTGGCATATTGGGCCAATGGGGTTATGAGAGGGATTCTCATTGGAAATAGTGGAGATAGAGTTCTCTTTGGCTACTTGTAAAAGAAAAGAGAGGTGTAGAGAGAGTTGGTGAATGAGTTTTCTTGTTCTTCTTGCTTGATTCAAAGCTTTCAACATTAATTGGAGAAATTCTAAGAGGCGTTCTAAAGCGGGATTCGCGAAATTGGAAGGTGCTTAAAAGAATGTGCAGCAAGAAGGGCTTTTCCAATTGGAAGGTTGCATGTCATTATAATAGATTGACAATCTTTAACCAAATCTTATAATCTTCTCAATTTGATAGTGGATTTGATCTCTCCGTGCTTGTGGATGTAGTTCAATTTTAGTGAACTACGTAAATCTTCTTGCATTATTGTGGTTATGCTTAGAATTTCTCTTTCTACTTCACCTCAAAGTTCAAATTCATACCAAAATGTTATTAAATGTCATTAAAGTTTAGGAATTACCAAATTTATGGGGAAGAACTTCTAAAAGAAATTAAGGTGGGATCAATATAGATAATTTGTTATGTATTCTCCATGATTATTTCCAGGTAATTAATTTGATATAGAAATTTTCCTTTATCTTAGAACTATATTTTCAAAGAGAATAAGAGAAGCAAAATAAGTATTAGGTACAAAAGGGTATTACCTGAAAGAACACATTGAATTCCATCAAAGAATAGGGATATTGCCAGAATTGGTATCATGACAGCCACATATTTCACAACCTCCTCTTCATTGCTGTAGGCATATCCCCAGATGCCGCGCACCAAAATCATGATCAGTCCAGCCATTAATCCTTCTGTGATGGTCAAAAATACCACTACACGAACCGCGAGCCGTGCTATATCAGGCCGCCCAGCACCGAGCTCATTCGAGACCCGCGTGCTACGAAAAAGCGAGAAAAAAGAGATAAGATCAGTATCTTTTTGTCCAATTCAAATAAAAGAGAGACACACTCTGCGCACGCAACTAACCTTACTGCAGCTCCGAGACCAAAAGGAGCCATGAATACCAACGAAGCACTGTTAAGGCTAAAAGAAAAACAAGATGCTCTCAGTACAAGAATGTTATTGATCAGCGTCGATCGTATGCATTAAATTGAAAATTTAGAATATCTTATAACCTTATCGACAACACGGAAGTTTCTAGCTGCGGGTTTGGAAGGAGGCCAGAGAGAAGCACGACGAGCTCGTACGACCACCATTCCAAGCTGTCTCAAAAAGCGCTTCTGGTCAGTAATCATGATCTGATAAACATAACTAAATGATCGATGAATCACAAGTTTATTTTCCTACCAAACCATCAGAGCTGACGGAACGGCGAGTCTGATGAAGCTCAAAGTGTCATGAAAAGCCTCTTTCGAAAAGCCGGTCCAAGTCTTCTTGCAGTCGTTCGACAGTCGAACATACGCAGCCAGTAGTAACACATTTATCCAGTATGATATAGCATTCGCCAAAGCAGCGCCTTTGCTTCCGAGTCCTAATCCATACACCAACACCCAACACACTCCGACGTGGAGCAAAGCTGTGAACCCCGAGCTTAACATAACCGGAAGGACGATGTTTTGCGTCTGCAGGAATCGGGCGTGGCACTGCAGAAGGCCGTATGCGAAGAGCGCGGGGATCATCCATCGAGCGTATATTCCAGCTTCGTTTGCGATTTCTGCGTCTTGCCAGCATAGAACAAGGATTTGGCCTGTGTAGGCCCAGATGACAGCGAGGGGAACACTTACGAGCATGAGCACGAGCATTGCCCTCTGCATGTGAATGCCGAGCATGTGGTACTGCTTCGCTCCGAACGATTGCCCGCATAGAGTATCCAATGCGCTTCCCATTCCCATCTACTTAAAAAGAATTAGAATAGAAAAGCTTTGATAACCAAAAGAGAATTGACTGAATAGGCAGTGACAAAACCATAAAACATAAATTCAGTGCCAAAATAGAGCTCTGAAATTCAGTGATAACTGCAAATCCAGATAACAAAGAATGAAAATTATCAAACCTCTGAAATAAAGATCAGAGACATACTCATCACTGTTATTTATTCGGATTCATACTAAATATGTACGTAAGCAGAAGCTAACAGTGAGGTACAATATAAAATACATTGTATTCACGCATAATTTTTATGATACTATGTATTTAAGTGAAGGAATTTTCTTATTCCTGCTGCGCGAACACAGACACGGGACGGACATGAGGTATGCACATATGTACGTAGATACAAATATTCCTACATCTCTATCTACACAAATATGTAAATACATACATATATATACACACTACAATAAAATTAGATTATAGAAATATATTTTTATGATATTTTTGTATAGGTGTTCTATCTATATTCCATCTATATCCAAAATTAGATTTAAGGGACATTTTTTTAGAACACATTATAATAATGTATCGCTATACATCCTAACGACTGCATATATAGCGACACTAATAATAAGTGTCGGTATTTTTGCTAACGACACTTTTTTTAGCTTTTAGAAATACTTCAAAATATCGTTATACTATAATTTTATTATAGTGACATAAGTATGCGCGCACACACATACTAAATATCAATAGAGATGATGACACAGATATAGGTATACTCGCGTGTAGACGAAAAAAATGAGTCCTACATGCTCTGTTCATTTAATTGGGAAATTGATTTCACAAGAGTCGCAATTCATGGTACGTGCCAAAAATGTTTAAGCCAGAGCTACTAACGTAATACGCTATTCCTCGTACAACCAAGCATCATACACATTCAGGTTAAGAAGCTTCTTAATCGTAAAAAAAAACTAGAAAAATCATAATAAATAGTCTTTAGTTTCGACTATTACATATAATGTTTCATTGTTAATAGATATCTTAATCCCTGGTCCAAATATATCTGGGTATACTAAAAGAAACAAAGTGTGTATGCATTTTGCTCTTCCGAAAATATTTGTGTTGAAGTCGAAAAAATCGCCACGTGGCAAGAGATACGGTAACATGATTGACCGGTTCAGCTAAAACAAAAGATGACGCGTGGTAAAAAGTCGGTTAGTTGGGTCAACCGGCTCGAATGAAGCGTAAGGCGGTATGTTATGAGCCGAGAAAAAAAGTATGAATCCAAACAAGGTATAGACGAGAATCGACTGAAGTTAAGCGTGGCATCGGTCAACCGATTTATGAACTGGCCGAGACCAAGCAAATTGAGCAAGTAACGCCCGAGATCAAGCGGGAAAAATCATGGGGTGTGGAGTCCTTGGCTGACGCGATCCTGGCCCAAACACCCTTAATCGGTTGTAGCCAAGAATCACGCCATTACCCACAATGGCGAGTGATTTTCGGAAGAAACGTGGATGAGCGATACGCCATTACCCAAAATGGCGAATAATCTCAAGAGAATGTTGCACTAGTATAAATAGGTGAATTTTTCTCTAAGAAAAGGTCCTGCAACCTCTGAAACCAGCCACCACTATTTTTTACATTTCTTTTAATTTCTACATCTGTAGTTTTCTTAGACTAGATTTATAGCTTTCTCTTACATCTTTATTAGTGTAACTTTCTGGCTTTTCTAAGGGTAGTTTAATCCTGTAATTGGTTCCCAAAGCCCCTTCCATGTTAAAGCAATATATGCTGACTCAGTTCTTTAGGCCGAGTCTATTTCTTGAAGTTCATCGAGTATCTGTTCGAAAATCGGTTCGGCTCCTTTAGGCCAAATCTGTCTTTGAGCTCGATTTCGTATTTGAAGTGAGAAGAATCTGGTTGAGCAGATCCCTCCTTAACCCGATCGTTTTATCTGAGGCACACTTCAGATGGTCAACTTTGCAGCCGATCGACAACCAAACACAGTCAACGGTCTGTGAAGTATCCAATGCGAATGCATTGTTAGTATTTAGTTAGATTTGTAATTAAATCTTAATTGAATTTGAATTAATATTTAAATCTGTTGGAGATAAATTAATTTGGATTTCGATATTAATTAGAGTAGGATTCCTAATTATACAAGATTTGGGTATATCTTGGGTGAGTATTATGTATATTCCATGGTATCATTTAAAGTGAAGAAGCCTTGGGGGATAGTAGGATGAAGCCCATGCAAAGTCTTCTTCTAGGTTTATAGAAAACGAGAGAAGAATAAGAGAGATTCGGAAAGAGGACTCGAGTTAAAGCGTCTTTGTGTAGAAGAGCAGTCAAGTGTAATTCTTCTCTTGGTTAGTAAATTTTATCTTAGCATTTTTTTTTGTTTGATTTTTTTTCTATTGTGATTGTGTCGATTTCAGTTTCTGTTAAGAAAATAAATTTATATTAAAAATTCGATTTGACGCTTCTATTGCGGAATTTCAATAATCGGTACCGAAGCAAGTACCAAATCAATAACAATTGATATCATAGCGAGTTGCGGATTTACAAAATCTAATAACAAAACGAGTGCTTAGGATTGAAACATCTTTACATCACAGGCCTTATGCGATTTATGCTTCTAAAGGATGAGAAAGGAAACACTATTGATATTTTTTGTTGTTTTCTAAGAATAGCTTTAATTCCCAGAGTCACAAGAAATCCCTTTTTCATGAACATCTTTATATAACAAATAAATATAAATCTGAATTTTTGATATACAAACAAATATTCTATTTTCAAAGTCAAAATAGTTGAACCAGAAAAGGACTGGTGACTAGTTTCTGTAGCAGAAATTGACAATCAAGATTTTCTCCTCCACTTGGGGAGAAGAATTATAAATTTGATGCAGCTAATTATTTGGCCAATTCTTAAATGCACTCTTGCTATAAATTAACCAACAAAATTGGCTACAACCACAATATATTATACCCTTTGGGCCTGTTTGGCACTCAAGTAGTGTTAGGCTATTTTGTTTTCGCAAATAGTAGATAATGATAGATTTAACGCCTCGAAATATATGGCTACTACTTGAATCCTCACGGTACTGAACTTTCTGACAGTATCTGTAACGATACGAACTGCTAGCAATAATAACTCGTTGGGTCCAAATCCAAAATGGTCTCACAAATTCAATCAGAATCTCAATTCCATCCGATATGAGACTATAGGAGTGTTACAAACTCCACCCGTTTAGACCCTGACGTATTCGTCGGGTCCAAACTAGACCACAAACACATAATAGATCAGAACAGGCGATGTGAGATACTAGAGGTAGCTCCTGTGGATTCAAGAGGTGGCTCCCGCCAAACCCATGGTATAGTATTTTGCTCCGTATAGCACTTAGCTCTCACACTTCCGGTCGGTATTGTCTCTTAGCTCTCACACTTCCGGCCGATATTCGTCTCTGATACTTTTTGTGACGATCCGACCATCTAGCAATAATAACTCATTGGGTCCAAACCACTGGCCCAAAATATTTAAGTCCGATTATTATTACTAGCGTGTATGGTCTCATATATCCAATCAGAATCTCAATTCCATCCGATGTGAGACTATTGGGGTGTTACAGTATCGTTCTCTAGTATTATTCTATTTGTTTTGTTCTATTCAATTCAATTCTGAACGTTAAACTAGTAAAAAATAATAAGATGAACAAGTAATGAAGAAGGCAAATGAAAGAATTGTAATCCAGACATACCAACAAACTAAAACCAGTGACTGCAGCAAAGGAGTTGGCCATGGAAGCCCCAGAGAGGGATAGCTCCCCAAGATGGCCCACAAACATTACAGATATGACCTGTATAATCATTTGCAAAAGATTCCCTGTTATGAGAGGGCCTGCTAACCATAGTTGCTTCTTAACCTCACTCACAACCTCCCCTTCTCTCTTATTATCACAGCTTGTGAGTAGAGGAGCCTCCACACCTGGCTTCTCCATCTCTCTCTCTCTTTCTTTCTCTCTCTCTCCCACTCCCTCTAAGGGAGTGATTGAGTTTGGTAATTAAAGAGAGGGGGAAGCAGAAGAGTTGGAGGGGATTGTCTCATGTATATAAAGGGTTATAAATGTGAGGTGGGAAAAGTCAAGGCACATGGGAAAAACTACAAAATAGAGAATTGTTTCCTTTTGTTTGTTTTGATTTTTATTATTATTGTTTTTGTGAATAAAATTATAGGTATTTTTATTTTTATTTTTATTTTTAGCCGGTACAATAATGCAATTGTACCATGCGGGACCTTAATTAATTGCTCACGCAGCAAATGGTGCTGAGTGCAAAAGCTTAATTTGGTTCAGGTACACAAATTATTTGAGTTAGAAAAAAAATTCTGCACATTAGAATTTGTTCGGTATTTAAAGGGTTTAATTATTTTGGCAAATATAATTTACAAAGAAAGTATTTAGAGATGTATTTTACTAAAAAGAAAGTATTTAGAGATGTATTTTACTATTTTTTAGTAGAATTATAAAATTTATATTTTAATCAATGTATTGCGATATGCACATTCTTGGAAATTTGGTACTTATCCCGATATCAAATTTTGTGAATTCGCAATTCGTTCTGATATCGCGGGATACGTGTTTGGGTTCTACAATAAAAACGTCAAATTAGATTTTTACCATAAACTCGCATTCTCAACAGAAACTGAAATCATCACAACCACAAAAGAGAAGAAAAATTAAAACAGAAAATACAGATAAAATAAGATTAATTAATCAAAAAAAAATTTACATTGACTCTTTTTCTATAATAGAGTAATTTTAATTCGAATCATCTTTTTGAATCTCTCTTATCCTTCTCTCGTCTTTTATAAATTCAAAAGACTTCTCTCTTAATTTGAACGCACATGTGCACTAAAATTATAGACAGCTTAACTATGACATATAGATGTGACTAAACTCTATCACTATTATCAAATAATAATACATATATTATATTTATGGCTTATATACAAAAATATCCAAATCCTAATTTAATTAGATTTATAATCTAATTAATATTTAAATATTAATTTAAATATTTTTTTTAATCCAACTAGAAGTCTAACTACAAATCTAACCAAATCCTACCACACATATTACTTATAGAAAATAGATGTTGCCTGCAGTGAGTGCATGGATTCAATTTAAATGGATTCAATTTAAAAAGGAATAATATGAGACATTGGCTGCATTGATTAATTAAGATATGATTTTCAGGATTCTGCAGTAAAATAGAAAAGTATATCTCGACAGTCTTTCTTTCCAATTCCTTTTTCACCTAATAGTGTAGGCAGCCTTTAATGCCAAACAAGTCATAAATGATCCGACGATTTATGAAAAGTCATTGTTTATTTTTTTTGAATGTCACTATTTAAAATAAATTCCATAACAATAGGTCTAAAAAAACTAAAGAATTACTATCCACGATAAATCTAACGGTAATAATAAAGGATTCAAATATCCAACAATAGATGTAATGTCTAGATAGTTAAATTTTGTTAAAGCCCGTAAAGCATTGTGGCTGAGTTCTTAAGTGCAATAGACATATTCTTCCTATAAATATGTTCTTTTGAGATAGTTGCTTAACACATACTATCCAGAGTCATAGATGTTACTTTTTTGCCAACTAATATGGCCGTTAATATTCATGAAGATGATTCGATCCTGCATTACGGACACTGAGATGTGTAAAAATTTTATTTTCTACGCACTAGGTGTTTGGAGGAGGGATTGCTAGCTATTTATTATTGGCTAAAATAAGTCAAATTTTCTACCTGGTGATAATAGGCTCAGAGAATAATAAGTTGAGTTGGGTGAGTCTAATGAATTGGTACGTGCTCACAATCCACGAGTCACTTTTTTGCCAACTAGTATGGTTGTTAATATTCATTGAGATGATTTCTGCATTATGGTGTAACGATCCGGCCCACTGGCAATAATAATTTGTTGGTGTTGGAATAAAATTTAAAATTCCAAAATTTTCAATAATTATTTTATTATCAATTTTCAATTCATTTATTAAAATTTATTCTCATTTATTAATTTTAATTTATTCTTATTTATAGTCATTTATTTTTTTTATTTAATTATTCATTTATTGGATACGTTGTAATTGAATGGCTCTTAATGCCATTGATGTTACTTTGGAAACGTATAACGTTCACTTTCTTTTCACCCTATAAATATCACTCCTCTGCATGCATTGGAAAACACACAACAAGAGAAAATCAGTGCAGAGTTGCTTTTTACATTAAAGAGAAAATAGAAAAAGAGAGAAAAAGAATTTGTTTAAATTTTATTTTAATTTTATTTTGTTCTTTTTAAGTGTTTTTATTTATCGAGTGTTGAAAGAAACTTCGTCAACCTCTTCCGCGGTCGTGCTCGTAGGAAGGGGAGTTCCGGTCGTACCTTGGGGTGGTGTCTCCGATTAATCCGCACGAAGGACGGAAATACGGCTTAGGGCAGTGCCTCGCACGCTTCCGGATCAATTTTATTTCGGTTTATTTTTATCTACAATTTCTGAAATTTCATAGCGGTTAAAGGTAAGTTCTGTTATTTAAATTTAAACATAAACTAATTACATAATTTAATCACAAACAGATTTAGTGCGATTATTTTTCTAACAGTCTAAGGCATAAATCCGATTTGTTTGTGATTAAATATGACGAGTGCTAATCAGAAAAAATATTGCATATTACATATAATTTTGTTGTCAACTTATTAGTATGTTTAACATTCAAATTTAAACATATTGGAATTAGTATTTTAAAATTTTAATTGCATATAGGTTATTGTAATTTATTTGCACTCTTTTATTGACTTTAAAAATATATATATATAAAATAAATTTTATTTACTGTTTTTAGCTACAGTAAAAATATATAGAAAAAAAATTTATTTACTGTTTTTAGCTACAGTAAAAATATATATATAATAAATTTTATTTACTGTTTTTAGCTACAGTAAAAATATATAGGTACAATAAAAGAAAATTTTATAAAATAAATAAATACTGTTTTTTTTATTGCTACAGTATATTTATTTTGCTACTGTAATCTTTTTTTTTTAAAAAAAAAAATTACTGTTTTAATTATTTTGCTACAGTATTTTTTACACAAAAATATATTACTGTTTGTTACAGTAAAAAAAAAAATACGGTTATAATTATTATTATCCGATAGTAAATTTATTTGCAGCTGAATTTGAATCCATAGTCAAAATTTGTATATAAAAAAAAAATTAACCAGTCAGCACAAAGCATATTTTCATATATTTAATTTAGTTTTATCAATTCGGTGCAATTTTCGAACTGCAATTAATTTTTATAAAAAGAAATTAATAAATTCGAAGACTAGTCGACATATTAAATTGAAACAAAAATCTGTTAGATGGCTAACTTCTTATGATATTTTTTTTTGAATTTTATCAGATCTGAACAGAATCTTGCAGATTGCTTGACGAAATACCTGAATAGGACTAATGTCCTAGAGTCATCGAGGGGGATGGGACTTTGCCCATAAAGGGCCTTCCTGCAGTGGGAACCCAACCTTTGTGATAGGAGATCCCTTGAAGAAGGTTCAATGTGGTAAAAACAAGCTGTCAGGTTGGCTATAGAGCACTTTCTACAGTTTATTCAAAGGAACTTTAGTTCCAATTCCATCCCTATGATGAGTAGTGCTCTGTGTAGTGGTTGAGGTTGAGCTTACAACTCTTAATGGAATCTGAGGCGATAATTTTCGCGAGATGTGACTCTACACACATACTTGGAGGAGACCACCTATATAAGAATATTCGTATAAGGCCGCGACTATGAGATGCGGGCTGTTCATAAAAATTCTTATGAAAAATCAAGGTATTGTGCATGGCCTTTAACGCACAGACTCGCGACGGAGAATTCTGTACTGTGTGTGTGGCAGTTGAAGTCAGGGTCAAAAGAACGTAGTTCAAGACCTGGTTCACTCCGATTCCTTCTGATGAGAAAATTGCTTGCACTAAGTGAGGTTAAGTCTCTTAAAGACACCGTACCTATTACATAGTATAAATACCCGATAATCTTATTTTAATTTTAATTTGTTGAGTTTAATAATTATTTCGAAATTTGAATTTTGTGGGGGATTGTTGGAATAAAATTTAAAATTCCAAAATTCTCAATAATTATTTTATTATCAATTTTCAATTCATTTATTAAAATTTATTCTCATTTATTAATTTTAATTATTTTTTTTATTTAATTATTCATTTATTGGATACGTTGTAATTGAATGGCTCTTAATGCCATTGATGTTACTTTGGAAACGTATCCAACGTTCACTTTCTTTTCACCCTATAAATTTCTCTCCTCTGCATGCATTGGAAAACACACAACAAGAGAAAATCAGTGCAGAGTTGCTTTTTACATTAAAGAGAAAATAGAAAAAGAGAGAAAAAGAATTTGTTTAAATTTTATTTTAATTTTATTTTGTTCTTTTTAAGTGTTTTTATTTATCGGGTGTTGAAAGAAACTTCGTCAACCTCTTCCGCGGTCGTGCTCGTAGGAAGGGGAGTTCCGGTCATACCTTGGGGTGGTGTCTCCGATTAATCCGCACGAAGGACGGAAATACGGCTTAGGGCAGTGCCTCGCACGCTTCCGGATCAATTTTATTTCGGTTTATTTTTATCTACAATTTCTGGAATTTCATAGCGATTAAAGGTAAGTTCTGTTATTTAAATTTAAACATAAACTAGTTACATAATTTAATCACAAACAGATTTAGTGCGATTATTTTTCTAACAGTTGGACCCAGTCAAAAATGCTTAAGTCCAGTTATTATTATTAGTGTTCATGTTTCTTATATATCCAATCAAAGTTTCATTTCCATCCAGCAGCTCGCTCAGGCCCATTCAAAAGGATTAAGTTGAGAGAACTTGTATTATTCTTGGTGCTAGCTTTGGCTAAGTAGCACTCTCGATGAGAGTTTGTCCGTTTGGGCGGAATATACTCGGCTTGGTGGCCAACCTCGAGGAGAGTTTGTCCGTTTGGGCGGAATATACTCGGCTTGGTGGCCAACCTCGCGGGTGGGCGGGCGGGGTTGTTCGTAGCACTCTCGAGGAGAGTTTGTCGGGGTTGTTCCTAGCACTCTCGAGAAGAGTTTGTCCGTCTAGACGGAATATACTCGGCTTGGTGGCCAACCTCGCGGGCGGGGTTGTTCGTTTGGAACTTGAGGAGTCCGACGAGGGGTTCGACGTAAGGCGCGGCGCCGAACAGTCACAGAGGAGCATGCTTGGTTAATGCTTGAGTTGAGATCCCGCTATTTAAGTTCGTCAGGCTCGCGGAGGAGCATGGTTAATGCTTGAGTTGAGATCCTGTTGTTTAAGTGTGTCACGCCCCGAGTTTTGAAAAGCAGGCAATTTTTTTTTTTTTTTTTTTTTTTTTTTTTTTTTTTTTTTTTTTTATATAAATCAGAGTTCACAACCGGGCGTAACAGACCGCCACATGTATAGTAAATTCCCTGCCCAACTGGACAGAGCCTTTCCTATACATGCACGGCTAACCATAATCAGTCAATACCAGAGTAGTCTAAACTACGCATGCAAATTAGTCAATTTATAATAATTAAACTGTAATGCGGAAAATGAAATATACTGACTACATAGGGGTTGATACTATCGCAACCGCCTCACCAACGTGTCCCGACATTCCAACACCCGACCGACCTGAAAAATGGTCACTCAGGGGGTGTGAGATACACTGTACATGTATCCCAGTGGGCACGACGAGCCGAGAAATAGCTAATCGTACCTACTGGATACAATAATCTGTGGATAGTAATAAATCCATAGGTAAAGCTGAAAAGGCAGGTAATCAAGCATAAGAAAGCTATAGATAACAAATGCGAGAAATCCGGAAATAACTGTGTAGATATGGGTATATGACTAAACAGTAGAACATGCTAGAATATCAAAATATCAGCTATGCATCAATGAAAGAACAGCAAATACTAACCGAAGCCACTATTGGTCACGGGGACCTCAGGCGAAGATATCTATGCCAAGCCAACCACAATCATCCTGGATTCCACCTAGCAGAACTGAACCGCAACCCCGTACCATTGATATAGCCGAGAGGATCCTCGTACCAAAAGGTACAGCCGAGAGTTTCCTCATATCGGTACCGCAAAGGGGCTCCCCGTACCCAGTGATATAGCAAGAGGGGCGAGCTCACGGGTCAAGCAGACCCTTTACCAGTAAAGAACGCAATGTGGGGGATCAATCCCACGGCGTACGCGAACGAACAGCAGGTGCACAATCATCACAATGCGAATGCTAAATCTCGCGGTCCACAGACCGGGTAATCGGCAACATACCGGAAATCCCCACAGGGATGCAGATGTCTATATATCAATCATATATCATGCAGTCTAGAATACAAGAAATATGTATCTCCGAATAAAAGCAAATCTATGTAATAATCGAGCAAACATGATATATGTGTCCAATATGAGCTAATGAACTATCATCTAACTAATGACCAATCAAGCAGGTATATGTCCAGGTATAAGCAAGGATAATAGATCAACAGAAGAAGGCTCACAAGCATAATCTGAGCTAAATAGAAGAACAGGTGTCCGACTGGACTAAAGCAAACAGAGGGCCGAAAAGATAAAGCCCGGACCGAAGATAACCCACCTGTGTGTAGGCGGTCCAACGACTCCAACAGAAGGCTCGTGGGCCGGAGTCAGACTGCAAGGACCTGAACAGAAACTAGAATAAAAAACAGACTCACTTATACCCATCCCGTCAACACTATAATAATATGACGTTAACACGGGGAACTTAGCCGAACCAAGCTAAAACCGGAATTCCCGAAAATCCACCGAGGATCCACAACTATCCATCATCTGTTAAATCACATCTGCTAACTCCTAAACATCATTTTTTTGACGTTCAGGTAAACATGGTCGACATCACGACTTTTTAAGCAATTAAATTACCAAAATGACCCCGCAACTTTCTTAAAGCCCTATTTGGACTTCAGGGTTCTCCAACGATAATAGCAAGACACTAGACCAACCAGGACAGTGTCGTAGGTAACCTGAGGCAACAATAATGATCCAAAGTCCAAACCAGAAACGCGATCTCGCGCCGAAGTCCGTAAAATCGGTGATTTTGCCATTTTACGATACCGTATCCGAATTCCGCTCAACTGGGGCCTACGGAACTTAAACAAAATGCTCAGTAGATATGTAATTACTGTCTAAAGACAGCCAGAGCGTTATTTTTGCATTTTAGTATCTAACATATCCTAAAATTGCATAAATACACCAATTTAACCACTGTTTCGACTCGATCTCCCAATCCGGGAATCCAAAAGTTGTACCGTAAATTCTGTCGAGTCCGTCTCGACGAGACGAAGCCCGTGCTCACAAGCTTGGGCCAGTGGAAAGCCCAATTTGCATAGTTGCCCCATAATTACTTAAGGCCTATTACACACTTTGCTACATCTAATCTATTACTTGATCCAATGGTGCTAAAATGTGAGCATGGCACTCAGTGGTGACAGAGGGGAGTGCTGCTCACCAGCGGCTTGCCGGAGAGTGGCCGGAAAAGCTACCGGAGCAACCCCATGAAGGAACCAATTCTCGGGTTGCACCATTTTGGACCAACCCTACATCCCAAGGCCAAATGAGGTAAGCATCAGCTCCCATGTGCTCCCAGAAGAAGCCCGGACCAAGCCAGGTCCGGCGGCGGCGACCTGTAACGGCGGCGGCCGGAAATCTCCATAATTATCTTTTAATTAACAAAGTTGGGACAACTAATTTTAACCGAGTTCTAGGGCTAAAGTAAAATGATCAGAATGCTTAAAATGGTACCTAGGGCTTACCTGAGTCGGTGGTCGGAGCCCGGTGTCGTCGGCGGCGGCCGGAGCTCAAGCCCGCGTTGCTTTAATGGTGCAACTTCAAAGGAAACAGACCCTGCATTAAAATCCCCATGCAACACGATGAGAAGCTCAATATAAGACCCAAGAACTCACATGAGTTGCCCTCCCACTGCGCGAAGCCCCGCCGATCGTCGGGATGAGAGTTCGCCGGAGTTGCACCCTTTAATGGCGAAATCCGGCCGGCGGTGTTTGGGCCTCTGCAACTTGGACCAAAAGGCTCTGTTGGTCACCTAGGACCTTCCTGCAGTGGTAGCCGGCGACAGGGACGAGATGATGGTGGCTCCGGCGGCGCGCGACCACGGGGATGCACCGGACCACCACGGGTTGTCCTTTGGATGGTGAAGATGATCGCAAATGAGGCCTGGGCACAAGTCTAGGGCTTAGGTGCTTCTCTTCTCCCACAACCGAGCATCAAGCATACCTCATTGCTTTCCCTTTGCTTTTCCGGCGACCAGGGGCGGCGGCCGGCGGCCGGTGGCGCAGTTGTGTTGGGGAGGTAGCAGAGGGAGAGAGAAGGAGGTGGTGGAGGCTATGGGTACGGGGGTGAAGCGGCTAGGGTTTATGAAAACCTAACTCATTGTATATATAGAGTAGTGTATGGCGTAATTGCGGATAAACCCTCCGACTCTTAATATTTGGAGCTCGGCCCCTCACAGCATCTTTCATTCGCATCAAGGTCCCTCACTACAAGGTGGCACGCTAATCGAGGCATAAAATGTAGGGACTATTGTGCAATTTATCATATTTTTCACTATTTTTCACGCTTTTCGAGGCATTTCTGTCGTCGAAACGAAAAATGGACTTCGCCACGACATCCGGCTCGACGAAACCTATCAGGTAGCGATTTTCATTTTTCGAGAAAACTCCCGGATAAACTTTTGGTCCATAAATACTGTGCCGAAATACAATTATCGTGCTTTTCGAGACTCTAGGGCCGTCGAACAGAAATTCTGTCAGTGCCATTGCGTTCAGATCGACGAAACCGATCGAAACGACTACCTGGATCACTATGTTCGGAATCCGAACAGTAAATTTGTCAACGTTGCATCCGCCGAAATCTCAAAAATTGGGGTTCACTGTTCATCTACAGTAACCACTTAATGCACTGTGCGCACAGGCCACTGTTACATTGGTCGCAAGATTCGTCCACTTCTTCGCTGATTTCTGGAAGATCCGACCGTCAGATCGAAAAGTGCTGAATATGAATCTCGCTCAGTTCGACGAGACGATCACAACGGTCACTTCGGATTTCCAAGATCATGTCCGGATTGGAAAATAACCTTTTTGTCTAGTAAATAGTGCAACTTGCACACTGGCGGCGCTTGACCAAATAGGTCAACACAGGTCTTTGGATTTCATCATTTTGAATTTAAATTTCACGAGTCTTACAAAGTGGTTAATGCTTGAGTTGAGATCTCACTGTTTAAGTTCGAGGGCGTGTCCGTGGCAAGGGACTCGGGAAGGCTGGCTCGGGTGTCCTGGCTCGGGTGTGCGATACTTGAGCAAATGACTCGGGAAGGCTGGCTCGGGTGTGCGACACTTGAGCGCCGCACGAGAAATAGACCCAGGCTTAGAGACTCGTCACACACTTCTGGCTGGTAATTGCCTCTGATACCAAATGTAACGATCCGACCCACTAGCAATAATAACTCGGTGGGTTCAAATCACAGCCCAAAATACTTAAACGTAGTTATTATTACTAGTATTCATATCTCTTATATGCCCAATAACAACTCGATTCCCATCCGATGTAGGACTATTAGGATGTCACATATGGGCACCGACAATGTGTAAAAAATTTCTACTCACTAGATGCTTGTAGGAAGGATTGTTGGCTATTTAATTATTATTGACTAAAATAAATCCAACTTTAACTAGTATGATGATTGTTAATATTCATTGAGATGATTCCTGCATTATGGACGTATGGTAATTTATAAAAAATTTCAACACACTGAATTGCAAGAAATCTTCGCCAAAGACACAAACATTACAGGTTCCCTAAAAAGCAATTTTAGAACGATTCGGAAGAAGTGTTAGAAGTATTTTATTCAATTTTCTTCAAAATGTTATGTTACCAAAAAGAAATAACACGTTTCAAACTAGAGATTCAAATTTTGAGGCCTAATAATTATTGCTTACGGTTAAAATTGTAAAAATTATATACTGAAAAAAAAGATAAGTAGATGTAAGATATACAATATATTTTAGAGTGCACTAATAATAACATTCCTCAAAGCTAAAGGAAAATTTTACTTGTACATCAAAAAAGGATGTATATTTTACATCTCTAATCTTAGAATTTACAAATTTTTAAATAATTTTTAGTAAAAAAAACAAAAATTGATATGAAAAGTAAAAAATTAATAGACTTTAAATAGAGTAGGCGTAAGATACATGCCTTATTTTAGAGTGTATAAATAGTATTGCTTTTTTCAAATTTTGCTTCTCATGTTCAGTTGATAAATATTCTTCTATAAGCAAAGGTATAAAAAGAGAGAAATGCTGCATGTACATTATATATATATATATATATATATATATATATATATATATATATATATATATATATATATATATATATATATATATATATATATATATATATATATATACTCACCATACCCAATCCAACATTTAAAACAATTCTTTTAAATTTTTAGTATAAAAAATTAGGTTAAAATATATATAGATTTTTTTAAAAAAAAATATCAAAAATCTATATTTTGCCTCCGTAAAATTTTAAAAATATTTTCAAGAATTACAACGTTAACTAAGAGGGCAAAATGACCAAATTACCCTATTTTATTTTACAAGAAAAAAATAATTTCTTAATATATTTTTATTATTTTTAAAAGCATTAATTTAAATAAATACTTAATTAACAGCTCAAATTTACTAGTATTTTGGATATAACTCTAACATAAAGCTAACACTGTTACTACTTTGTTCATATTGCAATTTCCTTATAGAGAAAGATTACTAGTTTGAAACCCAAATATAGTTGAATATAAATTAATCAAACTGCTCAAAATCGAATCTCATCGAAAAAAAAACATGACAGAGAGGGCGCCGAGTGATTATATACTTTCTCAACAGAAGATAAGCAGAAGCAGAACAGGAGAAGCACTTCTCTTCTAGCAATATTTCTGTGCGAATTCTTGATCTAGTTCATAGTAGATCCTCCTTGTTTCTCTTTATAGGAAGTGCAATATGAGTTTGATGAGCTCCAAAATGATCATAACTTAGATTCGGAGGTCGCAGATATTTCGTGCTCATGATCATTTAATTGTTATCTTATTCATGACTAGTTTTCAGTTATAAATCATGCCGTCATGTTGATCGGTCGGGATGGTGGAGCTAAAAACTCTATCCTTGGCCTTCCTCGCCTGTCGAATGTAAAACAATATCAGATATACATGAAATAGTAATAGAAATGATAATATAAATAGCACATATTGAAGCCTTTTGATTAATAATCTTAGCTATGCTAAAAATATAAACTTAATTGATAAAGATAGTTTGCCTTTAAGAGCTTGATAATTAATGTAAGAAATTTAAGGGTCATGTACTGTATTATCAGAAATTAATTCTAAAATATTCTTATTTGGTACCAAATTTATTAAATAATATGAACAATCATAACACTACTGGAGACCTTGTTGCCAAACAAATTGGAGATCCGCAACATCTCAACCGTTAACAGCATGTGGGAGGCACACACACGAAAGAAAGGCGGTTTGGATAAAAGAGCGCTCACCACTATCACAGCCACGTGGTGGTCCATT
>CM055074.1:32338905-32376405 GCA_029204045.2 Tillandsia leiboldiana | reverse complement strand
CGCAGCCAGTAGTAACACATTTATCCAGTATGATATGGCATTCGCCAAAGCAGCGCCTTTGCTTCCGAGGCCTAATCCATACACCAACACCCAACACACTCCGATGTGGAGCAAAGCTGTGAACCCCGAGCTTAACATAACCGGAAGGACGATGTTTTGCGTCTGCAGGAATCGGGCGTGGCACTGCAGAAGGCCGTATGCGAAGAGCGCGGGGATCATCCATCGAGAGTATACTCCAGCTTCGTTCGCAATTTCCATGTCTTGCCCACACAGAATAAGGATTTGGCCTGTGTAGGCCCAGATTACAGCAAGCGGGATGCTTACGAGCATGAGGACGAGCATTGCCCTCTGCATATGAATGCCGAGCATGTAGTACTGCTTTGCTCCGAAGGATTGCCCGCAGAGAGTATCTAATGCGCTTCCCATTCCCATCTAATTAAAAAGAGTTAGAATAGAAAAGCTTTGATAACCAAAAGAGAATTGACTGAATTAGCAGTGACAAAACCATAAAACATAAATTCAGTGCCAAAATGGAGCTTTCATGTTAAGTATAACAAAGAATGAAAATCATCAATCCACTGAAATAAAGATCAGAGCTATACTCATGGGAGTTGCTAAACCGTGCTTCTGCACCAACATCGCTCTTTAGACTTATTCTATTCATATTATTTTATATAATCCAATTTGAAATGTTAAATGATTATATGGGTAGTTTCCATATGAAGTAACAAAGATTAAAAACGTACATAACTTACCTGAACACTTTGAATCAGCTACCCATGTGGTGGCCCAAAAGCTTAGCTTGCGAAATAACTTCATTATCAACAGCTAAACGATATATCCTTCGAATGTCAAGACGAGTCAAAATGGATGCAAAAACGGACTCGATGGGCAATTTTGAGCCAGAACCGAAGTTCTGCTGGATTCGGGTGCCTAGAACAAGGGATTAGGGCGCCCAATTATGTGCAGAGCTGCGGGACGCTAGGGGCCATTTCGGACGGGTATCTAGGCACCCGATTTTGGCTGTGGCCGCCTAAATGGGATTTTGGACCCTCCCTCGTGAGTATTGACGACTTTTGACAAGTGTCGAGTGGTAGGTGAACTTTCAAGTGTTTGCGGGCGCCCAGAAAGATTCGAACTCGGTCGTGAGAGCTTAGCTGGTTCCTGAGGATTCGGATGCCAAAGTGAGGTTCTGGGGACCCTGTGACACTCCAATAGTCCCACATCAGATGGGAATGGGATTGTGATTGGGTATATAAGAGGCAATGGACCATAGTAATAAAAACTGAACTTAAGCATTTTGGGCTGTGGTTTGGGCCCAGCAAGTTATTATTGCTAGTGGATCGGGTCGTTACATTTGGTATCAGAGCCAATCACCAACCACAAGTGTGTGACGAGTCTCGGCTAAGCCTGGGTCTAGATGACAGGACTAGCGAGACATGTATCGCATCACCTGGTGATCTTGGGCTGTGCGTGTGATTAGGCTAACGAGAACGTCATGCTTAAACGGGGGAGTCTGTGACACTCTAATAGTCCAACATCGGATGGGAATGAGATTGTGATTGGGTATATAAGAGACAATGGACACTAGTAATAAAAACTAGGCTTAAGCATTTTGGGTTGTGGTTTGGGCCCAACGAGTTATTATTGCTAGTGGGTCAGATCGTTACACGCCCGAATATGTGTTTTTGGCTGGCGGGTAATAATTGGGGCTTATCCTGATCCGAGGGCTTAACTTACTCAATGGTTCCTCTATAAAAGGGCTTCTTGCATCCCTTGTGAACTCTTTTATAGCCCAAGCTTCAAATGTCAGAGATTGATAAAGTGTGAAGCTCCAATTTCCTTATTCTTCCTTTATTGCTCACCTCCAAAACTCTCCAACAGCAACTGCAGCAATGACCACTTGAAGAACTTCACTACCCCTGAGACTTTGAGAGAGTTTCGTGGCTTGAGACTCCTAGGAAAGCTTTTCCACTGGTAGAACTCCAAGTTTGGAGCTTGTGGGAGGTTACCTTGCATCAAACTTATTTATAAATTACTTGATATTTTAGTGATAGTTACTGATTTTTGAGTAAGTTGAGCTTTTGATAAGTTTTTTTTTAAAAAAAAAATTTCACTTTGAGCTGAGCTTCAAAATGGTTGGGAATGATCTTGACTTCAATTTTAGTAAGAGGAAACTTTGTTTTAGCTGATTTCAATATTGGTTTTATATGGATTTCAGTTTTTATTTAGCTCAACAACAGAAAAATAGAATTTTTGGGATTTTTGTGTTCATGAGTTTTTTATCACCTTCAAGTTGTAATTTCATGATAATTATGAGGTTCTTTTGTTGGTTTAAGAGCTTGAGGATCTTCTTAGGAGTGTTGTAAGCATTTTCTTCTTTTTGGTTGCCCTATGAATTCGTCGAAATTACCGCAACCACAGCTAGAACTCAGCTTTAGAAATTACAACAATAGATTTGATCAGAGCTTTGTTTTTGCTTTTTTGAAGGTTTCTGAGTGTTCCTAAGGTTGTGAGGAACCTAGGAATTAGGTTCGAGCCTTTGATTTGAGGTATGTATAGCTGAAAATCGGTTTCTCTGAACCGATATATTGTTTGTTGGAATTTAGATTGATTCTCAATTGATTTTTGTTTCGGCTCGATCCAACAGGAATTCTTGGAATTTTATTGCACTGTTTAGTACCTTGGGTTCTGAGTCACGTGCTCGCCAAGTTTCGTCACAATATGTGATTGAATTAACATTCCAGGTGGATTTGATTGTGTACATCGAAACTACATCCTGTTTGTTATGTTCACTCAATTTTAGCTTGATACTGTTAGTTATATGCCCTACAAGCCAATCGGTGACACAACTATAGAGTTTGTATCTTTATATCTTTCATTAAATTAATAAATTAGCATTTATTCATTCATATTATTGTCAAGTATATATATATATATATATATATATATATATATATATATATATATATATATATATATATATATATATATATATATATATATATATATATATGAATCGTCTTTAGAATTAATGATAAAAGAATCATATTCCTAAGATGTTAGGAATTTAAGACATGTATTCTTTTGTAATTAATTATTAAATGCTCCTGATTATAGGATTATCACGAGGGCGGTGATAAATCCGGTTAGGTCAGTGTATATTGTGCTTTCCTTATGGGATGACGAGTCTTAAGTCATTAGTGTGGTGACACTAGAGCAAGTATACAGGTGAATGTTGGAGAACATTTTCACTGAGCATGACCAATCATGAACAATCACATGGTTATCTACTCACTCGTCAGTGAATTGTTCCATGCTGTAGTGGTGTGAGTTATCCTTTGACCTGAGGCACCACAGTTATCTTACGTATGGGTTACTATATTTTTGACTGTGTAAATACTTTATACCCTAATCATGGGTTAAAGTCAACATATGTTGGCTACAGTGGGTCATGCATAAAGATAGGTGTGTGTGTTAAGATGGAATCTATCACCCTCGGTAGAGAGGTAATTATCCTATGTTATCTGTTCTTTAAGATATAAAAGTCTTTGGCCAAGGCAGTGTGATTTTATGAAAAAGGAGTTTTCATATATTAGTTAATGATCAGATAAGATATATAATTGAGTAATGGGGTTTGACGAGTTATCCATAACCTGATCGGCTCAATTAGGACAAGTGATAGATGAATTTAATCACACGGTAACTACACCTAGAGGTTCAGTCTATTATTAATTCTACTTAGATTGTCGCGACATACTGCTAGGTGTCACTCGTGGATTGTGGGACCCACATGAGTGATTAAGATAGTTAATCGTACTCAGTTGGGAGAGTCAAAAATATTTTGATCCATCGAAAGGAGTTCCGATGATGACACTAAAGGAGTTTAGTGTTACATCTCACAACCAGGTAGAATTGAACCTATGTGGTCACACACAATAAAGGTTGCGTGTGATTTTGTGCTTAGAGAATTTATAGAGACCATTTTGATAACGAAGTTATTTGCTAAGCTAGTTAGCAATATATATATATATATATATATATATATATATATATATATATATATATATATATATATATATATATATATATATATATATATATATATATATGTAAATGTATACGGGAAAACCAATTAACTTAATCAAAGAACTTATTAATTGATATTAAGTTATGAATTTATTAACGGTAAGTTTCTCTTTTTTCTCCTTCTTCGTTTCCTCCTACCCATTGAATGAGAGGTACGTTAGCACTGAATTATTGGACTCTTGAGAGGTACGGTAGCCGTGGACTTTGGACGGCTGGACTGATTGATTATTTATGCATTAGTTTAGGCCTGTACCTTGTCTTAGTTGTTACGATTATTCACTCTGGTCATGAGTTTTGATTGTAGCCTGCGACATACTCGATCTGGTTACTTTATCCTCGAGCAGATCGCTTCCCTTGAGTGCCACTCCAGAGTTAGCGGCTTGATTACTTATAGGTATGATTCAACATCAGCGATTCACGATTTGTTAGTAAAATCAGATGTGATGTTAGTGCAGGCGGGATTGGGCCTTCGAGCCAGCTGGTTGATTGGGTTTTCTCGGCTGGTTATCCTTATAGTTGATGCATACATTTTTATTATACTGTACATTCATATTAGTTTAGAGGCATACTAGTGGTATACTTTCATACAGTAGTTTATTTTCCCTACTCTTTACAACCTTAATTTTCCCTTTATGCCTCTGGTAGACTTAGTGGGTGGGTTGGAGTTATCGATGACATACCCACTAAAGACTACTAGTTTTTAGTGGTTCTCACACTCTCTGTTGACCCCCTTTTTGCAGAATCATCCGTAGTAGTAGCGGCGACTACAGATCGAGATAAGGGGATCGCTTGTTATATAACTCTCATTCCTATTCCCTTGCGGTGTTAGCAGTGGACCGGAGTTATTTTGTGCTTTGACTGCTGTGCATTTTGTGTTTGTCTTCTGCTAGCTGATCGTATCTATTATACTTCTAGGAGATGAATTATGTGTCTTGTTGTATTTGTACAGTTCAGCCTGTTAGCTATCTTTTTGTTCAGCTCTGCGATACTCTATTGTATGGTTATTATATATTAGAGCTGGTTACCTACGCTCGTGTGCCCGAGCTTCCTGTGTATGCTGTGGATTTGTGCGTAGACCCAACTTATGGTACGTATATCTCAGAGCACGCGTGACAATCCAACATTTCAAAATTTTGATTTCAATGTCCAACCATTTAATTTGTTTAATTTAAGTAAATCAATAGTATTTTAATTTCAAATTTTAAAATAATTGTTTACTTTAAAGAATTTATTGTTGCGAGAGTTGTATGAACATATATTTTCTAAATCTGTCAAAATAAATGACGCATTCAAATTTTAAAATTAAAATCTTATTGACTATCTCAACTCAAACAAATTAAAAGATTGGTAAGTAAAAATCAAAACTTCAAAAGACTAGGCAGATAGCTGAGTCAAAATGATTTATAATTCAGATAAGTTCTTTATATTTTTACTGATAGTAAATAATAATATGAACAACTAATAATAAACAAGACAAATGAAAGAATTGTAATCTAGACATACCAACAAACTGAAACCAGTGACTGCAGCAAAGGAGTTGGCCATGGAAGCCCCAGAGAGAGATAGCTCCCCAAGATGGCCCACAAACATTACAGATATGACCTGTATAATCATTTGCAATAGGTTCCCTGCTATGAGAGGCCCTGCTAACCACAGTTGCTTCTTAATCTCACTCACAACCTCCCCTTCTCTCTTGTTATCACAGCTTGTGAGTAATGGAGCCTCCATACTTGGCTTCTCCATCTCTCTCTCTCTCTCTCTCTCTCTCTCTCTCTCTCTCTCCCACTCTCTCTAAGGGAGTGATTGAGTTTGGTAATTAAAGAGAGGGGGAAGCAGAAGAGTTGGAGGGGATTGTCCCATGTATATAAAGTGTTATAAATGTGAGGGGAAATGTCTAAGTCACATGGGAAAACTATTAAGTAGAGAATTGTTTTGTTGGCATTTTCCTTTTGCTTGTTTTGATTATTATTATTATTTTTATTTTTTGTAAATAAGATTATAGATATATATATTTTTATTTTTATTCTTAACAGGTACAATATACGCCACAAGTAATCATGTTTACTGCGGAGGGAAAAGTGATCCAAACCATGAGGGACCTCAATTGGAAAAGCTTAGCTTTGGATCGGGTACACAAAGAAGCTGAGTACAAAAAATTTCTACATACTAAAATTTATTTGGTATTAAGGAGTACGTTTTGCTAAATATAAAATATATAAATACCGTCTTCTCATATATATATATATATATATATATATATATATAAAAAGTATTTAGTATACAACGATTGTTTAATAAAATTTTATATAGTATCAAAATCAAAAGGTAGTGAATTAGAACCTCTATGTCTTACATAATAAAATTATGAGCCCACACGTCGATTAAAATGTCATGAGTTTAGATGTAGAATATAAAATATATAAACATCATTCTCGAATTATTTAAATTTTTGAAGAAACCGTTGTTTCAAATAATTTAACAAGTTTAACTATTTAGCAAATAAAATTTGCAAAAAAAAAAACATTTTAAAATATATTTCTCTAATTTTTGATAGAATTATAATTTTATATTTTAACCAATGTATTAATTGTCTTATGCACATTTTATTAATAAAAACAAACAGATTATTTTTCTATAGTACTTTTTTCAAAAAATCTCCACCAAAGAGGCAAGCATTCATAAGTGTATCATTCAAAAAAATTTTAAATATTATGTTACAAAAAACTAAAAACAAGTCTTAGAAATTCAACTTTTTGCGGCCTAAGAATTATCGTTTACTGTTGAAATTGCAAATATTTCGCGCCGTAAATAGAAAAAAGGACACGAACTTAAAGGGCAATATATATAATCGATTTAAATGTGGCAATATATATATATATATATATATATATATATATATATATATATATATATATATATATATAGAGAGAGAGAGAGAGAGAGAGAAGTGCTAGGTGTACACCCCAAATAGGGTGTACATCTTACACCCACCCCATCTTGGAGTGGGTATTCATCCACTCGTCACATCAATGTGACGAGTAAAATTTATCCATCCCAGAATAGGGTGAGTGTAAGATGTACATCCCATTTGGGGTGTACATCTAGCATTTTTTATATATATATTTGCAACAAAGTACAAATCTGAATACAACGAAATCTAATATGACGTGGTTTGTTTAACTTATTTTATTTGGACAACCGTAGTTAGTTCGGATGCTGTTCAGTACATATAAGGCAATTAATATATAATTGAATGAAGTGGTTGATCTCAGGCCATTTTCAATTTTGCTTCTAATCAGCCCGCACTACAACAAAATTATACTATTGCGATAATTTTAAATATTTCTAAAATTTTAAAAAATACTGTTGATAAAAATACCGACACTTATAATAAGTGTCACTATATGTGCAGTTGCTAATATGTATAGCGACACATTACTGCAAAGCGTTCTAAAAATATATTCCTATAATCTAATTTTTGATATAAATTAGACACTTGCACAAAATTATCTCAAAAATACGTATAATTGATAAAAATTCTGCAAACAAGACTATTAAAAAAAAAGTCAAATTATAAAAAAATTTCCTATAAATTATTTTTTAAAAAATTTTAAAAATTTATATTTTATTCTTTCAAAAATTTAAGTTGATGCATTTCACGTTCCTCCGTCAAGATTCCGTCACTATTTCGTCCAATATTTCTTATAATTTACACTGAAAATATCTTTAAAATAATAAAAATATATTACAAATTATTTTTTTTTTTTTATAAAACAAGTAAGGACAATTTGGTCACTTTACCCTCTCCATCAATGTCGTAACCCTCTGAAAATATTTTTAAAAATTTTAAGAGGATAAAATGCATGTTTTTGAAAGTCAAAGACAAAAAAATAAAAAAACAAGCTTTTAATTAGAAGGAGGTTTTCTGTACTTTAGCCTAAACAAAAACAAAAATGCTGCATGTACATTTTAAATAAGGATGTATAAATAATAATATAAAAAATTAAGCTAAAATATAAAAAATCTTTTCTGTATATATTTATTTATTTATTTTACTTTCAAAATTCTATATTTTTTTCTCTTAAAATTTTAGAAATATTTTTAGAATGATACAACTTTAATGGAAAGTATAAAATAACTAAATTATTTTTATTTGTTCTATAAGAAAATAATAATTTTTTAATATATCTTTGTTATTTTTAAGAGCATTTTCACTATAAATTATAAGAAATGAACTAAATAGTGATGGAATCCTGGCGGAGGAAGGCTAAATGTATCAACTTAAAATTTTAAGAGGGTAAAATATAAATTTTTAAAAATTGGAAAGAAAGAATTTTAAATAAATATTTATAGAAATAGTTTTTGTATTTAAGCTAAAAAATTGTAATTGTTAGATATGTCTCGAATTCTAAAACATGAAGATTTTCTCACCCTCTTTTATTTTGGATACTCTATTAAGTTAAGTTTACATTATGACTAATCTTATTGAAATTATTTATAGGAATAGTGAATTTGTAGAAGATATGCATTTCTAATTGTATTAAAATTTAAACACTATTATAAATTTATTTTTTATTTTATTAATTTTCTGTGGCAGATGAGAATAATGACTATGGATATATTTTTTGGACTAGTTATGTGAAAGAGGCATATATCTCCATTTTGTCTTTGCCCGTGAATTTTATTTCATTGATTTGATGCGGCAGATAAAAGAGAGTATATGATATATTTTGGGACTAGAATTTTGTGAGATGGGTGTACTCCACTTATTATAATGAAAGTTTTTGCTTCGTCTTCATCTGTTGATGTAGGCCAGGAGTTGAACCACTTAAATATTTATGTTTTATTTTTTCTCTCTTTCTCCATTTTTTTTTTTTTTATATTTTCGCATCAACAAGCTAGATCTTTTCATCTTTATCGTAGTAAATTGGTATCATATGAAAGTTAGTATCGAAGCAAGTCGTGAATTCCTAACAATAATAAAATCAGTAAGATAAAATTGAGGATTAGGGTAGCGTTTGGTTGAGAAACAAGGCCTTAAATAAGACCTTGTTCCAACTTTGTTCTCCAAACGCGTTTGGTTATGAGTGGGAACAACAGTTCTTATCTTCCTGAAACAAGCTGATATAAGTCTGTCACGTCTTGGAATCCTTTCTGAAAAATTCTTTTTAGAAAAACTAACGAAAAATGTATATCTTTTTAATACTTTTGAATACACTCCGAAACACGCACAGATCCGCTACATGGACAGAAATTTTTCTGTTCAAACAAATAGAGTTTTTTCTATACATACACATCATAGCACCTGAATATATGAATGTAGTGTCAACCACACATACAACCATGTTGAGGTCAAAAATTTCGGCACCTAAGGAAGTGACACGTGACGTGTACTATCGGCTAAGGATATCAGCCGATAGAAAAGTTAGTCAACAAAAAGGGATCCACGTCTTGACCAAGACCGACCTCAGCCGAAGGTAAATATCAGACCGCCTCAGTCGAATGACAAAAGAGGCAAGGTCAGGGTCAACTCTCGGTTGCTCGAGCCGCAAAAGGAAAGACCCTGATAGGAAAGAGTACGAGATTTAGGTGCGAATCTCGTAATTACCTCGAAATGGCAAGCGACGTCCAGCATTGGAAAGCGCCAAAGATCATGCTTCGGCGCGCTGATTAGGGGATGAACATGGACGGAAAACAGCTACTATCTCATTGAGGAGAATCGACTCAAAAGAAAATATATAGTTGAGAGATATGCGATGATTCTCCTTAGATCACGCCGATTACCCAAGTCGGCGAATATACACGTGATTCGAATAAGTATAAATAATTGAACCATCGAAAAAAAAAAGGAATCCTGCAACCTCGTAAGCCAGTGACCACCTCTGCTTTTCAATACCTTTCATACCTGTATTTACTGATTTTCTAGATAATTTTTATACCAGTATTTACAGCACTTCCTAGGAGTAATCTTAATTGTAATCGGTTCATTGTAGCCCCCCTCCAAAGAAATACAATTCTAAAATCGGCTATTCGGCCGTGTCAAATCCCTATCTCTAAGTCCCAGTTCGGTTCCTCTAGACTGAATTCTATGAGAGTTAGATTGAGAAGAACCCGGCCGAGCAGATTTCTACTCGGCCTTATCGCTTGATCCCCTTTTGGCAAGCGGCATATCATACTCAGAGGGTCAACTCCAGGGCCGATCGCGGACCGCGCCCGGTTGACGGTCAGCGCAACTTTTCGGCCCAACAAACCACAACACGATAAAAGTAATCAATGAATAAAAATATAATCCACAATTATAAGTCAACTAAATAATGAATTTAAATCTACAAATATAAATAATTAATGTAACAATCCGGCTCACAAGCAATAATAACTCGTTAGATCCAAATCACCAGCGCAAAATATTTAAACCCATTATTATTACTAATGTTCATAATCTCTTATATACCCAATCACAATCCTCCCATCCGATGTGGGACTAGTAGAGTGTCATCCGTTTAGGCCTGACGTCCTCGTCAGCCCAATCACACACATAGTCCAAGATCATCAGGTGATGTGAGACTTGTTTTGCTAGTGTTGTCATTCAAATCTTAATATAGTTTGTCACTTTATCATTTAGACCCTAACATAGCATGTCATTTTGTCATTTAGACCCTACCTCAGTCGAGACTCGTCACACACTTTCGGCTAGTGATTGGATCTGATACCAAATGTAACGACCCGGTTCACTGGCAATAATAACTAGTTTGACCCAAACTACCAATCCAAAATACTTCTCAATTGTTATTGTAGTGCCCATGATCTCTTATATACCCAATCACAACCCTATTTCCATCCGATGTGAAACTATTAGGGTGTCACAAAATCTGAAACTATTGTTTCACTCTTTTTCATGGAACAAGTTTGTTCTTACTTAAAGATAAGCTTAATTAAAGTAAATATAATTTTAATTATTATATTAGTTTTTTAATTAATCTATTATTTTGACTAATTTAATTATTTTATTAACTAATTATCTATCTATTAAATAATTAACTAATTAATTTATTAAATTATTTATAGTTAATTAAAATATTAATTAATAGTACTCATTGTTAATTATTTTATTAATTAGGATAATCTAGTAGTAGTTAATTGAATGAGTTAAGTTATTATTTAATTAATATTTTTATATTAATTAATTACATAAAATATTATTTTTTAAAAAATTATCATTATTCTTATTCTCATTATTTCAATCAAATTATTCAAATATTATTTTTTTTATTTTTAAAAATAAATTAATTTTTTTTCAAAAGTAAAATTAATTTTGCTTTTGCTCATTCAAAAATTTATATATATTTATATCAGAAATAATCAACTCTTACTTTATATCTGAACCAAAAGAACAGTGTAGATAAACATAATAAAGCACTTACACTTATTTTTAAGGGTTAATTTCATACGGCTGCTTGTAAATTCATCGAATAACAGATATATTTCTATAAAGTTTAACTTTTCATATTTATTCCTTCGAAAGTCAAAAATTATTTATATATGTTCCTACCGTCAATCTCTACTAGATAAATATAGTTAATCATAAGTTAAATATTTAATCTTAGTTAGTTAGTAAGATAAATTTATCTTTTTAGCCTTTCAGATATTTTTGTATTATTTTAACGGTTGAGACTTTTGGAACAACATATTTGAAAGAGGAAAACTGATATTTCATATATATATTCAGTTAAAAAATAAATAATAAACTAAAGAAATATATATGAATAATTTATAAATTTTAAACGAATAAATATAAAAAATTAAATTTTATAAAAATATAAATGCTAAATTACAGAAAACCTCCCTCTAATATTCCGCTTTTCTACTTTACCCCTGTCTTTTAAAAGTCGACAACCTGCCCCCTCGTAATTACCGAAATATGCATTTACCCCCCTGCCAGATATGAAAGTCCATCCATGAGCCTCTAATGAGCCAATTGCTTGTAACAAATTGGTAAGAAACCAATTCATATCTGGCAGGGGGGAAAGGGTAAATGCATCCATTAGAGGCTCATGGATGGACTTTCATATCTGGCAGGGGGTAAATGCATATTTCGGTAATTACGAGGGGGCAGGTTGTCGACTTTTAAAAGACAGGAGATAAAGTAGAAAAGCGGGATATTAGAGGGGGGTTTTCTGTAATTTAACCAAATATATATTTATAAAAAACTATATAAAATTAATTCTATTTTTAATGTGCTCTGCTAGTTGAAAAAAAATGATATGCAGCAAATCAAGTCAAAGTGAAGGACAAAAAGAAAGAAAAAAAATATAAACTATATATGACAAGATGGCGGAGAAAGGAGACCAAAAAAAAAATCTCTTCTGAAGAGCACTTTGAGAGAGATGTACACAAACATATCACGACTGTAGTGGTTGAGTATTTTGTCTCCATTACAACAAGATGAATATTAATTCCCCCACACTCTTACCAAATATTTATTATTAACTAATTAATTAAAACTTGGTTCCCAAGAGATCTATAAGGGAAGTTGCCGTGATCAATTTCACTTCACATATAAACAAAAATAATAATTAAAAATAAAGTTTAAAAAAAACAAAAGAAAATTAAGAGGTTGCCAATGACTCGTAGAGATCAAATAATATCCTTGTTGATTTTTTGTCATGTGTGAAAGGTACATACATGTGTTGAAATTTCTATGAAATTGTCGTATTATTATTATTATTAATTAATGTTCTTGTTATCATTTTTATGTTCTCTTGCTTGGTCATCACATGTAGCTTTCTATAGCTTTTGTGTAACCATGGCCTCTTTCTATTTAATTATCTAGAGAGAGTGTGTAACCAAAATGTTATCAATTGTAAATTAATGAGGTTCGACTGCTTAGCTAGGATGATGGAACCGGCCGCCAACTTACATGATCAGATCGAGGGGACTGGACCATATGATAATTGTGCGGTAACACTTATCCAATATGCTGATGATAGTTTTTTTTTTTTGCGAGGCGAAAAAAAAGTATTTGACCAACATACGTTTCATATAGGGTCTATCGTACACAACTGTTCTATATAGGAAGAAGATTCGGAAAGGATATTAGCCTTGCCAACTATCTAGAGTGTAGGGTGGGATATTTTCTCACTAAATATTTCGGAATACCGTTGTCTAACAAAGCCTTACGCAGAGAGGACTCGGTAGGGATTATTAATAAGATCCAAAGGCGGATAGATGGATGGCAAACAAAATTATTGTTTAGAGGAGGTAGAATAACATTGGTGAATTCGGTATTAACTAGCTTGCTTCTTCATTTTTTTTCATCTTTAAGGCACTGAAATGGGTAATCAACCGAATTGAGACACTGAGGAAAGACTTTTTCTGAAAAGGTGGAGTAGATGTTAAAACCGAATTGAATGGTAGCATGGCAAACTCTGTGTAACGATAAGAAGGAAGGTGGGCTGAGTGTGAAAGATCTAACCGCAATGAATGATGCTTTACTTTTCAAATGGTGGTGGAGTTTTTTCACTGAACGAGAATTAAGAGGGAATAATCTTATTAGAACTTTATATTATAAAAGAAAGAAACCATTAAGTAGGAGGTGGTTTCAACCTGCCTCTCAATGGCGGAAAAGTATGTTATCCACTAGGGATATCTTTAAAAGCACTGCATGCTTTTCTCTTTAGGACGTGCAGTAAATTGATTTTTGGTAAGATAGGTGGTGTGGCGATGCATCACTGAATACGCTATTTCCATATATCTTTGATAAAGTGATATTGAAGGAAGTTTCAATCAAGAAATATTTTTTCTCTACCGGTTGGAGATGGAGAAAGATTCTGAGAGGGGTTGGTACCAGGATGTTGAGGGACGATCACAGAATTAGAGTTCTCAAGGAGATGATAACAAATATCCAAGTAGCAAATAGATTAGACAAACTCTGACGGAGATTAAACAAGAGGTTTTATTTTAACGTTAAGTCGGTGTATACGCTTATCAAATATGGGGGGGTACGGAATGTCTCATTGCTTAAGGTTTAAAAGCTAAAAATACAGCTTAAAGTAAAGATCTTCGTTTAGTTAGCCCTTAGGAACCGATTGCCCACGGTCGATAACTTAGTAAAAAAAGATGGTGGTTGGGAGATATGCAATGCGTGTTGTTCTGTAACGATGTCGAGACTGGCGATCACCTACTTGTGAGAAGTGTTTTTGGCTAATTTTTGTTGCTAAACACCTTGGTTGGGGGGCACATCTATAGGTCCATGGTAGAGGTTTGGAGAGTTTGGGAGCACTGACGAAGAATTGCAATCAAGAGGTAGTGACGAAAAACCTTGTTTGGATTGCGGCCTATTGGTGGACCATTTATCGGTATTTCACATTTGCCACCCTTCATTATCTGTATCCACTTGGGGCTAATTATTATACTTCATCATGCTGTTGGGACCACCAGGCTGGGCATCAAGGGATACCAAATTTATTCTATACTGAATCTTGTCATGATGTTGGGATCTAAATCCTGGGCAACGAGGGACCTTATTGACAGTTTTGAGCTATGTTGTTGAGATTTTCAATGTACCATCTGGGAATCAAGGGACTGCACATCTGGGCAATAAAGGTGACCATATTAGTAATATTAGTAATATTAGTAATCTGGTTCTGCTTTCTTTCAGCAGCAGGGGTTTTTGTTGGATATGGTGTGGTGAGGTTTGATTAAGAAGCCGGCTTCGTTGGCGACCTACAAGTTTGTATTAATCTTGGGGATCTTTACTGGGACTGTCAAGCACAGGGACTTCGTTCTTTTTCTACGCTAATTGGGCCGAAGCTACGGCGGTGGGCGTCGAGCCAGCTAGCTTTATTGTTGTTGTGACGATAATGGGGTCTAATGGGGTCTAATTAGAGATCTGTAGATCAGGGTTTAAGTTTTTCCACTGTTGTTTTAGGGTCTTTTTTGGGTTACAACTTTAGTCTTCACTTCATCTGCTGATTGACTTAACACTCTTCTTGTGCGGGGGGACACCTCGGCTATTTCTGTATCTCTCTCAAATAGGGTTTAACCCTGTTTAATCAAAAAAAAAAAAAAATGTTAGCTTTCGGAGTCAATCGTCGGACCTATTATTAGTTGTCAAACGAATATGAGATTTAAGGAAGGAATGTGATGAGCTATGCAGCACTAGGTGAGTTGTGTCAGCAACAAGATATAACATCTTTAGTTGGTAGTTTTTTATTTTTTATTTTATTTTATTTTATTTTTATTTTGTTTTAAATTTTTTTGAGGTCTTACTGTCTCACTTCTTGTAACTAAATTTCTTTACTGAATCAATGAAACGAATAACGGGCTACCTTTCTCTCTCTCTCAAAAAAAAAAAAAAAAAAAAAAAAAAAAAAAAAAAAAAAAAAAAAAAAAAAAACCTGCGAAAATTAACTTATATCACAATCATCTTTTAGATCAAAACTCACTACAACACCAAATAAGCCCATAATAATTTAGGTGTCATGCTCACGGTCTAACAACAAATAAAATATTGAATTAAATTTGCTTTCATACATAATAAGATTTATTTATCACCTAAGGATTCCAATCAATCTATACTAATATATAAAAGAGCGAATATAATTTTTGAATCTATCAATTTTTTTTTCCAAAATATTCCTAAATAATTTTTTATTCCTAAAATATGCCTAATTAATATTTGATCTAGATTGGCTATAGATATAGCATATCCATAAATTGCAGACATGATTATTGCATTCGAATTTATTCTTGTAGATTACAGGCTCAGTACAGTCCGGCCCGAAAATCCTGCCCAGTCTTGTAATATCTCAGCATCCAGTCCAACTTATCTTTAAAAACTATTAAATTGATGAAAATTTTAGCTCCATTAGACATAAAATTTTTCATTTTGTTAGGACTCCCATCATATTCTTCAAATATATAAATTCTTCTTTCATAGAAACCTATTAATTCATCTTTCTCTCTCTACCTCTCTAAGTTAGTGTCGGAACAGAAACCAGATCACAAGTAACCTGGATCGAGTTCCTTGATCAAGGTCTAACTCGTCCTCTAGAGATGGATCGGTCTCTAGGTTGACCCTCGAATGCGTCACGTTTCAAGAGATCAAGCGATTCAGTTGATCAGGGATTGGCTCAACCGGTTCTGATCAAACAATTCGAAAAAAGCCGGGAACAAATAGGCTCGACTTTATTAAAGACTTGGCTGAAAGAGTCGAATCCATTCTATTAAGAACTGAAAAGCTTGGGTTAGAAGAAAACTACTCCTAGTAAAGATGTAAATAAAGCTATAAATGAGAAAAAGTCTATTCTAGGAAGCTGTAAATTACAGAAAAAGTAAGTGTGGTTTTATTTCAAGGGTGTAAGACCCTTATTATAGACTTTGAAATTACTATTTATAGTAATCTACTATCAGCCCGCTTTTATTAGTCGGTTCATGTAGTGGGGGAGTGTTGTAGCCACGATCGCGTAGATTTCGCCCCTGTAATTATGATAGCGTGAGTTACGCCCCACGTCTCGACCGTTCCCGCCCAAAGTTTCTTTGTCTTCAGGTGCTCTGTTCTCGGCTTCTGGTGTACCACGTGTTCTTATTACTTTGGCTCAAGCGTGGGCCAAGCCGTCTACCTTATGGCGCACTAATTCATGCACCAACAATACCCCCCCAATAGTCTTTCGAGTGAACATTCAGATGACTATTGGCGTTTAGTTAACGGTAGTAATTGGCCGCTTCTTTTAGTCTTTTCTCATTAAATGCTTCACTCGACGGCTCAATAGGTCGCACCTTTTGGTCATTTCGCATTTAATGTTCCCGACGACTTCGATTGATTGTGTCGTTTTGTCTTATTTAGGTCATTCTGCCATAAATGCGGTCGACATCATTCAAATTCTTTTACAAAACCCTTGACGGCATAAAATTTTTCATCTGCTTCAGAAGTTTTTTCATTTTCCTAGGAATTACAAGCTTTCTTTTCTTTTTGCCTCATCATTTTCTTTGTTGCAATAGCCTATACTCGGATTCCCTCTCGGTCTTCTAGATATATTTTTTTTTTCTTGAAGTCGTATGGATTAAACTCATCTCGCTGTATCGTGGGTCCTTCCTTCACAACGAGTCCAAATAAAGATATTTTTTTCTTTTCATTAGACGGCATTCCATTAGCTGACTCCATTCATCTACAATCTTGAGTTTCTTCAAAGTCCCTGGGGAAAAGTCTCCACACTTGCCCCACGGTTTAAGATGCCTACGTTATCTAGTTAGACCGTGTGCAAGGACCTTTTGGTGGGTTATGATGAGAAGTAGGGATTCATGATGCCATCCAACTTTCAAGAACTCCTCATGCCGACAATTTCTTTCTGACTGCGGCTTTAAGTTTTTGGTCTCCGGCGCCTAATACCTTCTTTTTTTTATCTAAGCCTTTTACTCCTACCTTTTTTGATGTAGTAGCGATTATCGGTCTTCGTCCACATGTACTATTCTTTACCTAGCATTTAATCCTGAAGAAACGACCGAGTTTGATGCTTCTTACACCCGAAAATGGACCTCGCCTATTCCAAGTTCATGAAGAGGTTTTGTGGGTCAGGATTAGAGTCCAGTCACCAACGAAGAGTATATTGCTTTTCTATTGTATTGGCTATGTCATTCTTTGTTTTGCACTCGGTTGCAGAAAATAAACTGAGATTTTGTCCCTATTGTTGTTGCTCTAGCCAATGGTGAAAAATTAGCTCTCGGTTCTTATTTTCTCTCTTTTTTATACCAAGAAATTTATGAGTCTATGAAGACATTGCCCGAGAAGGATAAGAACAACATTGTCATTAGTTCAAGTAGTGGAGTTTTTTGGTTTCTATAACTTTCTCTTCAATTGTATTTTTCCATTATTTGTCGAGCAACTCTGGATCCTGACACAACGACTCAATTCAACACTTATGGGCTTGCTCTTGGTTGTCCAAAACTATATAATTCAGGTCAACCCGTGGATTTCCAAAACTATTTTCGAATCTTCTATACTAAAGAAGGCCTTCCTGTGGTATGGTGGTCACTTCTGGGAGAACGACGAACTGGTCCTGCTTAGTTCATGAAAAAATTTGAATATATCCGCAACCAGAAGGATTCCCCAGAAGTCCTCGAGCACATTGAAGTTTGGTATGCTTTCTTTGCTACTATAAATTTACATATCGGCTTGAAAAGATGATCTAATCTTTTGTCGAGCACCAAAGTCTATTGTCCTCATTTTGTATCGGCAATTTGGTTTGATTCAAGCGCTCTCTACTTCGTCAAGGTTTTTCACCTATAACACCTATCAGACTCGCCCTGTCACTAAAGGAGTGTCCAAAGTGGATCGTATCACGGTGACAGGCAATCAACTAAAGCACGACTTCGTCCCTGTTGCATTTCAACCATCTTTAAATGGATTGTCTGAATAATTATACAAGCGTTTCTGGGGAGATTTCAGCAAGCTTTTTTTTTACACTTGCTCTTAGGAATTGCGTCGGAAAGTTTAGACTTGCTTCGGATTCTCTACAGAAAGAAAGTAAAAAGTGAAGATATCTTGTTTTCTTTCTTTTGAGTTTCCTTCTCATTAAGTTTTTTACTTTTGACATTTATCTTAGCCGGCTCGTGTAAAGGCAAAGAAGTCGTGCCTAATTCCCCCAAAACATCAGAATATGAATCGGACGAGGATTCGACTCGTCCTCTTAAGATTTCGAGAGTAAGCATGTTTTGTCATTCTTTTCTTTCTCTTATCTGAGTAACTTGTACTCATTTTTCTTCATTTTCTTCTAGCCGTTTCAGATTGGTGAGTGGACACCACAAAGTCCTCCTCTGCTGTCTACTAAATGCCAGGCCGAGGAATCGACTCCTTCCCCGCCTCAAAGAAAGCAGAAAGTATTGGCTTCCTGTCCTCTCGAAACACAAGAAGAAGAACTCCATGCTAAGGAGCTTCAAGAGACTCAAGAACTTGTGGATCAGATGATCTAGGAGCCTCAGCAGCAAGAAAAAACTGCTCCTCCACAACTTCCAGCCGAAGAGGGTCTAGAAAAAAAAATTCCTCTTCCTTCCTCTCAAGTTCCGGCCGACGAAAGTCTTCCAAGTACTTTACTGTTAGGATTTGGTTAGTTTTGTGATTAAATCTTAATAGGATTAGGATTAATATTTAAATCTATTAGAGATAAATTAATTTAGATTTAAATATTAATTGGAGTATAATCCTAATTTAAGTAGATTTGGGTTTATCTTGGGCAGAGTTTATATATATATCTCTAATGTAGAGAGCATATATATAAGTACGTATGATCTTGAGGATGATAGTATGATACAAAAAGAGAGAAAAGAGAGAAGTCTTCTAGGTTTATAGAAGACGAGAGAAGGGTGAGACAGATTCAAGAGGAGGGCTCGGGTTGAAGCTACTCTATTGCAGAAGAAAAGAGAAGTCGGTGTAATTCCTTTCTTGGTTAATGAATCTTATTTCATCCGCATATTTTTTGTTTTGGTTTTTCTTCTCTTTGTGGTTGTATTGGTTCCAGTTTTGTTGAGGGGACGGGTTTTTGATAAAAAAAAAAAACCCGATTTGACGTTTCCACTGCGGAATCCCAACTCTAGGCGGTACGGAAGCGGATTGCGGTACCGGAGCGGGTTGCGGATTCAAAGAATCTGATACCGAGGCAAGTACCGAATTTTTCCCAACAATTGGTATCAGAGCCAAAGGTTATTGATCTTTGGAAAGATCGACGGAGATGGCCACGAAGTTCGAAATCGAGAAGTTTGACGGTAAGAACAATTTCGGCTTGTGGCAGATTAAAGTTCGAGCCTTTTTGGTACAACAGGATTTGGACCAAATGTTGAACGGGAAAGAGGCAAAGCCGGCGGAGATTACGGATGCGGGATGGGAGAAGATGGAGCGAAAAGCGTTGAGTACGCTTCATCTATTATTAGCAGATGATGTTCTTTACAACATAGCCAATGAGTAAACACCGGCGAAGTTGTGGAAGAAATTGGAAGATCTGTACATGACCAAGTCCTTGACATACAGATTGTATCTGAAGCAGCGACAATTCACGCTGCGGATGCAAGAAGCGGCTAGCCTACATGAGCATCTGAACGAGTTCATCAAGGTGGTAACCTAGTTGACCAGTATCGAAGTCAAACTGGATGATGAAGATAAGGCGCTTATTTTACTTTCTTCGTTACCGGTGATATATGAGCATCTTGTGACCACGTTACTTTATGGTAAGGAGACCATAAGCGTGGAAACGGTCACGGCGGCGCTTCTCTCGAATGAGATGCAAAAGATGACTCATGAGTCCGGCATGCAGAGTCATGACACAGCTTTGATAGTTAAAGCGAAGAAAGATGTAAAAATATTGGCGACTAGAAATAGACAAAAGAAGCCGTTATCCGAGGTGAAGTGCTTCTATTGTCATAAGAGATGTCACATTAAGCGTAACTGTCATAAGCTTAAGGGATGACTTGAATGAGTTAAAGTGGCAGAAGGGAGAAACTATCGCGGATCAGGACAAGGAGACGTTAGCGATGGCGCAGGCGGCAGAATTGGAGATGATTGATTCTGTTGTGCTATATGCGACGACCGATGATACTAAAATTTTGGATGATGTATGGGTGCTCGATTCGGCATGTTCTTTTCACGTCTGCCCGGAAAAAGAGTCTTTTGCTACCTATAAGGCGATAAAAGGTGGAAATTAAAGCTCTTATGGGGAACGGGACGGCGTGCAAAGTTTTAGGAGTCGGCACTGTGAAGTTCCGGATGCACGATCGGGTCGTGAGGACGCTGACAGGTGTACGACACGTTCCTGGTTTGAAGCGGAATTTGATCTCGTTAGGTGAGTTGGACTCGAAAGGTTGCAAAATTTCAGCTTCAGGTGGAGCTATGAGGGTGCAAAAACGAGATCGGATCGTGTGCGTGGCGAACAAGCGCGGGAACTTGTATGTTCTGAACGGGAGAACAATCAGAACCGAAGCAAAATAAATTTTGGTTCCAAAAGTTCGCGGAGGCGCAATCGCTCAAGATGGAGCGGAGGATGCAGCAACATCGAGTGGCGGAGACAAGCTCAAGGTGGAGCTTGCGTGGTGAACTCGACGTAGCAGTTAAAGATTACAAATCAAACCAAGGTGGAGATTGTTAGGATTTGGTTAGTTTTGTAATTAAATCTTAATTGGATTAGGATTAATATTTAAATCTATTAGAGATAAATTAATTTAGATTTAAATATTAATTGGAGTATAATCCTAATTTAAGTAGATTTGGGTTTATCTTGGGCAGAGTTTATATATATCTCTAATGTAGAGAGCATATATGTAAGTACGTATGATCTTGAGGATGATGGTACGATACAAAAGGAGAGAAAAGAAAGAAGTCTTCTAGGTTTATAAAAAACGAGAGAAGGGTGAGAGAGATTCAAGAGGAGGGCTCGGGTTGAAGCTACTCAATTGCAGAAGAAAAGAGAAGTCGGTGTAATTCCTTTCTTGGTTAATGAATCTTATTTCATCCATATATTTTCTATTTTGGTTTTTCTTCTCTTTGTGGTTGTATTGGTTCTAGTTTTATTGAGGGGACGGGTTTTTTGGTAAAAAAATCCAATTTGACGTTTCCGTTGCGGAATCCCAACTCTAGGCGGTACCGAAGCGGATTGCGGTACCGGAGCGGGTACCGAATTCAGAGAATCTGGTACCGGGGCGAGTACTGGATTTTTCTAACACTTTACAAGGAATTGTGGCTCAACATCAACAGCAAGAAGCCAAGCATCACCAAATAAAAAAAAAAAAAGACTGGGGTTTTGAGTAGAACTCTAGCGAGAATTGTTGATGTTGAACTCGGTATGAAAACTAGGAAGGAATTACATGGAAGAGAGAAATGGGTTCGACGAGAAGCCCATAAATTTAAAAAAGAATAAAGGGAGAGATTGAGAAAGAAAAAGGAAGAGGAAAAGAAGGAAAGGTCAGAGAAAAAAAAAGAGTGGAGAAGGAGAAAGTAAGATGAGAAGAAGAAGAAAAAAGAAAAGATGAAGAAGAAGAAAGAATAAGAGAAGAGAAGGAGGAGAAATAAAAGAAAAGGAAAAAGAGAGAGAATACAGGAGGAAGCTTCATCTATCATACCTCCAACCGTGGTTGAACTTGCTCATGCAACTGACCTGCTACCATCTTCTGGTTCGGCTTTCATTTCTAACGAAGTTAGTACTCCTTCGAGTCGAACCGCCTCTTCTGAAGATGGTATGACCAATGCTCTTCGGGAGATTGATGTGGTCTGCCCCTCGGCTAATGAGAATGAGACTCCTTTTCTAAGCCGTCAATTGATGTCAAAATAAAAATGGAGGAATGCCTTCAGATTTTTGCCAAAGGTCTACATGCCTTAGTCCAAGATTCAAGCAAACTCAAAAAGTTAGAGAATCTCCTGGACGATCTTGTGACTTCAACTGGTCGGTTATCCTCTCCTCCTTCATAGCAAAACTTTGTTGCAGCTCTCACGTTTCATTTTAAATCCTTCATTTCTTGGCAACACATTCTTCTTGCCGAAAATAATCTTCTCGATATCCATTTCTTTCTTTTAATACTTATAAGGGGAAGGACATTGATTTGGTTGGCCCTATTACTAATTCTTGTAAGTATAAGGATGCCACTAATAATTAAGTGTGGAAGCTCTTCGGCAGAAAGCTACTCGCTTGAGGAACAATATGAGGCCAAAGTAGCAGAGGGAAAGGAGACTTATGATAAACTTTTCAATCTTCAGAAAATGCATTCCTCCATGAAACGAAGAAAGAGATCAGCTGAAGAAGCTCAGACTTTGTTGGAAATTGAATGGAGAAGTCCCAAAGACCTGCTCTCTTAGCCATTCAGTTCAAGTCGATTCAGCTTTTGTATTTTTTTCATTCTTTTGTAAATGTAACTTTTTATATTCTTTCCTCATTCATTTTTCCATAAGAAAGAATAATATTTTTTCAAATATTTTTCATTGATTGGCTTGTCTCTTTTCTGATTCTAATGTTTGTAAATAATAGGTGTTTCCCTTATAACACGGATAACTTGAAATGGTTCTTCCCAATTCGGAGACCATTTTCTATATAATCGGCCATTTTTTCTGATCAGCAATGCCAATTTTACCTTTTAAGTTTCAAACTCCGAAAGATTTAGGTTTTACTCTTTTTTTGTAAGATTTCATGACTCGGCTCTGATACGCCTTTATGTGATCAAAGTTTTCAGCAGAATCTCATTCACTTCATCTAACCCCTCATCCATTAAGAGTTTATATTCTTCGGCATATAACTTTTCTTGATTCTCAACTCTTAAGGTCGGGACCATAATTTCGGCAGGTAATACAACTTCATGCCCGTATACTAGCCGAAATGGAGTTACTTCAGTTGTAGTATTGATTGATGTTCGACATGCCTATAAGACTTTTGAGAGCTTCTTATCCTATTTTCTCAAATGTCTCCCTATATGTTGTTTCATCGAATTTATAATAGTTTTATTTATCGCCTCAGCTCGTCCGTTGGCCTAAGCATAATATGGAGATGAATTTAATAGTTTGATTCGTTTCAACTCCAAAAACCTCGCAAATTGTTCTCCGGTAAACATCGTTCCTTGATCGATGGTGATGGTTCTCGGAATCCTAAAACGATGTATAATGGAATCTTCTACGAAATTAGTTATGTCCTTTTGAGTGGCTTGTCTCGTAGGTCTTACTTCTACCCACTTGGTAAAGTAGTCTATGACACTATTAAGAACTTGGGAAAATGTTAGGAACGAGCGCACAAATCCAACAAAATCAATTGGCGATCACGACACAAAAGTAAATCCAAAAATGCACGACAGAAAAATAACACACAGATTTATGTGAAAAATCATTTGCAGGGAAAAAACCACGTGCGAAAGATTAGAGGTTTCACTATGTAAAAAAATGGGAATACAAAAGGTTCTTGATCGTACAACTTCTTCGCTCGATCTCTCTCTAGGGCAAAACAAAAGGAAAAGAGTGTTTTTTCTTAGCGGATCCGATCCGTACCGCGGGGGGCTCCGCCCCCCGCACCCCCCATCCGGCTTGAGCCCTTCACTTCCACCACTAACATCCACAAAATTTCTCGTCGCACCACGAAGCCGTCGACGAACCGGAATCATAATATCGAAGCGATTTCGGAGTCACATCTAACAGAAAGTAATCTATGACACTTGGTAAAGTAGTCTATTAAGAATTTATGACCAGCTGATGAGTTTGGCTAAATTTATCCTATTAAATCCATGGTCCATCCCCTTAATGACCATAGTTTGATGATGGCACGCATTTCGGCTGCTGGTACTCTTTGGACCGGCACATGAAGCTGACATTCTTGACAACTTCTTGTATAATTCATACAATCTTCATGCATGCTCGGCCAGTAATAACCTAAATGCCGAATTGTCCACCTTATAATTTTCTTCTGGCTAAATGTGCTCCACATAGTCCTTCATGAACCTCTCCTATGATTAACATGGATTTTTTGGTTCCGAGGCACTTCAATGGCACTTCATCAACCATTCTTTTATATAATTTTCAATCAAAAAGGCAATAATCGAGTATTTTCTTTCGCTCTCTATAGCTTACTTGGCTGCTAGGATTGTTTAAGTAATCTATTATAGGTTATCTCTAATTACAGTCGGTCACGATTGGTGCAACTATCATTGGCTCTCGTATATGAACCGATGGTAGAATTCTTCTTTGAATTTCTACTTGAGTTGATCCTATCGGTTCTTTATATCTCGAAGCCGGTTGAGCCAATTCATTCGTTGTTGGGTAAAAAAAAAATTATATAAAAAAAAAGGGGGAAAGATTATGGTTGGTCCGTATATTTCTAAGCTCAAAATTTTTAACATATTAATATGTCATTTATGAACACAAGCTTAGGCCATTTGTGAACACAAGATTATGGGTCTCATCAAAGTCCCGTCAATTTTTTTTTGTCTACCAAATCAGTCGGATCTTACTTTTCTGCCCAGCGGGCCTTATATTATAGTCAACTTCTTGTTTAAATATTCAATTTCAAAAATTATGTTCAAATTGAATTTTGAATTTTGAATTTTGAATTTTGAATTTTTAACTAAACAAAACATCTCTCAACAGGCTTATCCAAACTCATATTTAATTCGAAATTCAAATTTTCAACTAAATTTCAAATATCTCTCAAACGCCACCTGTACCCAAATTTAAATTTTGAATCCAACCGAAATTCCTGATGCGTCAATTATCTCAAACGCACTTATCCAAATCTTCAACCACATTTTAAAACATCTCTCAATTGACTTACCCAAACTTGCCTATATCCTGTTTTGAACTTTTGAATTCGAGCAAATTCCCTCGTTCGTTAACCGTTCAATTTTGAAATTTGAACATATTCAATTTCGAAATTTGAAAATTAAAATTCCTCAAATTTGAACATAACCGTTCAATTTTGAAATTTGAACACATATTGAAATTTGAATATAATCGGTCAATTTTAAAATTCGAACATATTCAATTTTGAATTTCGAAATTTGAAATTTGAAATTTGTTTGAACCATACTTCCTCAACATATTGAAATTTGAACATATTCAATTTTCAAATTTGAAATTTAAATATAAGCATATTCCCGCAATATTGAAATTTGAACATAACCTTTTAACTTTAAAATTCGAACATATTCAATTTTAAAATTTGAAATTTGAAATTTGAAATTTGAAAATAACAATTTACCCAACGTATTCAAATTTGAACCACATATTTTCCTCAACGAACCCACATTCCCCACGCACGTCGTTCCTTCAACAAACCCACGTTTCCTCGTCAATAACAAATCCCAACAAACCATTCAGATATGATGATTTTTTTTTTTCTGAAGGAGAACAACGCAATCCCACCAAAAGCTCCCAGATTCCACCCCATATACCACAACGCAATATCCCACAAAAAAAAAAAAAATAACAACCTCCCCAATTCTCCCACCCACCGTACGTTTCCAATTTCCCAATTACATTCGGACACCCACCGTACGTTTCCAATTCCCCAATTACATTCGGACAGCTTCAATTCTCGTACCTTCGACTTCCTCACCACCCCTTCCCCAATTACATTCGGACAGCTTCAATTCTCGTACCTTCGACTTCCTCACCACCTTCCCCAATTACATTCGGACAGCTTCAATTCTCGTACCTTCGACTTCCTCACGTATCATATCTCCTCAAGCGTACTCTCTCAGGTAATATAAAATAAATAAATAAATAAATAAAAATAATATTTTACCAAAGACATTCTCGTTTTTTTAAAAAAAAAAAATTAATAAAGCCGGTTCGGGTGATTTCTTCGGACACCCTAACTTTAAGCTCGTTCCAAACCCGTTCGGATGATTTCTTCGGACATCCGAATTTAGGTTCAATCAAAAGAAAAGAAGTTCAAAGCCGGTTCGGGTGATTTCTTCGGACACCCTAACTTTAGGCTCGTTCCAAACCGGTTCGGATGATTTCTTCGAACATCCGAACTTAGGTTCAATAAAAATTAAAAAGAAATCTAATAAAGTCGGTTCGGGTGATTTCTTCGGACACCTTAACTTTAGGTTCATTCAAACCGGTTCGGATGATTTCTTCGGACATCCGAACTTAGGTTCAATAAAAAAATAAAAAAAAAAATCTAATAAAGACGGTTCGGCTGATTTCTTCGGACACCCTAACTTTAGGCTCGTTCCAAGCCGGTTCGGGTGATTTCTTCGGACATTCGGATTTAGGCTCAGTCAAAAATAGATTTTTTGGGATCCCAAATCAAATTATAAGATAAAAGGGATTGCTTCTGATCCCAAATTATTTTAAAAAAAAAGGAATTTCTTCGAATCCCAAATCAAAATAAAATAACGGGGATTGCTTCCTATCCCAAATTATTTTAAAAAAAAAAAAAGATTTCTTCGGATCCCAAATCAAAATAAAATAAAAAAGATTGCTTCGGATCCCAAATTATTTTAAAAAAAGGAATTTCTTCGGATCCCAAATCAAAATAAAATAACGGGAATTTCTTCAGACCCCAAATTATTTTTTAAAAAAAGGGATTTTTTCGGATCCCAAGTCAAAATAAAATAACGAGGATTTCTTCAAACCCCAAATTATTTAAAAAAAAAAAAAGGGATTTCTTCAGATCCCAAATCAAAATAAAATAACGGAGATTTCTTCGAAACCCAAATTATTTTTTAAAAAAAAAATTTTTTCGAACCTCAAGATAAGATTAGGGGATTTTCTTCTGACCCGAAATAAAATAAAATAAAAGGGGATATCGAAACAAACAGAAATTTCTTTGAATTCAGAGTCGATTTCAAATAAGATTCAAATAGGGTCTAATCAACTTGGAGCCTAAGTCCAAGAGACCTAATAAATAACGCGCCCAGTCCTTATATGGGCACTGAATCCAATCCATATATGACATAGGCTCAGTCCACATACTGCCCCAAATCCAGTCCATATATAATATAAGCCGAGTCCACAAATAAAAAACCCAAAACCCATTTGATCCACAAATAAAAAAAAAACCTAAAACTCATTCGATCCACAAATAAAAAAAAAACCCCAAAACCCATTCGATCCACAAATAAAAAAATCCAAAACCTCCCCTCAAAAAAAAAAAAAAAAAATCCAAAACCCATTCAATCCATAAATAAAACCCAAAACTCATTCAATCTCATCGCCTTAACATACTTAGAATTAAGGCAAAATTATATTCAAACCGATTAGATTCTAAATCATATGCTTAGAATTTAGCCAAATCCAATTCGATCAAGCTCTAACACATATACTTAGAGTTCATCCAAACCAACCCAACTAACCCTAATACACATACTTAGGGTATAGTTAACCTTTTACTCTAACACATATATCTAGGGTAGTAACTAAATCAACTCAACTAATCTTAATACATATACTTAGGGTTAGTCAACCTTTTACTCTAGCACATATAACTAGAGTAAAAAAACATATAAAACTCGGCCAATCCTAATACATATAGGACTTAGCCACCTCATACTTTCGAGTAGCATCAAATCCGACCCACCTCAATACATATCCTTGGGGTTTGGTCATACCTTCAGTTTGGAAGGTACGCCAAATGTGAAATCAAATGTAATTGAACTCTAATACATATACTTAGAGCTAATTGAACCCAATTAAACTCTAACACATATAATTAGAGTTTAATCTCGACTAGTTCTCAACACATATAATGGGGATCAAGTCAATTTCAAACCCAGCTGAATCCTAACGCATATACTTAGGATTTGGCCAATCATTAGAATACGATTTATTCTATCCTCCCCGCAAAGGTCTCTTAATCGAAGTTGCCCCAATCATATGAGGGTAATTCCAAAAAATATTCATCTGAATCGTGAATACCATCCCACGAGAATTCCAAAAAAGAGGAACCGCGCGAGATGAGTCATTCAAGATCGCAGACATTCGCTTTTTTATTCTCATCTTTTGACATGTGCACAAGTTCCATATCTTTGAATTCACTAAATAATTCTACTTTTTTACTTAGATAATCTTGAAGATCGGGACTTTCGCTTCGGTATTCTCCCATTACTTGTTTCACAATAATTTGGAATCTCCGATTGCTCTCATACTTTATGCCCCTAAATCTTTTAATACCTCAAGGCCGATAATCAAGGCTTCCTATTCAGGATGATTGTTTGAACAATCGAAATCCAATTCGAAAGCAAATTGGAGATTTCTCCCTTTAGGCCACTGTATCATAAGCCATACTCTGGTCGATTCAGAAGTTTTAGACCGATCAAAATGTATGGTCCATAGTTGAAGGCCAACATATGTGACACCCCAATAGTTCGACATCGGATGAGAATAGGATTGTGATTAGATTTGTAAGAGATATGGACATTAATAATAATAACTGAGCTTATACATTTTGGGCTGTGATTTAGGCCCAACAAGTTATTATTGCTAATGAGTCGGATCGTTATATTTGGTATCAGAGCCAACCACCAGCCGAAAGTGTGTGACGAGTCTCGGTTGAGTCATCTAAAAAACAAGGTAAATTAATTTTGCTTTCGCTCATTCCAAAATTTATATATATATTTATATTAAAAATGATCAATTCTTATTTATATCTGAATCAAAAAATTTGTGTAGATAAACATAATAAAACACTTTCACTTATTTTTAATGTGCTCTCATAGACTCTGCTAGTAGAACCAGATGAAATGCAGCAAATCAAATCAAAGTGAAGGACAAAAATAAATAAATAAATAAATAAAGTAGACGGCAGAGAAAGGAGACAAAAAAAAATCTCTTTTGATGAGCACTTTGAGACAGATGTACACAAACATATCACGACTGTAGTGGTTGAGTATTTTGTCTCCATTGCAACAAGATGAATATTAATTCTCCCACACTCTTACCAACTATTAATTATTAACTAATTAATTAAAACTTGGTTCCCAAGATAGAGAAAGAGTGTGTATGTGTTTGGTGGCTAGGGCACTTTTGGTGCTTTTAAAAGTACTCAATATTTGATCCTCATAAATTTTTAATTTATTTTTTTGATTAATTCTATTATTTAGATCATACTAATCCGCTAGCAATCTACTAAATTTTTTTATGTTTGGTTCAAATATAAGAGAGAATAAACCTAATTTAGAAAATGTGGAACTGTTGTTTTTCTTTTTGCGGAACAAGCTAATATATGGTTAAAATTGTTATTCTTTTTTTTTTTTTTTTTTCTAAAGCAAGCTTTTTTACCACAACAAATATAATTAAAGTAAATATAATTTTAATTATTATATTAATTTTATAATTAATTTAATATTTTGATTAATTTAATCACTTTATTAACTAATTATCAAAATATTAAATAATTAACTAATTAATTTATTAAATTATTTATGATTAATTAAATTATTAATTAACAATACTCATTGTTAATTATTTTATTAATTAATATTTAGAGTTATCTAGCAATAATTAATTAAAATAAATTAAATTATTATTTAATTAATATTTTATGTTAATTAATTATATAAAATATTATTATTTAAAATTATAATTACTCTTACACTATTCCAATCTAATTATTCAAACACTATTTTTCTTATATAAACATAAAACTCAACCAAAAATAATTAGTATCATAAGATCATCATTATTTGTATTAATCAAAATTAAATAAGAGATTAGGTTCGCTAGGACAACAAAAGAAAGAGAGAGATAGAGAGAGAAAAGCTGGAATACTGTCGATAGCAAATGGACTCCGTTGCTACCGATTTTTTTTTTTTTTTTTTTTATAATGGAGCCTCCGAATCGATGATCGGCATCATTAAACACAATATAAACCACTAAAAGTCTCCAGAGATCAAATTTTATATTTTTCGATATTGTTCTGTTGTGTATCAAGTGGACACAAAAATGAATACCTATCAAAATTCTTTATACTATATAAAACAAGATTAATATTTTTTTGTCTAAAATTTTAGTGTCATATTATCACATTATATGATATTTTATATATATATATATATATATATATATATATATATATATATATATATATATATATATATATATATATATATATATATATATGAGCCTGACTACTATACTATCAATAGTATTAACTTTTTAACCCTAGGTGCTATTAGGTTTTTGACCCGTGGATGAGGAGATGTGTGGTTAGAATGATAGTGGTCCCTTGGATTTAGTGGGTGGTTGGAAAAATAGTATGATCTAAAAAGTGAAAATAATCCAAGGGGAAGATCTAACGGTGGAAAATTTGATAGCACCAAATACTTTGTGTTAATGATAGCACAGTAGCAGGACTCTCTCTCTCTCTCTCTCTCTCTCTCTCTCTCTCTCTCTCTCTCTCTCTCTCTCTCTCTCTCTCTCTCTCTCTATATATATATATATATATATATATATATATATATATATATATATATATATATATATATATATATATATATATATATTAAAATATAATTTTCTTATAGTGTTATCTCTTTTCCATTTTTTTCTTCTGAAATTGGTGCTTTGCATTTAGAGTATCAGTTTCACTTGCTAATTCACTGTTCTAGATTGTTCTAGAAGTGTTACACAAAAGATTTGTTGTTTGAAATTTATTTGAGATTATGGAATGATTGTGTTACATTATTTTGATTGTATTCGAGATTATGGAGAAATTGTGTCACGTTGTTTAGATTACAGAGAGATTACGTTACGTGCGGTAAGATATTGCCTAAATCCGTTATAATAAGTAGAGTATTTATAGTGTTACTACTACTCTATATTTTTTTTTTGAAAAATATTTTTTGTACACCCATTTTTATGAAAAATATTTTTTATACTCTAAGCCCCCGTTTGGTTAAGGGGATAAGGGGGGAATAACCCCCTTATCCCCTTAACCATACCCAAACAAAAAAGTTGGGGGGGGGGGGGGGATTTCCTAAACCCCCCCTTACCGGGTTATCCGCGGATAACCCGGTAAGGGGGGGGGGTTTAGGAATCCCCCCCCCCACCCCGGGTTTAGGCGAATTGAACCCGGGTTCATTCTGCCGCGCGGTTACCGAGGTGAGCACCCCGTGACCTCCATCTCTGTCTTCTTCCTCCCTTCTCCGAGTAAGCCTCCCTCTTGCTCGAGAAACTCTTGCTCCGATCCCTTGCTCCTTGCTCCGAGGTCGTCGCGAGATCTCCGATCCGTAGCCGTTATTGCTCCGGTATTGCTCCGATCCCTTGCTCCTTCTTCTTCGGGTGTTGGGTTCCGGCGCGGTTACCCAGGTGAGCAGCCCGTGGCTGTGTCTTCTTCCTCCCTTCTCCGAGTAAGCCTCCCTCTTGCTCTAATCCCTGTCGAGAAAGTGTTGCTCCGATCCCTTGCTCCTTTCGGGTGTTGGGTTCCGGCGCGGTTACCCAGGTGAGTAGCACGTGGCTTTGTCTTCTTCCTCCCTTCTCCGAGTAAGCCTCCCTCTTGCTGTAATCCATCTCGAGAAACTGTTGCTCCGATCCCTAGCTCCGATCCCTTGCTCCTTGCTCCGAGCTCGTCGCGAGATCTCCCAATCGAGAAACAGTTGCTCCGATCCCTCTCGAGAAACTGTTGGTTTGGGTTTAATCCTGATAAAACCCTAGCTCCGATCCCTCTCGAGAAAGTGTTGCTCCTTGCTCCGAGCTCGTCGCGAGATCTCCCTGTTGGTCCGATCTGAGAGAACCGCTTCTGCGGCGCGCCACGGTAACCTAGTAAGCTACCTTTTTCGACATCCTCACAAAGGTAAAAAATTCTTCCATCTTGTTTCAGATAAATTTGTGCTTTTTGAAGTAATTGTGCCATCTTGTTTGTGACATCTGTGTGCTGCTTGTACTAATTGTGCCATGTAGTTTGAGAGAAATGTGTGCTGTTTGTACTAATTGTGCCATCTTGTTAGAAACAAATGTGTGTTGCTTGTTTAGATACAAATGTGTGATGCTTGAACTAATTGTGCCATGTTGTGGGAGATAAATTTGTGATGCTTGAACTTAATATGCCATCTTGTTAGAGACAAATGTGTGATGCTAGAACTAATTGTGCCATGTTGTAGGAGATAAATTTGTGATGCTTGAACTTATTATGCCATCTTGTTTGAGACAAATGTGTGATGCTACAACTAATTGTGCCATCTTGTAGGAGATAAATTTGTGATGCTTGAACTTATTATGCCATCTTGTTTGAGACAAATGTGTGATGCTACAACTAATTGTGCCATCTTGTAGGAGATAAATTTGTGATGCTTGAACTTATTATGCCATCTTGTTTGAGACAAATGTGTGATGCTACAACTAATTGTGCCATCTTGTAGGAGATAAATTTGTGATGCTTGAACTTATTATGCCATCTTGTTTCAGACAAATGTGTGATGCTACAACTAATTGTGCCATCTTGTAGGAGATAAATTTGTGATGCTTGAACTTATTATGCCATCTTGTTTCAGACAAATGTGTGATGCTTGAACTACTGTGCCATCTTGTAGGAGATAAATTTGTGATGCTTGAACTTATTATGCCATCTTGTTTGAGAGAAATGTGTGATGCTACAACTAATTGTGCCATCTTGTAGGAGATAAATTTGTGATGGTTGAACATATTATGCCATCTTGTTAGAGACAAATGTGTGATGCTTCAACTAATTGTGCCATCTTGTAGGAGATAAATTTGCTCCTTGCTTGAACTTATTATGCCATCTTGTTTGAGACAAATGTGTGATGCTAGAACTAATTGTGCCATCTTGTAGGAGATAAATTTGTGATGCTTGAACTTATTATGCCATCTTGTTAGAGACAAATGTGTGATGCTTCAACTAATTGTGCCATCTTGTAGGAGATAAATTTTGTGATGCTTGAACTTATTATGCCATCTTGTTTCAGACAAATGTGTGATGCTTGAACTATTTGTGCCATCTTGTTTGAGAGAAATGTGAGCTGCTTGTACTAATTGTGCCATGTTGTTAGAGAAAACTTTGTGATGCTTGTACTAATTGTGTCATCTTGTTTAGATACACATGTATGATGCTTGAACTATTCGTGCCATGTTGTTAGAGACAAATGTGTGCTGCATGTACTAATTGTGCATCTTGTTTGGGAGCTATGTGTGCTGCTTGTATTAATATTGTCATCTTATTTGAGAGGAAAAGAGAGTTGGTTGATTTAATAGTGCCCTCTTGTTTGAGAGAATTGTGTGCTGGTTGAACTAATAGTGCCATCGCGGAGTGATAATGTTAATTGATTGAACTAATATTGGGATCTTATTTGAGATAAATGTGTGCTGGTTGCACTCATAATGTGTATTAATAAATGTGTAATGTTGGCATGTTCTGTGCTGATGTGTGTACGCTTCCTATCCCCTTTTTGTGTGTATGCGCTAAAGGAGATTTTGTTTATGATGAGAATAACAAAATCGACGATGATGACGGTTGCCAGAAGTATCAGATGGCATGGCATGGATTTATAATCCACTGCAGCCCCATATCACTTGGCAATCAAATGAGTCAAATCTTTTAAATAAAAAGAAATATGTAATTGGCTGATACGCAGCATACACACAAATTGGCATATCATAAGGCAAAATGGGTGATAGGCATCGTACACACAATCAGCGCATATTAAGGCAAAGAGAAGGCAATATAAGTTTAACCATCACCCATTTCTCTCAAACAAGATGACACTATTAGTTCAAGCATCACACATTTATCTCTAACAAGATGGCATAATATGTTCAAGCATCACACATTTCTCTCCAACAATATGACAATATCAGTACAACCAAGAGTCGGAAAAATGGGTTTGTCGGATAATCGCTTAAAATATCGACGATGATGACGGTTGCCAGAGGTATCAGAAGGCATGGCATGGATTTACAATCCACTGCAGCCCCATATCACTTGGCAATCAATTGAGTCAATTTTTTAAATAAAAAGAAATATGTAATTGGCTGATACGCAGCATACACACAAATTGGCATATAAGAAGGCAAAAGGGTGATAGGCGTCGTACACACAATCAGCGCATATTAAGGCAAAGAGATGGCAATATAAGTTTAACCCATCACCCATTTCTCTCAAACAAGATGACACTATTAGTTCAAGCAGCACACATTTATCTCTAACAACATGGCACAATTAGTTCAAGCAACACACATTTCTCTCAAACAATATGACAATATCACTACAACCAACAGTCGTGAAAAGTGGGTTTGTCGGATAATCGCTTCTAAAATATCGACGATGATGACGATTGCAGAACGTATCAGATGGCATGGCATGAATTTATAATCCACTGCACCCCCATACCCTTTTGGCAATCAATTGAGTCAATTAAGTATTTAAATATACTAAGTTTTTAGTAATGGTTTAAAATTCCCCGGCAATATCCGTTCAATTAGATAGCTCCGAATATTTTCAACTATGTATTTTTTCATCTTGTATGATTGAGAGTGGTACTAGTAATTCACTTTAAATTGTACTTAACTTATTGTTATCATTGTGCCAACCAAACACCTTATTCCAGATGCGTCCATTCAAGAACAAACAAAGCATCAAGCAAGAAAAAAGTGTAGCTTTCGAAGGCTTCCCTAATATCGTAGCTTCACAGGAGGGTAATTCTGGGCAGCCAGCCCAAACGCATACCCGAACCCAGAATTGGTCAGAATTGATGGACTCAATTTTTTTGGCTTTGCTCACTGAAGAGCATGCATTGGGGAACTTCGTTAATGGGGCGTTCACCAGTGTAGCCTGGGTTCGAATCATATCTGCATTCAATGCAAGGACCAACTTGCATTTGAACAAAGAACAAATAAAAAATCGGCTTAAAGTTTTAAAGCGAACATTCCTGCTTTTATAACACTTTAGCCAACAAGAGTGGTTGGGGCTTGGGACTTATAAACAATATCCCGACCGCCGGTGATCCAGCTGACTGGGATGCAGTGATTGCGGTAAATTTAACCTACAATCATAAAGATTTTTGTAAATGCTCGCGTACTATTCACATAATTGACATAGACATTCATTTAAATCTTTCTCCCGGATAATCCGGCATTCGCAAAATGTCGAGGTAGGCCATTTTCGGCTTATAAGGATCTGGCCTTCTTGACGCGGAAAACAACGGCCAGTGGCCAATATGCTAATACTACTACAATGCATGGACCTCAAATTGTTGAAAGTTCATCCTCATCTTCCCCTGGTGAGGATGCTACTCTTATTGGGGAGCGAATGTCGACTTTCAATATCTCATCTAGTCCATTTGAAGCAGGATCTTCAGAAGCCCCTCAATATGCAAATACAAGGGGGACGCAATTCTCCGACTCTCAAACCCCTATCCTGAAAACCCAACTGTCGGAGGTAGTGCAAGTGGTAGCGGTTCTGGGGGAAAACGTCCACGCTCACCAGATCCCACAAACCCTACACCCAAAACTACCACGACTGGAGGGGGACGGCGGCGCAAATCTGACGCCGGCCTTGCTGTAATCACTGAGATGGTTTGAAATAGGCAGGCAAAAGCTAGAGCTTGCCCCGTGAAATTTATCAGTCTGAAAAGTCGAGCAGACCAGTGATTCCAACCATCCAGGAGTGCATGGCCCGGTTGTATGCTATGCCATCTATTACTCCAGAAAGGGTGCTATATGCAGGCGAAGCCCTGAAAGAGCCAAATAATCGTCAATTCTTCATGTCCATGACAGACGACATAGCTGAAATGTGGGTTGACCGACAAGTCGCATTGCAAAATGTCAATTATAGGGGTCTCTTTCCTGGAATTTAGATTTCGTTTAAATTTGTTATGCTTTCGTTTTCTTATTTAGTACGTTGACATTCTATGTATTATGCTACGTAGACAATGTTTTCTTTATTCGCATGATGGTTGATGTGTTTTGTAAAATTGACTTTATTAACAGTAATGTTTGAAGTTGTGTTGTATTTATCCCCATATGTTGCGATTGTCAATGTTCAATATATATTGTACTACAGCATAAATGGGTGATTCGAATGATGGTCATGTGTTAACCTCCACAATCAGTACCGTCTTACGAGACTTTTAGATGATGACGATGACATATGGAATGATGTACTTGCAATGTTGATTCAGCAAGGTTATCTCACATTTACGGAAACCGTCGAAAAGCAACCGTGGTACCCGTCCATTTACAGGGCACCAGCTAATATGTGATATCTTGAATGGTCATCCTGATCGTGGGTACGACCAATTAGAATGCCGACCACGACTTTCATTGCACTGCGCGATGAGCTACTCCGAAAGGATTGGTACAGAACACACCGCAATATGACATTGAAGAACAGTTAGGAATATTTCTGTTTTGCATAGGACATGGGGTAGCTAATAGGGTCATGGCTTGAAACATTCAACATTCAGGTGAAACTATCAGTCGACATTTCAACAATGTCCTTCGGGCGATTGTAATGTTGAAAGACGATTACATTAAACTTCCGCCGAATAATCTTCCGGTACATTCTCGAATAAGAGTAATGCAATTTCATCCATTCAAGGTATGCATAATTTTATATTTGTGATTAAAGTTATTGGACATTTTGAAATGTTATAATTCACTTACTATGTTTGATGTTTACTGTTAGAATGCAATTGGTGCGATTGATGGGACACATATTCCCGTGGTAGTGGCAGAGCAAGCAACCGAGATTCCGGAATCGCAAAGGATTTACTTCACAAAACATGATGGCTGCAGTATCCTTTGACCACAACTTTCTATTGTCTGCACGGGTTGGGAGGGATCAGCAGCTGAATGCGAGTACTTCGATGGACTTCGAAAGTGGAGGTTTCACGGTGCCTGAGGTATATCAAAACATACTTAATTTTCTTACCTATTGTAATCATTGTGAATATTACAAATGACATTGTACATGTTTCGTAAAATATATAGGCACTATTATTTGG